>JAVYIG010000789.1:0-67500 GCA_035222895.1 Strongylocentrotus droebachiensis
GACCTCACAAACATGTCCACCAGCTCTACTCTTCTCTTTTCTCTATAGTTACCAAAAAGGGACCACTATTCATAATCGAAGAAGAGAGTCACTTTTCATAATATCAGAAGATTGTCGCTATTCTTAATACAAAATCGGGGTCGTTATTCATAGGGGCCTCTATTAACAATACGAGAAGAGGGTCGCTATTCACCCTCTTCTCGTATTATGAATAGCGAGCCCGATTTCGTATTATTAATAGCGGTCCTTAAGAGTAGTGATCTCCAATATAAATTCTGAATAGTGACCCCCTGTCTGTTTTATGAACAGCAGTCGTTCACGTGTATAAAGTACCACGTTATGAATAGCGGTCCTTTTGACTTATGAATTGCGAGGTTACCCCCACAAAAAAGCTCTACTCTGGTAAAATAGTAGTAGTTCCCTGGCTCGTACTCGAACCGTAGACTTTTCCACATAAGCTTTAATCATCTTTATAGAACGGAAATAATTCCTTGATTATTTGGATTGTTTAAAATTGACACGGTTTTGAAGGAATATATTATAATAATCAAAGAGTAATAAAACATGATTGGCATATTGTTATCAGTGACTAGTCTGGAGGGGGTAAGGAGCAATCGGCAGGACACTTACATGTGTCGAACTAACGAAGAATTCATATTTTCTTTAAGGATATTAAATGAGGCACCTTAGCAAATACAAAAGTTCCTTACCAATCACTAATTTACCAACTCAAACATGCGTGGTCCTTACATCCTGATTATTGGACTCATATTGAAGTTGTTCTATGATCTTATAAATTATGTTCATAACCAAATATCAACAATAGAAAATTATTTCCTGTATTGTCAAAGCCATATTGAATCCAATTTGTAGCAGGAGTCTTTTTGAACGACTGGGTTTCTGACACTTCCTCTTCTCACTATCTGAAATCGCTAATGCATGATTCACGGATCATGATTATATGTCATTACGATTTTTTTTTTTAAAGCTTTGTAATTATGTGCACATTTTAAAAACGGAAAAAACTTGTAATTATTGAGTGAATTACCAACAAACTTTGGTTTCCTTTTTCAGTGACACCCCGTACGAGATAGATTCTCCCTCTTTAAAGATTCATTGTAAGGCATGAGAGTGTAATGTGTATCTAGAAATTAGGAATTAGGGGACAGAAATCGTTCACTCGGGGGGGGGGGGGCGTAACCTAATTGGGCAACCCTGTATGCATGTTGAAATCATCGTCTCTTTGGCTTTTAAGCATGGGATGGGGGTGTACCCCGGATCCATCTTAATAAACTGGGTATACTAAATAGCTCATGAGTAATATCACACTACTTGAATGTATGTTATATCGTATAGACAAATAAACATTGATCCAACGATCACTTTCTTTCTTTATTTCTCACTAAAAATGAAGTTTGAAAGTAGCAGGTAGTTTAAAAGTCTACATAGTTTATTTTCCTTCAACACTTTTCAAAAATAATAGTGAAACATAGAGAGCTAATGTCTTTCTTTGTTCTTCCATTGATAAAATGGTTTAGTTTTGATGTGTATAAATGTTTTTGAGCGATGAAGTAACTTCATAGTGATGGAGTATCCTTCATCTTGATAGTAATTTCTTTTCTTTTTCCAATCTAAGAAATTATTTTAATCACTGGATTTAGATTAATCCAAAATAACAATTCAATCTTAGAGTGCAATCGAAAGGATAGCAAGCAACGTTGGTCTCTGCTTGTTTTTAAATAACAGCGCTAAACGATGTCTTGATGATATGACTATTGATTACATTCGATAAATAATCAAATGCTAAGATAAATAATCCTACTTAATAGTTGAAGTGCTTCCTGTTGTCCGTTACTGTTTCACTAAAGCAGGAAAACATGAGATTCTGCTAATTGCTGACAGTGATGGGCATCACCGCCTATTATGCCTCAATATACATTAAATTGGTTGGAAAGGATTAATAAAGGATTAGGGAATCTTTCTTCAATCACCCCCTTCATTTTTGGAGAACAGGATGGGTCGAGAGAGGTGTATAAATACGGACTGATTCGGACCAGTTTCATCAGTTGCTCATCTGAGCTCAACACAGAATTACAACAGCAAAAGAATTCACTTACACTCGAACCAGCAAAGGGTAAATATTCATGTTTGTTCTATTTCGCACTCTTCATATTATAATTCTCATTACATTAAGTTTTTTCAGCAAAGAAGAATATCTCAGTATTTGAAAGTCATACAGAATGAAATGTTTAAAGTGTATTTGTGAATCAATTTGCAAAATGAATTTGTATATATTTAAGAAAATATGTTAGTATACAAAGATTATTACTTTTGGAGCGAACCAAAATATTTTATATATCTTTGCCTTTAGCATACTTCCTTCTCTCCTTGCACCATATATTAAACCGAGAGAAGTGATTATGTTTGTTTCTTAATTGCAGAGTTGCAAGCATGCTTAACTGTTGTTTAAAAATCTCTTGAATACTACCCATATAAACAATCTTTAAAAGTAAACGAATAGTTTTCGCATCTAAGTCCGAAAGTAAACTTCTCTTCAGATGTGTACGGGAGGCACTTGGACATCGCTTCATAGTTTAAGTCCGTTATTATTTTGAGTCTTTCGCTTCATCACATTTTTTCTTTCTCCTCAGATTTCCAAAATGGAACACGCTAAATTATTGGCCGCTTTTGGTATGGTGTTATGTCTTCTTGTGCTTTCAAATGCAGCACCGTGTAAGTGAAATATTTTTCATAATTGATTTGACTCTTTAAGACATCAATTTCATTCTAATTGATTTTCATACTTCAATGCAGGCAGTACAACCAGTGGTTAGCCAGTTTCGTCAATTTCATGAAAGGTCGTGAATTTTGCATTTGCACTTGATATATTGTGCAGTCATTCAAACATGTTATTCTTGAAATGTAACAAAAATCGAATATTTAAATGATTGTTAAATTTTTCCACTTTTACCTTACATTAAGTTTCCCACATCGTTGTTGTTCCAAGGTAATAACTGGAGAAAAAAATCCCTATATCTTCCATTACTGCAGATTCAAACACATGTACACGAGGAGTAAGCGGTATCGTATGCGGTGATAATGGTGTTACCTTCGACGATGCGTGCGATGTTGATGACGACGACGATGATACGAATGGAAACGGAGGGGTACAGGTTGCTCATTCAGGATCATGCACCAGAGGAAGTCACTCTCCTGCGGCTCCTCGTGCTCCTGCACCACATGCTCCAGCAGCACCGTATGCTCCTCCTGTTCCAGCCGCTCCATACGCTCCATACGCTCCATATGCTCCAATCGCCCCGTACGCACCCCATGCTCCTGCAGGAGGTGTCCATGCTGGCACTAGTGGAGAAACTGGATATGGACATGCTCCTTCTCCAGGCGTTGTCGGTTATGCTCCTCCTCCCTACGCTCCAGGAGCTCCATATGCTCCTCATGCTCCAGGAGCAGGAGTTCCCAGTGGTACAAGTGGAGAGACTGGCTATGCTCCTGAAGGTCCAGCTGTTGGCTATGCTCCTGGAGGACGTGCTCCCTACGCTCCGGGGGCTCCATATGCTCCTAATGCTCCAGCAGCAGGAGTTCACAGTGGTACAAGTGGAGAGACGGGCTATGCTCATGTAGGTCCAGCTGTTGGCTATGCTCCTGGAGGACCTGCTCCCTACGCTCCAGGGGCTCCATATGCTCCTTATGCTCCAGCAGCAGGAGTTCAAAGTGATACAAGTGGAGAAACGGGCTATGTCCCTGTAGGTCCAGCTGTTGGTTATGCTCCTGCTGCTTCCGGTGTTGGTTATGCTCCCGAAGAGGGCGCATTAGGCTACGACTTTGACGGAGACGACAGCGATAGTGGGGAGGAATATCATGGTAATTTTCTTTTCTTTTCTTTTTTAATCGCTTATCTTTTGATTATTTATATTTCTGTTTCTATGTCTTACTATTATAAGGTAAGAGACGTGCAGACGAACACGTATTATGTATTTTTTTGTTAAAGGTAATACAAAGTTTTGGTAAGGGGTAGTGAATTTGGTTCAAATGAACATATTGGAAGCATATGCAATCCTACAATATTCAGTGATCGTTGTCGCGGTTGAAATCGAGTCTAAAGTGATGAAATTGTAAATAATAAACTCTTTATTTTGTATAGCGCCCTCTCAAGGTCAAGATATTAATTTATCTAAAAAACAATGTTATTTGACTAAAATCGACCGATTTGCTATTACCGTTTGGAATATATATATCAGATCTGCATATTCTGAGATTTTTATAGTCCCAGCTACCATCGTCTGGCCGTAGGCGCTATTTCAAATTTATCAAAATTTACCGGGAGCACCGGTAAATTTTAATATTCAATTTTTCTCGAAAGCAGAAGAGTTTTAGGGGCTAAAATTATTAGTGCTTATAATACATCCATAGGGGCATCCAAATATATCAAAATTGTAAAGAATCACTATCCAGCCAATTTTCAAAATTTACCAAAACTTTGTAATACCTTTAAAGATATGAGTTAATAATATTCGAACATGACGTTCTTCTTTAGCATGGTCTTTTCAAAGGGCCCAAAATCTGGAACAGTTTACCAGTATATATTAAAACCAGTCCATCACTAAATGTCTTTAAAAAGAGATATAAAACTTTATTACTCAGTAGATATATTAGCAATGTTTGATCAGGTTTCTTGTTTTTTTTTTTCTCTGATTGTTTTGTCGGTTTTGTTTTTGTTTTTTAGTGTTTTAGTTTGGTTGTTTTGTTTGCTGTCAATGTAAGAAACAAAAACAAATCTTTTTTGTTTGTTAGTTTTTGTTTGTTGTTATTTTTTTTTGGTAAATATGCTTGTACAATGTAGTTATTCTGTAAATCTTCAATCTGGTCTTGTACTCATACTCTCTTTTTATCCTAATTTCAAATTTTCAGTTTTTGTAGGTGGCAGCGCCAATAAGGCATTTCCTTCCTTTCTAGCTGCCTCCTCATTCACATAAATACTCACTTTTGCTATGTTTTTGTCCAGATCACCTTATTTTGTACTATTATCTTATGTAATGTTTGTTTATTTTTACTATACATCTTGTGATTTTGTATGTTATTGAATCTAAATGTTTTTTATGATGAATGGAATAAACTTGATTATCTATCTAACCCCTCCCCCTCATCCCACTCGCACACAGCAAACACACACCCCCTCCCCAACAAACAAACTGGAAACTATAATTTTCTTGTTTGTTTATTTTAATTATTTAGGACAAGAGGCTGCCCCCGGTGCTCCTGTAGGATACGCCCCAGCAGCTCCGGTCGGATATGCCCCAGCAGCTGCTGGAGGATACGCCCCTGCCGCACCTGTCGGGTATGCTCCAGCAGCTCCTGGTGGCTATGCTCCTTCTGACACTGGTCTCGGATGTGGTGGATCTGACAGTGAGGAGGGTGGTGACGACAGCAGTGATGAAGATGGCTGCGGTCTTGCTGCCCCGCCAGGAGGTGGAGCTCCAGGAGCCGCTGCTCCTGCACCAGGTTATCCCTACGCGCCCTCTGCACCTCGTGCTCCATATGCTCCATATGCCCCATATGCTCCCATCCCAGGTGCTCCATACGCTCCCGGTGCTCCGTTTGCACCTTATGCTCCAGGCCCCAATCATGATGCATCCTCTGCGATGGACGAAGAAGAGGAAGAGGATCAAGGTGATGAAGAAGATAACGAAGACGAAGAAGACCAGGATGAAGAACATAAAGACAAAGAAGACAATGATGAAGAAGATAAAGATGAGGAAGACCAGGATGAAGAAGATAAAGATGAGGAAGACCAGGATAAAGAAGATAAAGATGAGGAAGACCAGGATAAAGAAGATAAAGACGAAGAAGACAAAGATGAAGAAGATAAAGACAAAGAAGACAAAGATGCAAAAGAGGAGGAAGAAGAAGACAACGCAAACGAAGAGGAAGATGCAGACAAGGATGAGGAGGATAAGAAAGATGAGGAAGACAATGGCGATGAGGAAGATAACGGTGATAATGAGAAGGGTTGCAGTGGAGCCGATTGCGCAAAGGAAGAGGGAAACACAAGGCCCAATGGTAACTATTCAAAAAGCAATATTAGTATCAATAAAGCATAAGTAGTACCTGCATGGTGACTGTATGACATAATAGAATAAGGGAGATCAGGGCAGCAGTTTGTAACCATTGATAGGAACCTCGGTGCTGTAAATACTTTGATAGCTCATAGCCAACCGAAAGGAAAAATTGCGTCATAATAATTAGTACTGGTTTATTCATCGTTCCTGCCGTAACCAAAGTAAACCCAATGGAACCGAGTGGTCCGTGCAATAATATCTATGAGGAAAAGAAGAAAGAATCATTGGTCAGGGGGGGGGGGGGGGTTAATGGAACACTCATTAAACCGAAAATATTTCTTTCGATTTTCGTGTTCTCCAGCAGGCACAGCCAGATTGGCAAATCCTATCTGCACCGATTGCCCTATCCACACACCTCGAGCGCAGCGTGTATGCGGCACAAACAATCGAACCTACAAAACCCTATGTCATCTAAAGTTGGCAGCATGCAGAACATATGACTCAAGTCTTAAACTAGCAAAGATCGGCAGTTGTATTTGTAAGTTATAGGACATTTAGACCAATTAAGCAAATGTGTATCAATCTTAATCATGAAATCAGACACTTTAAGCCATTTATACAAAAAAAAATCTACAATAATTACCCTTTCTGTAATGACAAAGTTTTAATTCTTAGAAATTATGTCAACAGGGTTAATCGGAAAAATAATATGAGAACCGGCAGTTTATTGACAGCTGGGAAAAGGTCTCAGCCACAATGCCTTCTTGGCACGCTTGCATCAGAGTTTTGGGAAATTTTGAAAATTGGGTGGATAGTGAATCTTTACATTTTTGATATATTTGGATGCCCTGTGGATGTACTATAAGCACTAAAAAAATTAACCCCTAAAACACTTCCGTTTTCGAGAAAAATTGAATATAAAAATTTACCGGTGCTCCCGGTAAATTTTGATAAATTTCAAATAGCGCGTATGGCCGTACAATGGTAGCTGCGACCATGAAAATCTCAGAATATGTAGTTGTGATATATAATTTCCAAACAGAAATAGCTAATCGGTCGATTTTAGTCAAGAAACATTGTTTCATAGCTAAACTGATATCTTGACCTTGAGAGGGAGCTATACAACATAAAGAGTTTATTATTTATAATTTCATAACTTTAGACTCGATTTCAGCCGGGACAACGATCAATGAATATTGTTGGAACTCATATCCTTCCAATATGTTAATTTGAACCAAATTCATGACCCCATACCAAAACTTTGTAATACCTTTAACACAGATATGAACACGAGGGGAAGATTATGTCCGTTCATAAGTTACAAAAACTGGCACTACAATTTGTCAATTAATTATTTGTTCATACTTTGAATATTCAACCAACGTTTGTTTGTAATTTAACTTTCTGTTGTCGGCCTAATTTTTTTTATTTGTCTTTTTATTTCCTATTAGAGCTTCAAATTATCTATACAAATTTTGGGCTAAAAATATTTGATTTCCAGCCGTATTGGTTAATTAATGTACCTGCAGGCGGCCTCATTTTACCCCTATTTCCCTCTTCCTTGCGAGACTCGACCTCTTTTATCCGCTAGTTGGCTGAAAACTAGTACGTGCATGGATTATTTTAGAGGAAGTTTGTATTTATGAATTGATGCTATCGGAATTCACACCCACAGATGATTAACCGATGACAGATAGTACTAGTATGTGATCCTCTACATGCGGATCACATTTCGTTGCAATGTATTTCTGCACAGCGCCATCTATAGTCAAAACGACGGGCAGCTATGTTTGTAACGAATGCAAGATGGCGATGATGAATATTACTACCATTTCGACCACTTTATGTTAATATTCTATAATTGTAATTTAATGACAATATCAGCTCCCTATTCCAGTAGATTAAACAAACGTATTAATGTTCATTTTCTTACTAAGAACAAAACCAACGAGAAAAGCTACATGTAACTTCATTTCGAATAAGATAAGCTTGATACAGTTTAAAACATTTTTCCCTTTGTACTCTCTTTCTCTCTCTTTAATCCTTATAGCTTCGCTGAAGAAAGTCAACTTGTTCAACGAGTAACTGTGCTAAACGTCCTATGCTAATGATCTGTGACATTAACATGATTAGCGATAAACCTAGCTATACTGAAGGCTACGTGCATCTGACGTCTTAACATGTGCTTTGGAGAAAACATCTACCCTTATGTCGGGCACTGGTGCAACTCGAGAGTGAATGTTGGCATCTATATTTATTTACCCTATTATCCCTTTATTTATTTTTGTCTTTAGTTTGTTAACATTACTTAGGATATAAATCAATTATTTATAGTGACATTGTTGAGAGACTAAGTGAACAATTACAAACTTGTTAGTTTCATACTATTCTCAAAGGCTGCTGTTATAAAGACCTCCAACCGTTTTTTTTTATTAGAATCAAGTATGATGTTCAATTTTTATTTATTTTGATATTTGTATTGTGATATCAGTTGGTTAAAAATCTTGTTGTTATTAAGGAATTGGGAACAAATGTTACGGTTCATATCGAACATGTATATGATATTGGGTAAACTTTGAAACTCCTGAATGTGGGTGGTTATGACTACTCAAACACAGTCATTAAACGTAACATTGAGACGCTCAATATATCATCCATCTGTAAATGTATTGTCAAAACTCTCCATTATCCTATTGTACTTTTTTGTGAAAGTTCTCATTTAATCGAATTTCATTGTGGCATTATATTCATGGAGTACTGACCTGTTTGTCCTATTATTTATTAATATACATATTTTATTGTTAAGAGTCAATATTTATGATTTTTTTTCCCGATCAGTTAGTTTTAATGTCATTTTGTTTTATTATTATTATTTCATTTCGAAAAAGTGATTAAACGAAATAATAAAACGTATATAAACTTTAGCGCCTTTTTTGTAGAGTGCTGTTGGTTGAATTGAAATTGAGGTGCAGGACAAAAGTGCAAGAAATATGTATGTTTGTGAATAAGACTACCAAGTGAAAAATATTGGTATGTGCTTGTTCCTGCGTCAATACTACTACTACTTTTACCACTACTACTACAGCTACAACAACAACAACAACAAATATTACTTCTACATATCTTTCATTCCTTTTATCTCTCTCTCTTTCTCTCTGTGACTACTTTAAGATCCATTCCTGTCTCTGTCTCTCTCTCTCTCTCTCTCTCTCTCTCTCTCCTCCCTGTCTCTGTCTGTCTGTATGTCTCTCTCTCTCTCTCTCTCTTTCTCTCTCTCTCTCTCTCTTTCACTTTCTCTCTCTCTCTCCCTCTCTCTTTCACTTCCCCCCTCTCTCTCTCTCTCTCTCTCTCTTTCACTTCCCCTTACAATACCAATATATTTCTATATCTCTATATTCCTCTCGTCACCATGCCTCTTCTTTCACATGCCACTCACGCATTATTTACTATCATCAAAGCAACTCATTCACACCAACGTTCTGTGCTCAAAGACAGGAATTATTAGAATCAGAGATAACTTATTATGGTATACATTATGTATTTTATACATGAAATATCACATATAAAAACAAGAGTTAAATAGCAACGAAAACGTAGCAAAAAAAATGAAATCAGTACACTTTCATCAGAAAATTTGATAATTTAAAGTACCATAACACAATAGAACAGTAGATATGCAGGAAAAGATGTATATACATAATAATAGCAATATCACCTGTTTAGCAAGAGTAAATATGAATGATTAAAATTATATAAAGCTTCAGTTTACCTCAACGTCATAAGCTTACTTTTGCACTCGCACACGCGAAAAGTATCGCTACATATTCTTACGATGTAATTGGTATCCAATGTCAATATGCACTTAACTTCTGTAAACATGGTGAAGTCCACAATAAGTTGTCTTGATCGGATCGTCCATCGCAAAACTCACTTCATGATTGGTTTATGGAGCAACAGCTTGAATAAGACTCGCTGTCAAAAAGAAATAGAAAATGGCATTCGCATTAATAAATATGTTCTGGTAGAATTGTACTACTCCCTCTTCTGTTTCGGTCACTACTGTTATGCATTGCATGATACTGAAGTGCCATCATTTTGTCGTGATTTTTGTTTAATGTACATTATAATCAATTGTTAATAATAAGATGCATTCTTTTAAAATTTTAACCCGACTCTCGGTCTCTGATCAAGCTATGACATGCTTGAAAATCCAGGTCCTATTTTATTTTTATTTATTTTTGTTACACATCAATTATAAGGAAAGCTTTAAGCATATAGAAATTGAAACTATTCCATTTCATTTGAAAATGCCTAAAATTTAGTATGAAAAGCCAAGTGAACTTGGCTTGTATTCAGATACTATTCTCACATTAAGTTTACAGCTCCTACAAAATGACTTTTCGTTTAAAATTATAACGAGAAAACCTTTGTACTTTGTACTATGTGAGAAAGAAAATCCGTTTATACCATGTATGGAGATATTTTAATCAGTGGCGTACATCATTGATAGAGAATTACTTACTTGCACACACCCCTTCGCTGGCGACCTGCAGTGAGTTGCCTCCTAGTTGACAAGCAGCATGGCGTAGCTCGCATAGATTGCCGTATGTCACTCCATCTGATCCACATACCGCATCAGTGCGGGAAACGAATAGGGGGCAGGCAGAGCAAAGTGAGCCCATTATAGCATCTAGGAGAAATAAGATCATAATTAGCATAATTAACAAGTATACCGATTCAAAGCCCTTCAAGCAATCAACGAAACGGCGATTTCAACACCCTTTTGCATTATATTTGGATTATGTAATATGTTATTGTAAGGTTCGTACATTTCAGAAGGTGATGGAAGAGGCTATTTAATTTGTTTTCTCGAAAGTTTACGATCACGTTTCATTTGCCTCAATGAATTTTCTGCCAATATGATACAAGTTCACAACATTTTAAGCATGAAATTAAGTTTGCATATTTAGAAGATTCCATTGAGAATTTCTCTTAAAGTTAGTATCCATAAGAAGGAAAAATCCGTATTGACTTTGAAAATATATTTTCTCACCTGGAGAGTCATCATCGGCAGCTTGCAGTGCACCACATCCAGCACCACCTCCCATTGCACCACAGTCACCTCCATCATCATCACCACCACCATAATCATCTTCACCATCGTCATCACCACCGTCATCGTCTCCTCCATCGTCATTACCACCATCGTCATCACCACCGTCATCGTCTCCTCCATCGACATTACCACCATAGTCGTCACCACCATAGTCGTCACCACCATAGTAATCGCCACCATAGCCATCACCACCATCATCACCACCATTATAACCGCCATCATCACCGCCGTCATCACCGCCGTCATCACCGCCGTCATCACCTCCATCATCACCGCCATCATCACCCCCACCATTACCGCCATCATCACCTCCATCATCACCGCCATCATCACCGCCATCATCACCACCGTCATCACCGCCATTATAACCGCCATCATCACCGCCACCATTACCGCCATCATCACCGCCATCATCACCGCCGTCATCACCGCCATCATCACCGCCATCATCATCATCACCTGCAGGAACTGGTACTGGGATGTATACTGGTTTTTCCACAACCTCGTAATGCACTTCTGGTACTGATACTGGGACGGAGATTGTGTTGGTACCACCACAGTTTCCTCCGCCTCCACCACCACCGGCGCCATAACCACCACCACCACCGCCGCCACCACCGGCGCCATAACCACCACCACCACCGCCGCCACCACATCCTCCTTCTTCGCTGCTGTCGGAGTCGGAATCAGAATCGGAGTCAGAGTCAGAGTCGGAGTCAGAGTCAGAGTCAGAGTCAGAGTCAGAGTCAGAGTCAGAATCAGAACTGCCGCATCCTCCAGAGCCACTACCGCAGCTATTACTTTCACTGCTGCTATCGATGTCACTATCACTGCTGTCACATCTGTCACCATTACATCCACCATCGCCATTGCCATCACAGTCACCACCATCGCCATTGCAACCACCGCCGCCACTGCCATCACCATCATCATTCCCGTTACAGTCGCCACCATCACAGCCTCCATCTACATCTCCATCTCCATCACCATCACCATCTCCACCACAGTCACCACCATCACCACCACAATCACCATCACCATCACCGTCACCACCATCACCATCTCCACCACAATCACCACCATAACCACCACAATCACCATCACCATCGCCGTCACCACCATCACCATCACCATCCCCACCGTCACCACCACTGCCCCCACCATCACCATCTCCTCCACAGTCTCCACCACAATCCCCATCACCACCACCGTCCCCACCATCACCGTCTCCTCCACAGTCTCCACCACAATTACCGTCACCACCACCACCACCATCTCCATCGCAGGTACCATCACAATCACAGCCGTCACATTCCTCGCTACTGCTGCTGCTCCTTCGAATTCTCTCCGCTGTGGTAAACACACAAAAGAAAGAAAGAAATAGATTTGCAATGCCATCTTGTACAATTCATTTTTGGTTTGAAGTAATCATAATGGTTACCTCAACAATATGAATACGATAGGGTTTCGAGAATAGATTATTTATGTATAAATTGTTATTTATTATCATAGTATAATATACTTTTGCTAATGTTTATGTTAAAATGGTGATTTACCTGGTGCAGCGGTTGATAATGCAGACAGCATGAGAAGAAGGGCAAGAGAAATCCACAGCCGGTTCATGGTGCAACTCGTCTTTTCCTGATCATATGAAGAGCAAGAAATACATATGCAAGTAATTAAACATTCTAGGTGTTATAAATTGTTATGATCAATTATTTAAAGTGTAATTTATGTTGTCATCCATGGCATGTACATAGAGTAGTGTTGCCGTTATCGACCTTTACTCTACCAGTGTGAAAACAAAACAATATATCTACCAATTGTGAAACATTCTCTTCGAGCTCATAATCAACACGAGTATAACCATGACAATCGTTCTGCTTAATTGATCTTATCCCTAACAGGTCGATACGTTTTCATAGAAAGTTTTTGTTTTAAATCTTGTCAAAGAGAGTACAAGAGAAGCGGTACGAGACCACTGATCTGCCACTGAGCCATTGCGCCCCCTAATTAAATCGAATGTCATGAAATAGTTTTGTTAACAACTTTTTCCACAATAAAACTGAATCATCTTATTGACTGACAGCTTTACGAGACTTCCTAATATAGTAAAAAGTACACTCACCGTTCTATGCAAAAAGAGGATGAATTTGCACAAACTTGTCCAAAAAAAACCTCTGAAACAGCAGATACTTGATTCCTTATATCTTAGCTGCTTCTCAGCTGTTTCTGTTGCTTGTGATTAGCTCTTCAGAGAGAGTTCAACTGATGATTTCGTCGAGAGTAGTCTCCATATTTATACTATTACGAGAATTATGTTTTTACTTGACTCCGAAAAGTTTACACATTCCTTTGTTTTAGTTTTCTTTTCTTTTTTCACATAATGTAGCACGCGCCAACGCCCTTCCCAACAAACAAAAAGAGGGGATGTGCGTTTTAACATTAATGTGAGCCGGTATACATGAATGTACGTGTCAAAATATGGTTTCAATGATCCCATGGACACTTTAACTCGGATTAATTAAGACACAATATAATAATATCTTACAAAGATCAGGTAATCTTCAAGTCATTTAAACACCATCTTAAAATTATTCTTTGATTTCAATTGTAGATGAAAATTTTCTTTATCCGTAATGTAGTCGTAAGAGTAATCCGAATGGATTTAGCCTGACCCATCCAACTCGGGCTAAATGACTCTACTCTGAAAATGAATTTGGATTTAATAAACGATTAACGTGCTTAGTATATCAGTGAAACATAGTTCATTACAATTTGGGAAGATTAAGAGGCTTGGGCATTGAGACGAGCCTTTCATGATTATATCATTTTATGGTTAAGTGGCGAAAGAGTATGAGAGAAAATGCCATTGTTTATTCGTCTTAGCATTACACTTAGGTACAACATTAAACTGTCGTTATTAATTAATTTATTTATTTACTTTATTCATTTTTGTTTATTTAATACAAATTCTGTCTTTTTACAAAATGGGTCACATCACCTTTGAATGTAGTCTTCGATGAGGTTTACTTTAAAGGGATCCGGTAACTTTGTCTCAGATTCTGAAACAAAATCCTGGATTTAGCTCATGCTGCAATGATAATTATAAACCTTTAGGTCAGTCAGTCTTACCCCATAACTTTCAGAGGCCGATCGCCTGTCTGATTATCAAGATATTTTTTATTCGAAATCGAAACCAAATTTGCGTTTTCATAACGGTTTTCATAACACTACAGTCTACTGGGGAAAACGAGTATGGTAATACCGGTTACTCAAAGGTTTTTACTTTTTTAAGGCACCTCTTGATCATTTTGAATTTGTTTAGGGCTTCAATATTACACCATATCACAGACACTGAAAACACGTAGGGCTGTGCATCTCAGATTTAACATTGTTAAAGTGCTAGTTCAGTTCTGTTGCAGAGGGCGCTACACAAAATATTTTTTTGTGAGATAATGAAAAACTGAGTATCAAATTTGAAAAAAACATACAATTTAAATGACAAAATAATCTTTGTTTGGTCAAAATCGGTTCAGAGACGTCTGAAATATCCATAAATATAACCATTTCTAATATTTGTGTACCACCACAAATATTCGAAAATTTGAACCAGCCGTTGAAAAATAAACGAAATAGCGCCTTATACATTCTATTCCAGCCAATGCCGATGTTGGCTTTTTGTTGGCTTTTTCGTGTTGGGTAGAATATGCACAACCAGCCGGCCTGTGTATTTTTAATATTAAATAATGAATCAATTAAAGGTCACCATATTTTTTTGAAAGTGGAGCTAAATTGGTATGAGCGTATTGGCTAAGTTTCACACATTTTGGGTCTAAAATTATCTTCATAGCAATTTCAGGGTGCCATTGCATAAAGACTTACTATTATAGTAACTTTGTCATCAATGGTAACTACCATAGTAACGTTGCTCAAGTCAAGGGATCGTTTAACAATGTTAAATCTGAGATACACGGCCCTACGTGTTATCAGTGTCTGTGATATGGTGTAATATTGAAGCCCTAAAAAAATTGCGCTTCAAAATGATCAAGAAGTGCCCTAAAAAAGTAAAAATCTTTGAGTGACCGGTTTTACCATACTCATTTTCCCCAATAGACTGTAGTGTTATAAAAACCGTCAGGCGAACGGTTTTCAAAATTTGTAATTCCAATCATAAATATCTTGATAATCAGACAGGCGATCGGCTTGTAAAAGTCATGGGGTTCCTGACTGACCCAAAGGTTTATAATTATCATTGCATCATGAGCTAAATCCAGAATTTTGTTTCAGAATCTGAGACAAAGTTACCGGATCCCTTTAAAAGAGCACTAGAATAGTCATAAATAAGAATAAGAGCAATAACCATGCACTTTGAAGACATTTGCGGTCTGAAACAAGAACTCAACTATTCCTTTAAACGATGCCTTTAAAAGCTGTATATATTTAGTTTATTAATGTCAATATATAATAATGATAATAAAAGTAGTGACATGATTTCTAGAACTAAAGCTATGGTCACAACCCCAAAAGGAGCCTGCTCGGCGGCCGGGCGGCGAGTTTTAAGCCAATTTCGCCCGGGCACCGAGCGGCGGCCGCCCAGGCACCGCTTGTTTTTAGGGCATCGCTCGGTCGCCGCTGAAGTTTTAGCGCGGAGTTAAAATTCGGGCGGCGCCTGCTCAATTTACCTCGCCGCCCAAAATACGCTTGGTGCCCGGTCGGTCGCTGCCCGGGCATCAACCTAATCGAGCGTTCGCCGTCGAGCGATTTAGGTCAAAAATCGAAGCCGCAAGGTTAAAGGCTGCCGAGAGGTCGCTGCCAAGCCGCCGCCAGTTCGCCGCTGGGAGATCAGTCGATCACTGGGCGGCGAGTTCAAAATCGGTCGGCAGCCTTTGACTTAGCGGCTTCGAATTTTAATCTAAATCGCTCGACCGTGAACACTCGATTAGGTCGGTGCCCGGGCGGCGATCGTCCGGGCACCGAGCGTATTTTGGTGGCCCGCTGATCACTGGCCGCCGGGCAATTTCTTAAAAATCAGCCGGTGGCCGGTGGGAGACCGCTCGGAGAAGCTCCCCGATTTTGCCCAGTTTTGACCTAAAATCGACCGTCGGGAAATCGACAGGGCACCGCCCAGGCATCGCTGAGGCTCTACAGCCTGCTCGACTTCTCCAAAAATCGTTGGGCGATGCCTTAATTTCAGCGGCGACCGAGCAGGCTACAAATCGGTCGGTCGCCGCTCTGAGTTGTGACCATATCTTAAAGCTATGATCACACCCCCCAAAAGCAGCCTGCTCGGCGGCCGGTCGCCGCTGGAAATTTAGCGTGGAGTTAAGAATCGGCGGCGCCTGCTCACTGTTCGCTCGGTGCCCGGGCGGTCGCTGCCCGGGCATCAACCTAATTAAGCGTTCGCCGTCGAGCGATTTAGGTCAAAAATCGAAGCCGCTAGGTCCGAAGACTGGTGAGTGGTCGCCGCCCAGTCGCTGGCGAGTCGTCGCTGGGAGATCAGTCTGTCACTAGGCGGCAAGTTCAAAATCGGTCGGCAGCCTTTGACGTCGCAGCTTCGACTTTTGACCTATATCGCTCGCGGGGAACGCTCGATTAGGTCGGTGCCCGGGCGGGGACCTTCCAGGCACCGAGCGTATTTTGGCGTCCCGCCGATCACCGGCTGGCCGCCGGGCAATTTCTTTAATTCAGCCGGTGGCTGGTGGAAGACCGCTCGGGAATCGTTTGGTCATCAGTCGGTCACTGCCTGGACGCCGCGCAGATAAGCTCCCCGATTGCGCCTAGTTTTGACCTTAAATCGACCGGCGATCGACGGGAAATCGACAAGGCACTGCCATGAAATCGATGGGGCTTTACAGCCTGCTCGACTTCTCCAAAAATTGTTGGGCGATGTCTAAATTCCAGCGGCGACCGAGCAGGCTTCAAATCGGTCGGTCGCCGCTCTGAGTTGTGACCATAGCTTATGATGCGTATAGAATCGTTGTTTTCTGTTTTGTTTTGTTCAAAGAGTTAAAAAAAAGTACTGGGTTAGACATGATTCCAGCTAAAAATCTAAAAGATGATGTAAAGGTTTTATATAAGGGATTGGGTAACTTTGTCTCAGATTCTGAAACAAAATCCTGGATTTAGCTCATGCTGCAGTGATAATTATAAACCTTTACGTCAGTCAGGAACCCCATTATTTTTACAAGCCGATCGCCTGTCTGATTATCAAGATATTTATCATTGGAAATCGAAATCAAATGTTGCGTTTGTCAAACAGTTTTCATAACACTACAGTCTATTGGGGAAAACGAGTATGGTAAAACCGGTCATTCAAAGATTTTTACTTTTTTGAGGGCACTTCTTTATCATTTTGAAGCGCAATTTTTAGGGCTTCAATATTACACAATATCACAGTCCCAGATACCTAGGGCCGTACATTTCACATTTAACATTGTTAAACGATGCCTTTAAGTTACAAAATGAACATATCTATCTAGACGAGTACTTTTCCAGAGCATATGAAAATAGCAAAATTGACTCCACTTTATAAAAAGAAAGATAAAACTGATGTAATACAAATAATGCACTGTTGCGAGTGTGTTAGCGCGGGGCCAGTGCACGAGGTTTATGCCTAGGTCACATTTGCCGCGGCGGCGGTGCGGTTTAAAATATCTACGGCCATTAGCAATTATAGCACCGCCGCAGTAATCCTTCGGTCACATTATGGTAGTGGTCACATAATTTTAGGGTAGCCGCACGGCGTATTTTGAATTTGTGGAGACACAAAATCTGCGAGTGCCGTACGGCCTTTGAAGTGATGACGCACGGTCGCCTTAGTTGAATTATGGGGCGTCCCTGCGGCAGCCGTAGCTTTTTGACAAATACTACGGCAGACGCAAGGTAGCCGCCAGGTGCCCGCAAGGCGGCCGAAGGGGGACCATACGGCGACCGTGCGGCCAGACTGATACTATCTCTTCACCCATGGAGTATAACAAACGCAAGGCTACCGTACGCCCGACGAACGGTCGCTGTGGAATCGCTCTACGGCATGGCAACGGCGTGTCTAATCTCTACGGCAAAACTAGAAATGAAAACAGTTATAAATCCGTGTTATAATCCCACGGCAACCCGTACGGCCTGTAAAGATAGGGATACGGCCTAGGGTGACGAGGCCACCGCAGATCTTCTGCGGCCGCCGCACGTATCTCTCGATTTCGGGGGCGTACGGCCGCCGTATCATAGCTGTAGAGAAAATGTGACCTAGGCATTATGCACAAATTGAATTTGGCTGAATTACGCGAAAGAGATTTCGGCAGGTATCGGGCGTGTGTTATATCATATTAAAAAATATATATAATTTGATCATAAGGAAAAGAAAGATGTGACTGTGTTCGGGAAGGAGGGGGGATTTGTAGAGTTTGGGAAGCTTTGGGGATGGAGGGGGAGGGGTAAGATTGTATGTGTGTCTGAGTATGTGAGCGTGTGTGGTGTGTCTGTCTGGTTGCGCGTAAGGCTTTGATCTCTAATATTCATTCAGTATAATTAATTGAAGACATTATGTAATGGGTATTAAACTATATTATGTATTTCTGAGGGATGAACAATTTTCTTTACATTTTGATATGTTATGTTAATCAATGAAGATGTATGATTTTTTTTATTTTGTACTAAATGAATGCAATAAAGAATGCTACAAAACAACAACAAAAATTTGATGGGAGCTTTTTTGCACGGTGGAAAAAACTAATGCACGCCCACGTGATGTCAATTGACCAATCAGATCGCTTAGATTCTAGAACCCGTATAATAGCAACTATAGACCTATTAGTGTTTTAAGCGTAGCATCAAAGATTTTAGAAAAATCGGTCTGTGTTCAAATTGAAAAATACTTTTATAATTTAAGAATTTCAATCTGGTTCTCGACATGACTATTCGACTGAAATATGTCAAATAATTCATTTGACTGATTATTTGAGGACAGAAACTTCCCAAGGGCGCTATGTTGGTATGATCAGGGGCGGCGATTTCTTTTCATGACCGGGGGGGACGAAATGCGAGGAACGAGGGAGGAGTGACGTAATGAGCCAAAACGTTTTTTTGGGGGGAGGGGAAAAAAAATCCGCATCATCATCGCTCTTACATGTTACATGCAGGCCCCGCGGAACCGTTTTTTCAAAGTTGGAGGGGGGGGGGTAAAGTATTTGCGATCAGATAGAGCAGAGCAATTAAGTTGGGTGTAACTCTGGCGTGGGGTCCAGGGGCAAAGCCCCGGCGGGGGTCAAGGGGCAGAGCCCCATGAAGCTCAGAGTTTTTAGGCATTTAATAAGGGTCAGATGAGCATATTTTGATACCTTATTTGTGACACTTGCATGCAGGTCACTAATCGTACTGGGGTCCAGGGGGCGAAGCCCCCAGAAGCTCAGCGGTTTTAGGCATTTAATTACGATCAGATGAGCATCCAGGGGCCGCCTTATAGGGCCCTTGGTGGGGTTTAGGGGGCGGAGCCCCCGTAAGCTCAGGGTTTTAGGCTTTAGAATATGGTCAGATGACTATCCAGAGGCCCGCTTAGGGCCCTGGTGGGGTCCAGGGGGCGGAGCCCCCGGAAGCTCAGGTGTTTTAGGAATTTAATTATGGTCAGCTGAGTAACCAGGGACAAGCCTTAGGGCCCTTAGTGAGGTACAGGGGGCAGAGCCCCCGGAAGCTTGGGGAAAATCATGTCATTACAGTAACATTTGTAAATTAGTAACTGGTATCGAATTAGAAATAAACCACGTTTGAATTTTATCGGGGGGGGGGGACTGCCCAAAGCACGAGTGAGTGAGCATAGTGAACGAGAGGGGTCAAGGTAACTTATATTCCTTAGCAAAACTATAGTATGAAAACAAACAAAATACCTATACAGTAGGTTTGCGGTTGCACCATGTGTGTGAGAGAGAGAGAGCCTCTGAGGAGCCTGACTCCTCAAACCTCTCTCTCTCTCACACACATGGTGCAACCGCAAACCTACTGTATATCTACATCACCATGCAAGCCGACACTTACAAGCAGCATCTAACAAAATACCTGTTTCACACTTCACTTTTCTACAATATTAATTGTACATTTTGAAGGATATTATGCGAGGGAGCATAGCATAGCTCCCGAGCCAGAAGATTTTTGCATTTTTATTTGTCTAAACGCTGCACTCTTGGGCCCTCCAAAGCCTAATAGTGTGTTGCAGTTTTTAGTCAGTATTTGCTGTACATTATTTTTGTGTACTTTTTCAAATTTTCCGGGGGGACGATCCCCCCTACAAAAATCGGGACGTGTCCCCCCCCCCCGTCCCCCGGGATCGCCGCCCCTGGGTATGATACTCCTTTGTCCTTGATCTGCAAAAAGCTTTTGATACAGTTAAGTTACAACTAATGGGTTTGAATAAGGCGAATTTAGAGTGGTTCAGATCCTACTTGTCTAATCGAAACCAAGTAGTGGCCATTTGTATAAAAGACTTTAAACTATTATTGTACGCAGATGACAGCGAAGGCCTACTATTCTATTCAAATCCTAATCCAAAATATCTTGAGGAGAAGCTCAGTGAACAGCTGTCAACGTGTGTCGATTGGATGACTGATAATAAGCTTTCTTTACACTTGTTTTGTTCTAAAAAGTAGTTCTAAAAAGTCATTTGAATTCAAAGTGACACACAATGATCAAGTAATCAAGAGAAAAGAATCGGTGAAGTATTTAGGCATTGGGTTGGCTAGCGCAATTTCATTTTCATCTTTAGTAGAATCAGTTGTAAAGCAAATTCTCGTCTGAAATGAATATCAAAGTTGTATGGATTTAAAAGCAAGACGTATACTCTGTTTTGCTCTTATTCAATGTTTATTTGACTATGATAACCCTGCATGGTATAGCAACATTTAAACAATTCTGATCTAAAGAATGGTGAGATTCATCCACTGTTCTGGTTCCAAAACTCATGTTGGCTACAGCGAACTTTCTAAAGCTGGTTTTCTTGAAGTCAACCAAAGATCAAAACAAGTCGTATTGCATCACGTGCATAAATATATCATACTAGGTCGAATCATTATATTCGATCAAACTTCGATCTTCTTACTGACTTACATGATTATAATACAAGAAATAGCCTATTCAACTTTAACTTATCAGAAAGAGTAGTATTGGTAATTCGTTTTATTACAATGGCATAAAACATTGGAATTCTACAAGGAAAATAGAAAACTTTGCTCATCTTAAGAGGAAATAAAGGAATGCCTAACACTTGTCAGAGAAGAGAAGCGAATGACATGTTAAATGATTGAAATCTTTATTCTTCTGTCGGTTCATACTTTTTCATTCTGTTTGTGTACGTTATAGAAATTCTACATATTCATCATTTTTTTCCTCTTCCTCCTCCCCCTCCTCCTCCTCTGTTTCTTCTTCTCCTTCTTCTTTTCTTCTTGTACTTGGATATTACTATTTCAACTTATTAATTGTGTACATGTCTGTCAGGGACCCCACTGGAAATAAGTTCTCAAGCTTTCGTGGGTTATCCTGTTCAAGCTGACTTAATATTGATCTGTTATTCTTGTATGTTGTTGTATGTTCGAAGCTTGGCGAATAAAAGTCAATCAATCATTCAATCATACCTCTCTTTCCTTTCCACCCTATCTGTCATTTCATTTTATTCTATCTTTCTCTCTTTGTGAGTACTTTAAGAATCTCTCTCTCTCTCTCTCTCTCTCTCTCCCTCCCCCCTCTCTCTCTCCCTCCCTCTCCATCTCTCTCCCTCTCTCTCTCTCTCTTTCACTTCCCCTCACTATACTGTCTTCCTCTTGTCAAAATGCCTCTCCTTTTACATGCCACTCCCACATTATTTACTATCATCAAAGCAACTCATTCACATCAACGTTCTATGCTCACTAAATTTAAAAACAAGAATTATTGAAAATCAGAGATAACTTGTTATGGTTTAGTAAAATACTTTATGTATTTGACGTTAAATATATCACATATATAAACAAGACTTTAAATAGCAACGAAAACCTTGCCAAACATTGCCAATTGAAACATTTTTATAAATTGAAGTACTTTCGACACTCAAAAGTATCAGAGTGTGAACACAAAATTACACTTTTCCACTACCGTAATACAATAGAACAGTGGATATGCAAGAAAAGAGGTTTGTTTTGCCATAAATATCAATATCACCTTCTCAGCAAGAGTAAATATTAATGATTAAAATTATAAAAAGCTTCAGTTCTCCTCAACGTCATAAGCTTGCTGCTGAAATCAGAAACGCAAAATGAATAATTACACTTTTTTATGATGTAATTGGTATCGAACGTCAATATGCACTTAACTTCTGTTAAGTCCACAATTATCTCGATCGGATCGTCCATCACAAAATTCACTTCATGGTTGGCTTATGGAACAACAGCTTGAATAAGACTCGCTGTCAAAAAGAAATAGAAAATGGCATTCGCATTAATAAATATGTTCTGGTAGAATTGTACTACGCCCTCTTTTGCTGGGTCACTACTGTTATGCATGCCATGAGACTAAATTGCCATCATTTTGTCATGTTTGTAAATGCACATTATAATCAATTACGTAGATGTTAATAAGTTGCATCCTTCTAAAACTTTAATTCGACTCTCAGTCTAACATCAAGCTATGACATGCATGTAAATCTAGGTCCTATTTTATCTGTGTGTTTTTTTTTACATATCAATTTTAAGAAAAACTTTAAGCATACACAAATTGACATTATTATATTTCATTTGAAAAAGCCTGAAATGGAGTATGGAAAGCCAAGTGAACTTGACTTGTATTCAAATACTAATCTCACATTGATGTTTAACATTATAACAAGAGAACCTTACTAAGTGAGAGAGAAAATCCCTTCATACCATGTATTTAAGCGGGAGATCTTTTAATCAGTGGTGTACAGCGTTGAAATAGGATGACTTACCCGCACACACCCCTTCGCTGGCGACCTGCAGTGAGTTGCCTCCTAGTTGACAAGCAGCATGACGTAGCTCGCATAGATTGCTGTATGTCACTCCGTCCGATCCACATACCGCATCAGTGCGGGAAACGAATAGGGGGCAGGGAGAGCAAAGTGAGCCCATTATAGCATCTAGGAGAAATAAGGTCATAATTAGCATAATTAACAAGTATACCGATTGAAAGCCCTTCAAGCAATCAACGAAACGGCGATTTCAACACCCTTTTGCATTATCTACATATAGCTATCACGTTTGGATGATGTAATATGCCATTGTAAGGTTCGTACATTTGAGGAGGTGATGGAAAAGGCTATTTAAAATTATTGTTTTTCGAAAGTTTGCGATCACGTTTCATTTGCCTCAATGAATTTTCTATCAATACGATACAAATTTACAACATTTTAAGTTTGCATATTTAAAAGATCCCATTGAGAATTTCTCTTAAAGTTAGTATCCATAAGAAGGAAAAATCCGTATTGACTTTGAAAATATATGTTCTCACCTGGAGAGTCATCACCGGCAGCTTGCAGTGCACCACATGCAGGACCACCTCCCATTGCACCACAATCACCTCCATCATCATCACCACCACCATAATCATCTCCACCATCGTCATCACCACCGTCGTCTCCTCCATCGTCATTACCACCATAGTCGTCACCACCATAGTCGTCACCACCATAGTAATCGCCACCATAGCCATCACCACCATCATCACCGCCATCATCACCGCCATCGTCGCCGCCGTCATCACCACCATTATCACCGCCGTCATCACCACCATTATCACCGCCGTCATCACCACCATTATCACCGCCGTCATTACCACCATCATCACCGCCATCGTCGCCGCCGTCATCGCCGCCATCATCACCGCCATCATCCCCGTCATCATCACCGCCATCATCACCTCCATCATCACCGCCGTCATCATCATCACCTGCAGGAACTGGTACTGGGATGTATATTGGTTTTTCCACTACCTCGTAATGCACTTCTGGTACTGATACTGGTACGGAGATTGTGTTGAGACCACCACAGTTACCTCCGCCGCCACCACCACCGCCGCCACCACCACCGCCGCCACCACCACCGCCGCCACCACCACCACCACCACCGCCGCCGCCGCCGCCACCACCACATCCTCCTTCTTCGCTGCTGTCGGAGTCGGAATCAGAATTGGAGTCAGAGTCAGAGTCAGAGTCGGAGTCAGAGTCAGAGTCAGAGTCAGAACTGTCGCATCCTCCAGAGCCACTACCGCAGCTATCACTTCCACTGCTGCTATCGCTGTCACATCCGTCACCATTACATCCACCATCGCCATCGCCATCACAGTCACCACCATCGCCATTACAACCGCCGGCGCCACTGCCATCACCATCATCATTCCCGTTGCAGTCGCCACCATCACATCCTCTATCCCCATCTCCATCACCATCACCATCATCATCACCATCTCCACCACAGCCACCACCATCACCACCACAATTACCATCACCATCACCGTCACCACCATCACCACCACCATCACCATCTCCACCACAGTCACCACCATCACCACCACAATCACCATCACCATCACCATCACCATCACCATCACCGTCACCACCATCACCATCCCCACCGTCACCATCACCGTCTCCTCTACAGTCTCCACCACAATCCCCATCACCACCACCCCCACCATCTCCATCGCAGGTACCATCACAATCACACCCGTCACATTCCTCACTACTGCTGCTGCTGCTCCTTCGAGTTCTCTCCGCTGTGGTAAACACACAAAAGAAAGAAAGAAAGAAATTTGCAATGCCATCTCATACGATTCATTTTTGGTTTGAAGTGATCATAAAGGTTACCTTGACAATATGAATATGGTACGGTTTCGAGAATAGTTTATGTATGTATACAATTTTATTTATTATCATAGTATATTGTACTTTTGCTAACCTGCCTGTACTTAACAATAATTTCATGACCTGGGCGTAATTTTTGTTTCTTAGTTTGATTTTGATAGTGAATGATTTAAAATAAAAAGTATTTCAAATATCTCTGAACAATACTTTTCTCGAAAAACAACCTGCAATCTACCAGGGTCAACTTTATAGTTGAATCAGTATTATACCATTTCCACGACCAGTACGTGAACCAATGAAGGCTTTCAAACAAAACTTCATAAATCATACTTCAATTCAATCTTTCGTCAAAACTCTCAATCAAAGTCTCTTTGAATTAACATTATAAATATAAACAGTTTGAATATAATCATATCAACATATGGTCTGTTTATGTACCTGGTGCAGCGATTGATAATGCAGACAGTGTGAGAAGAAGGGCAAAAGAAAGCCACAGCCGGTTCATGGTGCAGCTCGTCTTTTCCTGATAATATGAAGAGCAATAAATACATATGTTAGTAATAAAACATTCTAGGTGTTATAAATTGTTAAGATCAATTATTTTAAGTGTACTTTAGTGCTGGTAATGCGATTGCATTGTGAAAGAAAAGGTGTGGAAAGGATCAGAAACAGTTGATCATGTAGCATGTAAGTATTGGTGTGCACTGCAATGTTCTGGGGTCATCAAAATCATAATAAATTTGACCGAGTCTTGGTAAAGTAACAAGCACTGTACACAGAAAGCTATATATGGGACAACACACATGGTGTCGGGGCTAGTACTACATTGATTTCCTTGTTTTTCTATGCTCATTACTCAGCCAGTATACATTTTCTTCCAAAATTGTTTGGCACATGTCATTTATTTGTAATCTTGAACATTCAGTGTAAGTTTCGTTTGATTCTGTGAGAATTAATTTTTTTTTTTTTTACCAGAACTGGAGTTTATCTTTAACATCTATGGCATGTGCATAGAGTAGAGTTGCCTTTATCGACCTTTACTCTACCAGTGTGAAAAAAAAACAATATATCTACCAAGTGCGAAACATTCACTTTGAGCTTATAATCACACGAGTATAACCATAATAACCGTTCTGCCTAGTTGATCTTCTCACAAACACGTCGATTCGTTTTCATAGAAAGATTCTGCTGTAAATCGTGTCAAAGAGAGTACAAGCAAGGCGCTACGAGACCACTGATCTGCCCCTGAGCCATTGCGCCCCCCTAATCAAATCGAATGTCATGACATATTTTTGTTAACAGCCTTTTTTCAAAATAAAACTGAATTATCTTATTGACTGACAGCTTTACGAGACTTCATAAAATAGCAAAAATGACACTTACCGTTCTATGCAAATAGAGATTGAATTTGCACAAATAAAAAAAAACTCCAAAACAGCAGAAACTTGATTCCTTATAATTGTTAGCTGCTTCTCCGCTGCTTCTGTTGCTTGTGATTAGCTCTTCAGAGAAAGTTCAACTGATGAATTCGTCGAGAGTAGTCTCTATATTTATACTATTACGAGAACTATGTTTTTACTTGACTCCGAAAAGTTCACACATTCCTTTGTTTTAGTTTTCTTTTCTTTTTTCACATAATGTAGCACGCGCCAACGCCCTTCCCAACAAACAAAAAGAGGGGATGTGCGTTTTAACATTAATGTGAGCCGGTATACATGAATGTACGTGTCTAAATATGGTTTCAATGATCCCATGGACACTTTAGCTCGGATTAATTAAGACACAATATAATAATATCTTACAAAGATCAGGTAATCTTCAAGTCATTTAAACACCATCTTAAAATTATTCTTTGATTTCAATTGTAGATGAAAATTTTCTTTATCCGTAATGTAGTCATAAGAGTAATCCGAATGGATTTAGCCTGACCCATCCAACTCGGGCTAAATGACTCTACTCTGAAAATGAATTTGGATTTAATAAACGATTAGCGTGCTTAGTATATCAGCGAAACATGGTTCATTACAAGTTGGGAAGATTAAGAGGCTCGGGCATTGAGACGAACTGTCCGTGATTATATCAGACTTTAGGTTTAAGTGGCGAAAGAATATGAGAGATTTTTTTTTAAAATTGTATTAGACTTAGCATTACACTTAGGTCTAACATTAGGCTTTTATCACTGATTCATTCATTTATTTGTTTCATTCATTTTTGTTTATTCAATACACTTTTTTACAGGATTGGTCACGTCACCTAGTCTTCAATCATAGAGCCACAAAAACCTATGGTGACAGGGCATTTGCATGTGGTGGACCAAAACTTTGGAACGCTCTCCCAGTGTCGCTAAGCTCCATGACTGATGTTGAAGTTTTTAAGAGAGCACTGAAAACTCACCTTTTTGATGAATGCTTCGAGTAATTATTATGTAAACGTACATTGTATATTGTAAAGCGCTTTGAGAGGGCCTTCGGTCCTGAAATGCGCTATAAAAGAACGAACTATTATTAGTATTATTACTTTAATAAATATATATACATAATTGAATCTTGTTAATACAGATAATAACGAGAAAAGTGGTGACACGACTTCTAAAACTAAGAAGTGAATATAATCGCTGTTTTTTATTTACATTTTCTCTGCTTCTGTTTGTCTAAATTGCCTGCTTTTTACACACACACACAAACACACACACACACACGCCCCAAACCGGTCGTGTAGTAATTTGAATTGCTACACGACCTTAATTATTTAACGTCGTGTAGTTAATTCATTTAACGTCATGACGTTAAATCGTTGTGCAGTAATTCGGATTTACGTCGTGTAGCAATTCGAATAACGACACGACGTAATTATTTAAGTAGTGTGGCAATTTGAATTACAACACGACGTAATTATTTAGGTAGTGTGGCAATTCGAATATGATGAGCAACAAATGTTTTATTATTTATATGGAACAAAATGAGACATCTGTAATTCAATCACATAATGTTAGCCCTCATTCATTTGATAATACATTATCAGAGCAAATGTTACATTCATTCTGTATATCACATGTTAATATCAGATCTCTTAATAAGAACTTTGAAAATCTAAATTTGTTATAATTTATGAAGATACATTAAAAACAAAATTTGATTCAAACAAAGGTATTTTAGGTTTAAATGATTATGTCCTTGAGGTAAAGTGTAGAACAGGTGGCACAAGGGGTGGAGGAGTTGGAGCTTACATTCACTCTTCATTAAAATATGTTATTCTTGACCATGAAGTCACTCACACAGAAAGTCTCTGGTTAGAAACTGACCTGAATGGTAAGAAAATTACTGTAGGTATTATTTATCGTAAGCCCAATACTGATATTGATCAATTTCAAAACTCCTTGCTTGTAACATTAGAAAGATTGAAAATTGATAAAGCAAATGTAGTTTTACTTGGAGATTTTGACATTAATGTACTACACAAGGAAGGAATAGATATGAAAGCAGAACAATTTTTAACTTCTTTACAATGTTTGGGTATGCAGCAACTAATCACTTCACCAACAAGAGTAACTAAAACAACTTCCTCTCTTATTGACCATGTGTACACTAATGTAACAATTTCTTCTATTCATACTGGAGTTATAGAAACTGATATATCAGATCATTTCACTATCTTTGTTGCATTTGAACATCTTAGAAAGGCAAGTAAAACAAGCCACAAAAAGTCTGTGTTTCGTACCTTCAGAAATTATGATATTAATAAATTCCATGATGATCTAGGTAAAATTGATTGGAACAATGTAAGTGGTTGTACAAAATTAAATGAGTCGTACTCTGTATTTTACGACTTGTTTACGCAAGTCTGTGACAAGCATGCACCAATTATATCATCAACTTCGAAGAACCTAAAAAAGGGGGAAAATGCTGGGAGAAAACCATGGATGACTAATGCTATTTTAAAATCAGTCAAGAAGAAGCACAAGTTGTATTTTAAACTAAAGGCATCACATTTCCAACAGAAAAACGAGGAAGAATATATAGGTATAGAAATGTTCTAACTACAGTTCTACGAAATGCAAAGAGACAATATTATAGTAACCTCTTCTTCATTAATAAGAATGATAGTCGTAAAACGTGGAGAACAATTAACGAGTTGTTGAGTGGTGGAAATGTCAAAAATAAAGTGACCAATGTAGAGAAATTATTAAGCTCAGGTGGTGGAGAAAATAGAGTGATAACTTCTGACAATGAAATAGCTAACGAATTTAACAACTTTTTTGTTAACATAGGTCCAAAGCTGGCAAAGGAAATACCACCAGTGAATTCTGACTTTACAGAATATTTAGGATATAGAACAGAAAAATCACTATTTTTAAAACCAATAACAGAGAATGAATTGAAATGCCACTTACAGACTTTAGATACAAAAAAAGCATGTGGCTATGATAATTTGCCGGCAAGAATGTGAGGGATGCTGCCCTATACATTTCAAGCTCATTAACATATATTTTCAATTTTTCCATAGAAAGAGGTAAATTTCCAGACGCACTGAAAGTAGCAAAAGTGACACCTATTTATAAAAAGGGGCGAAAAGATCTAGCTGGTAATTACAGACCTATTTCAGTTTTACCTATACTGGGTAAAATCTTTGAGAAAATAATAAATAATCGTGTAATTGACTATTTGGAAGCAAATAATATCTTGTTTCAACACCAGTACGGTTTCCGTAAGAAACATAGCACTAAGTTATCTTTGATTAATCTTACAAATACACTATTGAAATACATTGATGAAGGTAGAACAACAGTTGGCATCTTTATTGACTTTCAAAAGGCAGTTGATACTATAAACCACAGCATTCTCCTCAAAAAAATGTCACACTATGGAATACGTGGGTTAGCCTTGCAATGGTTTGAAGATTATTTGTGTAAACGATCACAGTTTATACAATATAAAGACAAAATGTCTTTGAAATTGAATATAACATGTGGTGTCCCTCAAGGCTCCGTTCTTGGACCAACATTATTTTTACTATATATAAATGACTTACCTAACTCCACAAACTTTTTCAATTTCAGATTATTTGCTGATGACTCAAATCTTGTTCATACTTTTAATCCTAGACAAAAAGAAATTGATTTAGAAATTGTAAGTGAAAACTTAATGAAGGCGCAGGAATGGTGTAATGCAAATGAAGTCACAATTAACTTACAGAAAACAAACTATATGATTATGAAATCCAAAGCTAGATCAATAGACAAAAAGGGATCTGTGAGAATATCAAGATCAAATATTAAAGAGGTATCTGTTGCATCATTTGTAGGAATTGAAATTGATTGTCACCTTTCATGGAAAGAACACATTCAGACGATAAACAAATGCATAAGAAAGAAAGTAGATATTCTGTTTAAACTGATACATTTTGTTCCCAAGAATATACTTGTGCGTACATGTGTATGATTATTTTTATTAATACATCCTTTTCATTTTTATGAACACATTGATGATTTTATTTCTTCAAAGATTTGTTTTCTTTCATTATAATGCTTTACGCTTAAGCTTTTTTATTTTTATTTTTTCATTTTAGTAAAGAAAAAAAGTTTCATGATATTGTATTATTTTGCTGTATATATGTTAATACAAAACAAACAAGTTTTCCATTCATATGTAAAAAACAAATTAACAGAAAAAAAACTTGCCAAAGAATGGAACTAGGCTCGACTAGCACTTGTGCTAAATTCTAGTTCCCATTAACAACTTCACCTAAACATAGTAATATGCATATTAAAGTATATATCTTTTGTACATTTAATAGTATGCAGATGTATGTCTAAAAAATATCGTTTTAAAACCATTACTGTTCAATCGACATTACTCTTATGTTATGTATACATGTATCAGTATTATTATTTTTTTTGCATTGTATGATTGTTCATATGTACTGTCATTATTGTGATGTGTTGTTGTTAATAAATTCAAATTCAATTCAATTACGACACGACGTATATCCATGTTTTTGACGGTCTCCTACTTCCATACTCACACATACACAGCGCATTGCCCACCCCTGCTAATTAAGGCTTCTTAAAAAAGTTGTTGTGTTGCCCTTTGCGACCGACCCCAAAATCTTAAAATCTTCGGTCGGCTTTTTATTTATTTTTTATTTTTTACCGTTTTTAAGGGAAAAAAGGTTTAATGAATCAAAAAATATGTATTAAAGCATTCAAAACTGAAAAATATCAGCCCAAAGAGAGCCTCAATAACATAAAGACCAACAACTGAAAATCAACCGACCGACCAAAGTGCTGGCACCTAAAGGGCAATTCAACATTTTTTAAGGCCTAATCTGTAGGCACAGACTTAAATGTCACACTTTACCACAATATCTTGAGCCTTGAGTAGAACCCAGCTCTGTCAGTGTATAGTGAAGAGCCTATGCAGTATATGCCTTTAGCATACATGTACCTGCCAGCTAAACCCCTGCCCCTCTCTTTCTTTCTTTCTCTCTCTCTCTCTCTCTCTTATTTTATCTTTCTCTTTCTCCCTCTCTCGCTCTCCCTCCCCATATTTCCTTCTTATTTCACATATATATCTCACACACACACACACACACACTTCCACGTTTATCTCTGTCTGTCTGTCTGTTTGTCTCTCTGTCTCTTTTTTTTTCTCTCTCTTTGTCCCTCTCTCCTTCTCTCTTTCTCTCATCACCATATCTCTGTTTTCCTTCTTTCTATATTCCTATTTATTTTGGTCTGCCTCAATCTCTCTGTACACCGTATCTTCTCACTCTATTTTGCTAATACCCTATATGTGTTTCATTCATCCTCTCTTCCTCATCGTGTCAGTGTACTTCTGTTTATGACTCTGTCTATATCTCTGTCAATCTATTTCTATGTCATTATTTTCTTTTTCTTCTTTCCTTCATACTCTGGCAGTTCTTTTAAGCTTAGCTCCTTGAATCTAATCTTAATAATTATTTCCTGATTTTGGAATGTTTTGTCATGCATTTCATTTTAAAGATCACTTGGAAAAAAAGAAAAATTACTACAGGGGGCATTTCTACATGTATACAAGATTGAAACGAGGTCGTTCCCTTCTCAAACCCGAGGTATCTTTAAAACAAAGCAGAGTGACATCACAAATTGCTTTCTACTACCCCCTCACTCCCTCCCTCTCCATGCGCATACACACACACATACACACACGCACACACATATTTTCTCCATCAAGAGTGACACCACTTGTACCAAAAATTAATACGCACGTTTACATAGCTTTCCGCTCTTGGTATTTTATTGTCTGTGTACTCAGTAGGACTGTTGTCATGCTTCGATGGAATTCATAATCACATCATCGCATTTTACACACCCTTTTGATTATTAGTCATCATTTATAGTCAGCTTTATTGAAGATAAATACAGTGCGAGTAATATAGTAGCAAGCCAGATAATCTGGGAAAGGTTTGAGCGATACTAAATTGTTTTCGTTGTTGCTGTCTTTTTAAAAGTTCATGCTTTGAGTAGTAGAGGAAATCGGTTGATATTACCAAGTTGGAATTTATTACACTATGTTTCAAATTAATGTCGGTTAGATTTAAATTGGTGTTGTTTGTAACAACCAAAATGGGCATAATCTTTTGTATGAAACGTCAATCGTCAGCAGGTCAGCGTAGTATGTCGGAATGACTGACCACAAGGAAACCAAACACTACGAATAATCCGGAGGAACTGCACAAAGACACATATTAAAGTTCCTCCGTACTAAAGTGCCGTCACTGATGTTTGAGATAGCTACATATATCACATTCAAACAGGGCTTAGATTGACCATACAAATAACATGCTTCCAATAGCACACGAAGCTGTAACGCGATTTTGTAACAAAATGCTAAAGATCAATTATCAATGGTTGTCATCATGCTTTTTTGTTTGCAATGAGCATACATGTATATATCTTCAGTCGCCTACTTCAAGTTTCTTCGAATTGCTCAAATTACCTTTAATTAGCACAATTTTGAAAAGCATATTAATATCACAAAAGATAACAAAATACTCAATGCATGCACCGAAATGATTTGTTTTAAAACGACCCAATTTTTATAAGAATTTTCATTACACTTCCAATTGCAAAACGTGGAATGTTTATTTCTTTTGAAGAATATAAGTTTCGTGATTTGCATTATTTTGCACTATCCACCCACGGATGTTTGCTTTGTGTTTGAATTCGAGCCAAGAAGCACAAAGTCAGCATTACAGTAAATATATCATTTTTTTGTTATCACTTCTTTTATTACTTCTGTTCACGATGTTATTCGCTTTATGATGTACTTCTTATTAGGCTCTCCGACTCTCTTCGTCATTCTATCATGTAATATATTTGTCTCTCCCCTCTCTTCCTCTCTCAATACCATATCTCTTCCAATCTTTCTATACTTTTTACCCATGTTATCTCACTTTCGATGACTCTCACCGTACTTTTCCATACAATGCAAATCAATCAAATATATTGTTGTAATATTGTTCTCACTGGTAAAAAAAAATACAACTAAAAAGAATGAAATGAAAATAGGCATATAAAATATTAATGTTGCACATTTATTCTAATCACATTTAATTCAACAAATTCACACGTTAAAGCCCCCTATAAAGTGTTGGGAGCCCCAAATTCTCCAAAAATTTGATGGCAAAATTTCACTTAACGAATTGTATCATAATGTGAAAGAAGATGGGATTTAAGACACACTCCTGCAAAGATTTCACGCACGAAAATGTGTTTGAAGACAAATGTTGATAACAAATTACATAATTTGGGTTTTCTGTTGTACGCAGAAAACCTAAATTTTGTATTCTTTCATCAATATTCGACTTCAAACACATTGGTTTTGAAAATCCTTGCACAAATGTGTCTCAAATGAAATCCTTTTTTTCACATTATGATACAATTTTAGTGAAATTTTGCCATCAAACTTTTGGGGTCCCAACACTTTAGAGGGGCTTTAAATCTTCATTATTTTGTTATTTTCAGGTAGTCAAGGTGATGAAATAGGCTCATTTCGTATATTTCCTATTTTCGACTTTCTGAACAAGTTACATGGTTATTTTAAACATTATCAGAATTTTTAATTATCGGATTTATGTTGTGTATACAGTTTTATTTTATTTCGCTAATATCTTTAATTGATGGATGGACTATAAATTTATCATCTTAAGATATGGTCATCAGACTTTATACAAAAGTCGTCATTTCCACTTAATGTCAGGTAGGATAGGAGGTTAACTGGTCACCAAATTTATTATATGTTTTGTATTAAAATGCATGAACTTCAATGTTGCCTTTGGGCATGTGTGTCATAATGTAATAACAGTTTTACGATTTTAAAAATATTACACAATTTTTTCATTAAAGGTGAAATATATGACCAGGTCGAAATTTCTTTTACATCTAACCAGACTGAGTAATAACACACATATAGATCTTTCCGAGAATATCTGACGGCCCATATTGATACTAACTTAGTATCAAAGCACAAATAGAGAGCTCCGAACTATTTTTCGGGCCCACTGGTGACATTATAATCCTTTTCCTGACAATCTTCCGCTTCTGTGATGAATGTTCACCCATCTTCGTTCAGGTCCTATTTTTTCATTATTATTATTTTTTCTTCGGTATTTACACTTGGAATATAATAATTATCTATAAGATAGTTAATTCAGTATAACATATCCAACTTCTTCCACGTCTTCATGTCTCTGTCATCGTCATGACAACAGGTTGTCTAATCCTCATCTCTTCACTTCCTGTCTCCTGTAAGATGAAAGTATAGGTACATTAATTTATTTAAAAGAAAATAAATTAAAGCTCATAATTTGTATACAAGATTATACATTTAAAATCTGTTCTGTAAACATGGTAATGAGTTAGGATAGCAGGTAAAGAAAAAAGGGAAACTTAGATTTACTAGATACAATAATCTACGACAACGGAAGGAGGCTATGAGGTAAATTCAATCAAGACTGTTATAGAAAATGTTACTTCGTGTCTTAACATTAGGTGTAGATCTGTCAACTGTTATATAAAAAAGTATCAGATTTTTCGAAATAATTTTAGATAAACATTCCGTATTAGGATTAGGATGTTCCGATTAGGATAATGATTAGGACTGGGATTAGGATTATGATTATGTTTACCGTATTCATCGTCATCTTCCCCACTGTCATCATCTCCCTTATCGTCTTCCCATTCATCATCCCTCCTCTTTCTGTCTCCTGAAATATTAACAGATAAAATATTCATAATCCATTAATGTACAAAATACATAAATCAAATAAAGTAGGAATGTCACGTGATGTGGACATTTGGGAATACGTTACACTAGACAGTTTAATTTTATATCCTATAGTCCTTGTCATATCGAACCTGACATCTATGGCAGTGAATGTTTAAGGAGATCAAAATATTTTTTCTTCAAATTACGTGTACTGCATTTGAATCGGGTGCTAACCACGAATAAAATGCGAAGTGTTGTGAAAATTAATACTACATGTATGTAAGAAACATGTAGAAGTGCCGAAAAATCATATTAAATGTATGTAAGTCTGATTACCATCGTCATCGTCATCGTCACCGCTTTCGTCATCTTCACATTCGTCCCCCTCGTCTCTCCTTTTTCTATCCCCTGAAAAAATGAAAATAAATATATAGCTGTGTTAGACAAAAATGTCCACGTTTGAATATATGTAAACATACTGTAAGACTGGGTTCCGATAACCATTAAATTATAATCCTGGGAAGGTTTGTATGTTTGTCATATTACAAATTGCGTGGAGACGAAACATCAACGTCATGAGGTTTGTCTCTTTGTTCAACCAACTAAATGAACAGTTGGTTTGAAATTTCACTCATAAAATTATGAACTGAAATGAGAAGATTTAATTAAAATGTGCTTCATGTCTTATGTTAATAATTTTTGGGGAAATTTTGGGTGATAAATCAACTCAAGCGCAATGTTTATGCTGAACATCCCATGGAAATCATGTTCGGATTGCGTTATACGTTATTGCCATGATCGCACATTTCAATAGGTGACGCACGAAGGCTATTGAAATTGCCTTGTGTGGATTTTTTGTTTAAGTAGTTGCGATCGTATTCAATGTGTTTGTGCATAAATACAATGCATTCCCCTTGAAAAATTTGAATATATTAACCAGTGAATATTGGTAATATTACAATGATTAGGTAGAGATATATTTTCCCTTTTGGCCGAATAAGATGAACATATAAATAAGTGACAAAGGGTATACTGTTTAGAATTCAAATTTAGAATTAAAACGAGGACAACTTAATTTAACTTAACAAATGTCTATCCTAGAGGGGTACAAATAAAAACATAAATAGTGTAAAACAACAAAGAATGAAATGCTACTAATCTGGCAATTTCAGGTAATAATCAGGTAACTTTGATAATTGTAGGGCTACCATGGATGCCTACTACAAGGTCTAATTACCATCCCCATCATTATCGTCCTCGCCACTGTCATCATCATCATCATCCCATTCGTCCCCCTCATCTCTTCTCTTTCTGTCTCCTATGAATATGAAAAGAAAAATCATAAACACGTATCTGTTATATGATCAAATGAGACATACTGCTCTATACTGTGTATCAGCTTACGACTCAACATATCATCCGTAAAAACTAACGACTCAAAAGGCCAACGTCTCAAATAAAAAGTAATAATCCTGAATATTATGATAATGCACCTGGCTGAAGGGAAATACCTTAATAATTGTTAATACATACGAGCTATAGGAGTAGGAAACAAGATAAACCGTTTCAAATTAACATTAACTGTCAAAGTAATACTATACCAAGTACATAATATATAGTGAAAGGTATTATTTAAGTCTGATTACCATCTCCATCTTCGTCGTCATCGTCACCGCTTTCATCATCGTCACACTCGTCCTCCTCATCTCTCCTTTTTCTGTCTCCTGAAATATAAAAATGAAATACTGAAAATACAAGTAATTTGTAAAATGTAAAATAAACTGGTGCAAGTGAATCCTTTGAATAGGATCCAAAATAATTATATATACCAAATTCTATGGCTAATGTGCTCAAGGTGTAAAAAGAAAGGTAAAAACATGAAAATACTCAAATATGAGACAACTTAGAAAAAACAAGTTCATCGACTCGAAAGCTATTTTGAAATGATGTTTTCGAGGGTATTTCTATTTAGCAATTTACACTTGCAATATATGTCAGGTTTAACAACATTCATTAAAAGAAAAGTCATCGTTGGTGATATTTATCTTTGAATGATAATAATTGTATGAGAAATTTAAATGCAATAAGTAGAATTCAAAATTGACATAATGCTCAAGACATTGTCAAATAATGCCATACCAGGATTGTAATTATAGTAAGATATAATTACCATCTCCATCTTCTTCGTCATCTTCTTCGCTGTCATCATCATCATCCCATTCCCACCTGTCATCTCTCTTTTTTCTGTCTCCTGAAAAATAAATAGAAATCATTGGAATAAAACAACCTTAAAATAATGCAAGAATGTACAATCGAAAACACCAGTATAAGACACGCGTGTAAGGGTGATGCATATACAGTGCGTCCAAGAAAAAACGAAACCGAGAACTATCGATGTTTTATCATAACTTAATCACAATTATGATTAATAAATAACACATATTTGGAAAGCTTAGAGCCTCCTCTTTCATTTGATGCAACTCATATGATGCATATTCCACGCATGAGTGATTAAAAGCAATTTGAAGAGAGGAAACCAAAAAGTTATTTGACGGGCGGTATCTGAAATATGCATCATAATGAGTTGCATCAAATGAAAGAAGAGGATCTAAGCTTTCCAAACATGTGTCAAATAGTAATTATAAATGTGACTAAGTTATGATAAAACATCGATAATTCTCGGTTTCGTTTTTTCTGGGACGCACTGTATAAAGATATATATTTAAAAATGGCATCCCTGATAGCTGTGCAATTAAACGATAAGAAGCAAATTAGGTATTATTGGCATATGGGGTAGCTGTCCAAGGGAGTAGTTGACTGGTGTGGTTATATGGGGTGTATGTTCAGGGAGTAAGTTTCCGCATACGAATTTATATATGTATTATAAAATGAATATATTTATTTATGTATATATATATACAAAAAGAGACATAGGCCTATTTAAAACTGGCTTCCATGAAACATTTGCAACTTAACGATAAGAAATGAATTATGTATTATCTCAGGCATTTGAATTAGAACTGCTGGTTAATGAAGGCTTATAACATCGAAGTTGATATCTGTTATCATCGCTTACTTTCAGGCCAAGATATAATAAAGTCGATAATTGTTTTTGTTAAAGACGTTCAAATATGATTACCATCTCCATCTTCATCGTCATCTTCACCGCTGTCATCATCTTCACATTCGTCCTCCTCATCTCTCCTCTTTCTGTCTCCTATAGAATATGAAAAGAAAATCGTTAAAATATTTTTGATATTCGATCAAATGATATACAATGCTCTACATGTGATGTGAATTTAGCTTGCGACAGAACTTTTACAAGAACTTGAATGAAAGACACGGAAACTGGACATCGACATAGCCTTTACAAGATGAAGGGAATGTATCTCCCTAGAAAATTCCTCTGGACGATAATAGTTTTTGCAAGAAACTCATGAAGATCAGCACAAAAGGTTTTACACTGTCAAAAGGTGGCAAATAAGTGTTTCTGATTCTTGGGAGTATATCGTATTTCCCTGGCAAGGATAACATTCAAGGATCCCGAGTTATATATATATACACAAACATGTTAAAGGGGCTTTAAAGACTGTCGTGCCTCTTCACGGTAATTGGAGTGCAAGAAACCCAACAAGTTCAGTATAACAGACATATGAATTATAGAAGTCATGTCAAACGAAGACTCGTACTATCAACATTATAAAAGGCCATATTCCCAGAACACGATATGACTACACAAAGGAGTGTAACAAAAATAAAATTACCATCTACATCTTCGTCATCTTCTTCGCTTTCATCGTCATCCCATTCCCATTCGTCATCTCTCCTCTTTCTGTCTCCTAAAAAATAAATGGAAAATCATAGGAATAAAACAATCTTTGAATAATGCAAGAAGGCACAATGGAATACGCCAGTATAGAACTTATGCTACAGGGTGATATTTACATATTATATATCTATACAATTAATCTTCATGATAGATGTTCAATTGAACGATAAGAAAAAAAAACGATTTTATAGGCATATAAATTAGAAGGACTGGTAAATTAAAGCATATAATATCGATTATCAGTGGTTATTTTCACGTCAAGATATAATATTCGACAAAAAAATAAAAAGATAGTTAAATATGATTACCATCTCCATCTTCGTCATCTTCTTCGCTGTCATCATCCAATTCCCATTCGTCATCTCTCCTCTTTCTATCCCCTAAAAAGTAAATAGAAAATCATAGGAATAAAACAATCTTTAAATAATGCAATAATGCACATTGGAATACACCAGTATAAGACACATGTTTAAAGGTGATCTATATATATTTTAAAAAGTATATATATATTTATGTATATATTTACGAAGAGACATATTTAAAAGTGGCTTCCATAATATGTTTGCAACTTAACGATAAGAAACGAATTATGTATTATCTTAGGCATATGAATTAGAAGTGCTGGTTAATAAAGACTTATAATATCGACAATAATATCGGTTATCATTGCTTAATTTTAGGCTCAGATATATTAAGGTCGATAAATAAAAAAGATATTTAAATATTATTACCATCTCCATCTTCGTCATCATCTTCACCGCTTTCATCATCTTCACATTCGTCCTCTTCATCTCTCCTCTTTCTGTCTCCTATAGAATATGAAGAACAAAAATCGTTAAAATATATCTGCTGTTTGACCACATGACAGACAATGCTCTACATGTGATGTGTATTAGCTTGCGCCAGAACTTTTAAAGGAATTTCAATGAAAAACACAGAAACTGGACATCGATATAAGCTTTAACAAGACGAAGAGAGTGTATCTCCCTGGATCATGTACATCTACATGAAATGAGTTGTCGAGATTTAAATTCCGCTGGACGATTATACCTTTTTTGCAAGAAACTCATCAAGATCCGCACAAAGGGTATTTAGATGTAGAATAATGGCAGATAATTGTTTCTGATACTGGGGAGTATATCATATTTCCCAAGCAAGGCTAATGTTAAAGGATCGCGAGATCGATACACAAGCATGTAAAAGGGGCTTCAGTGGTTGTCGTGCCTCTTAACGATAATTGGTGTGCAAGAAACTCAACCAGCCCAGCATAACAGGTATTTGAATTCGAAGTCATGTCAAACGAAGACTCGTACTATACAAATTATAAAAGACCACATTCCCAGACCACGATATGAATACACAAAGGAGTGTAAAAAAGATGAAATTACCATCTCCATCCTCATCGTCATCTTCTTCGCTGTCATCATCTTCCCATTCCCATTCCTCATCTCTCCTCTTTCTGTCTCCTAAAAAATAATTAGAAAATTATAGGAATAAAACAATCTTTGAATAATGCAAGAATGAACAATGGAATACACCAGTATAAGACACATGTTTAAAGGTAATACATACATGTATATATATATATAACGAGATATTTTTAAAAGTGGCATCTCTGATAGATGTACAATTAAACGATAAGAAGCAACTTAGATTACAAAAAAGGCATATGAATTAGAAGGACTGGTAATCAAAGCTTATAACATCGAAGATAATATCGGTTATCAGCGGTTATTTTCAGGTCAAGATATAATGAATTCGATAAGATAGTTAAATATTATTACCATCTCCATCTTCTTCGTCATCTTCTTCGCTGTCATCATCATCCCATTCCCATTCGTCATCTCTCCTCTTCCTGTCTCCTGTAGAATATGAAAGAGAAAAGAAATTGTTAAGATATATCTGCTATCTGATCTTTTATCTGACATGTGATGAGTATTAGCTTGCGACGGAACGATAGAACATGATTATGAAAACGACAACATTTAAATGAAAAACATAGAAACGGGACATCGACATACCCTTTACAAGACGCACGAAATATCTACCAAGAGCATGTAGGTCTACATAAAACGGGGTTTTAGAGATTTAAATTCCCCCTGGACGATAATAGTTTTTGCAAGAAACTCATCAAGATCAGCACAAAAGGTTTGTAAATTTAAAAAGATGGAAAATAATTGTTACTGATATTCGAGAGTTTATCACATTTTCGAAGCAAGGATATAATTCAAGCATCCCGATATCTATATAAAAAGATGTAAAATGGGCTTCAATGGCTGTAGTGCCCCTCAATGATAAAAGGTGTGCAAGAAACTCAACAAGATTAGCATGACAGGCATGTGAATTTGAAGTCATGTTAAACAAAGACTCGTACTATTTTAAAAGGGTACAAGACCATATCCCAAAATATGAATACACAAAGGAGTGTTAAACAAAAAAATAATTAAAAAAAAAAAAAAATCAAATTACCCTCTCCATCTTCGTCATCCTCTTCACTGTCATCATCATCCCATTCCCACTCTTCATCTCTTCTCTTTCTGTCACCTAGAATAAGAAACATTTGTCAAAGAAACTAATTGAGTAGAATATGAAGCTGCAGATAGCTTATCAATTGGTTAATTGCTTTGCATCAATAAGTAGGATAAGATCATGAATGAAGTCAGACGGTTTTTAGCATGTAGTACAAACCCTTCTGTGCTTAAAAGGAAGTGTGTACGAGAGTGTATGAAATACAGTTTAATCATGGAAATCATGAGTACGTCAATATTTTGAGTCATTTTAGATGTCGTGATCACCATTGAATCTAATAGCAGCAGCATCAATATTCATAGTGAAAAGTGTGTTTTTTAAAACAATTACCGCAACTGTCGCAATCTTCATCGTCATCATCATCATCTCCTCCATCCCCATCGCTGCCATCATCATCTTCTTCATCGCAATCTTCTTCGCAATCTCCGCTATCCCCATCATCGTCTCCATCGCACTCATCTCCATCACACGCTGAGCTGTCGTCTCGTCTTAACCTCTCAGCTATTTGGCACAACAAACAAAAAAAACATTAATCATTTATTTTGTTTATTCCTTGAATATCTGCATGATACTAGGATGATCAGACTTCCCCACCGGCCACAATTTCCCCGAGTGTTTTTTCGTCAAAGATGTAGGGTTAGAGTAAGTGATTAAATTAGGTTTTAAATCAGATTTAATCAGTAAATTGAGTATGAAACCCTTTTGTCAATAGAATGTGTCGTCCATTGGACAAAGACAAGTCTATCGTAATTTGTTTTGTTTTGTTTTGTAGCTGACCATGTACATACAATTCTGCCTACATCATGTACATGTACAAGTGAAGAGTGACCAATTATTACATGTATGTTACAAAAAAGGAAAAAAGAGCAAAGGATGAACTTCGAAGCCATGAGAGTTCCTTTAATAATACAAACAAAATACTTAAGTCTACTGAAACTTTCCTTAGGAATAAATAAATCGGGTCTTTGAAATATTTCTGAGATACATCATCCCCCAATATAAGTGACAAATGATCCCTGGTAGCCTTTTGGGTCAGGTCAATGTTGTTCAATGAAAGCGTGATTGGATAAATTAATACTTTGGGGTAATTTTCTTTAATAGAGAACTTAATTGTACTCACTTGGAGCAGCCGATGCCATGACGATGAGGAAAAGGACGGACATAAACATCAGCCACAGGCGACTCATCTTTGTGGGGTCTGTGTAAAGAATGATATTCATAAAACTCAATCAATGATCATAATGAGTACGAAGTTGGATGCTGAGGGCGCCGTGGCCATTCCCCTCACCCTCCGATAATTTAGATTACCAATATTCGGAAAGCAAGGTGGTATTTTCTGTACCTTAAAAACTAAATTTGTTCATTATGGTGACCAAAGTACAACGTAAGAATATGGTAAATATTTTATAGCTCTCTTCAGTCGCTCGCATAATTTAGAAAATAAAGACAAATGTGTATTATTGCAAAACACGTCAGTTCTCCTACCTTAAGAAACCCAAACCTCCTTTCGATCGATAGTTGAATATCAATTTATCAAATCTATAGATCGCATTGATCATATCTCAATAAACTCTAGCTAGTGGAATCGTCAATGTATTGAAGCCTACTTACCAGTCTTCTCGCTTGATCTTTCCGGCAAGTGTCTCTATCCAACTTTGTTTCACTAATATCAGTTATTTCCGTGCAACTGTAACACCACTTTCCTCGCTCAGTACTCTATGTGCCCTTTGGAACCTGTATTGTTTCTCATCCTGTATTTATACTTTCCAGAGGGGTCATCTAAAACGCACGTCAAACCGAAAATGAATCACACTTATTCCACGCTGTGATAGCATCTTGAAAACGGACAGTGATGGTTATCTTGACGATGCGTGAGGATTATAAGTTGTAACATGATGTTCCTTCAGAATTGGACGGATACTTGCGAAAATAACAATGTGCTCGAATGGCACGCATAAAGACGGGGAAAGAACGCTGACATGAAATGTAGAGGGGCTGGTCTATGGTTTGATCCTTGAGGGAACTGGGGGGGGGGGATCCCTGCCATGCAATACTTGAGACCGATACTGACCAAACAATATCAGACACCGTGTACATTACATTTGATAACGGAAATCATGATTATCTTGTCCATAGCATTAATAATATGGGTAATACTCTAGGTCTGTAAAGGACTGACTGGATTATGGCGACTAAAAGGCTCAAGTGACGTGGGGGTGTTGAAGCGCATTTGTGCCTAATGCGCATGCTCAAATCTCTAGTTCATCTCGGGTGGATTCGCTGTCCACATAGTGTATGGTATGCGACACCAAGTCACATACCGACAAAAACGTCTAGATTAGAAGGAAAAAAGACGGGAAAAGAAAAGAAGAGCTCCTCCTCGAACGTGGTGCCTAAAACATAAATATCAACCATATCCGTCTACTACAACTGTTCCCTTTTGAAACATGATTTGATCTATTACTAATAGCTTATATCTTATTGGATTTTAAGAGCATTGTATGATATTACGGGTAAGTTGGAGTAACACGCCTCCTTCACCCCCCCCCCCCCCCAAAAAAAAAAAAAAAAAAAAAAAAAAATGATAATAATAATAATAATAATAATAAATAAATAAATGAAAAAAAAATGAAAGTTTAAGCAGTGATTAAGCAGGGGAATCTCTATGTGCACGTGGTACTGTCAAAATGCAATATTCCGCTAGCTTGGGAGAGAATTAACAATTTTGTAACACTGCCTTGCATTTCGTCTACCAAATATCGAAACTTCAGCGGCATCCACCCGCCCTCCCCCCTGAACCCATGTCTTCACATATGCTACGCCATTAGTACATGTAGGATGTACAATTATGTTGTATGAATATACAGAAACAAAATGCAACTATGTAAGTTTATCCTGATTCTCACCGCTATCAAAATTTAAGCCCCCAAATAATAATAACAACAAAGTGGTACCTTTTTTATTTAATTACTGCAATTGCATTGATAGAGTATACTTTCTTAAATTTTGCTTCATAATAGTCTTGATGATCAGCTTTCATCAAAGTATTGTAAGTTTTTCTACATGTCTGTAGAGAATTTGATCTTTTTTACAAAATTAAGTGTGTTTGTTTCTCGGTAATGATAAACAAGAGAGGAAAGCTATTTTTCCCCTGTTTCTCTTTACTTTTATTCTATTTTTGTCCATTGTAATAAGTTCACCAAAGATATTTAGTGATCTGACCCATCTTAACGTATGCTAACAGGCACATAAAGAGCGAAATTCTTTCTCAATCTAAAGCAAGAAGATTGATTTATAAACTAAACATCTCTCTAATTCCATTCCAATAGTTACACATGATGTTATTGTTTTTTATGCTGACGTTTTCCGCCAATTCATATCTATATTCGAATGATATTAATACTATCCCGCTTTTATTGTGATATTATACTTTTCTATATACCAGTTTATACAAATTGGGGTGTGTGTGTTTGTGTGTATTGTGTGAGAGAGAGGGAGAGAGAGAGTGAGGGAGTTCTTTTCAGTCCGGGTAGCTCTTACTTATATACTGTATATATATACAACATATCCTGGAATCAGAATGTTATTCTGATTATTTTAACCAAGAAAAGATAATAGTCACCAAGGCGAATATAGAATTACGTATAATACCAATAATACCTAATTTACAAAAAGATCTCTCTCTCTCTCTCTCTCTCTCTCTCTCTCTCTGTTTCTCTTCCCCCTCTCTCCATGGATGTTTTTTCATTACTAACATGTTAATGTTTTCTTTTATAGATTCCTTAACAGTGTGTGGTTTAGCTCTTTCTCTCTCTCTCTCTCTCTTTTTTCTTCTCTCTCTCTCTCTCTTTCTCTATCTCTCTTTCTCCATCCCTCTCTCTCTCCCTATCTTTCTCTCTCTTTATCATTCTCTTCTTTGTTCTATTTCGGTTTGTATTTCTTTTAACATTTATCCTTCTCCTCCTTTTTATTTAACTGACCATGTTTTCTTTTCTTTCATCTCTTCTGTTTCACTCATTCTCTTTCTCCCTCTCGATAAGTTTTCTTTTGGTGGTATTTACCGTATTCACTTAACTCTATTTGTCACTCTTCCGTTCTCTTTCCGAGAAACGTTACAAGCAAAAAACGAAACTTATTAATTAATACAATGAGGAGAATCGGATATAAATGGAATACATTTTTATTTCATGCATATAAATGATACGAATAATAATCTGTGATTTAAAGAAAAATGTGAATAAGAATGCTTAAATATTCACATTAACTCGTTGACGAGCCCCTGCTAAAGATAATAATGATATTATTCAAATTCTAGAGGTTATTAAATATAATCATTGGTATAGTTTCATCGCATTAAACAAGTTTTGAATAAATTACATATCGTTAAATATACACAACATAGTATGTAGAGTGGCAGTCATCAGACATTATCTGAAATAGTACTTCATTTACAGTAAGTCTTCATTTCTGTTACTTTTGTCAAATTATACCAATTCATAAGTCACTCGGTTCACCTGTACATTATAAACATTGCGAATACAATATTTCGAGACAACAAAGATTGAAATTAAAAGATATCAATAAATAAATTGAACATTAGGCCTCATGGGCTCAACCTGCTGTCTTTAAAGTCTAATTCTACTTTTGTTTACATTTAATTTTAAAAAAAAGTTTTTTCTAGTATTCATTGTTTTTAGGCATAAAACTATAGTTCAATTTCAGAGAATACTCGACATTTTCATTTATATTTTTGTTTTTGTTCACTTTTCACAACTTTTTTTCTTTCCATTATTGGACAAATTTTTTTTTTGTGCAAAGGCTAAGTATCAACTTCAACCTTTACAAATACAACTCTAGTTTGCTAGGTCAATTGTCGTCGTCGCCGTCACCATCCGCAGCGTTATCATCATGGTCATCCTCTTCATCATCGTCATCATCATCGTCATCATCATCGTCATCATCGGTATCGTCATCGGTATCGTCATCGGTATCGTCATTTCTTTCACCGCTCGACATTTCTTTCGGTTGCTCTTGCTCACCGCTCGACATTCCTTTCAGTTCCTCTACCTGACCGCTTGACACTTCTTTCGGTTGCTCTCCCTCACCGCTTGACATTTCTTTTGGTTGATATCCCTCACCGCTTGACATTTCTTTCGGTTGAAATCCCTCACCGCTTGACATTTCTTTCGGTTGATATCCCTCACCGCTTGACATTTCTTTCGGTTGTTCCTCTACCTGACCGCTTGACATTTCTTTCGGTTGTTCCTCTACCTGACCGCTTGACATTTCTTTCGGTTCTTCTTCCTCACCGCTCGATATTTCTTTCGGTTGCTCTCCCTCCCCGCTTGACATTTCTTTTGGTTCTTCTCCCTCACCGCTCGATATTTCCTTCGGTTGCTCTCCCTCCCCGCTCGATATTTCTTTCGGTTGCTCTCCCTCCCCGCTCGATATTTCTTTCGGTTGCTCTCCCTCCCCGCTCGATATTTCTTTCGGTTGCTCTCCCTCACCGCTCGATATTTCTTTCGGTTGCTCCCCCTCACCGCTCGATATTTCTTTCGGTTGCTCTCCCTCCCCGCTTGATATTCCTTTCGGTTGTTCCTCTTCCTCACCGCTCGACATTTCTTTAGGCTCCTCTACCTGACCGCTCGACATTTCTTTAGGCTCCTCTACCTGACCGCTCGACAATTCTTGCGGTTGTTCTACAGCTTCCACATTCGTGCTTTTGTCAACTAAAGGATGAAACGAAATGACAGCAACATAAATTAAGTGTAAAGTAATTAAAGAGATACAGAAAATAACATATTTCTGATATGTATCACGTCCGGGAACAAAACACTTTAAATATATCGTATTCTGTGATTGTTATAATTCTTTTTTCTTGTTTTTTTTTTATTCCCATAATATGTATAGTCCCTTATACCCATTTCAGTGTGCAATGCTTTTTTTACTTTCAGCAATGTTTAATCAATTTCTTTCCTTATTTATCACTGCAACACCTCACAGTACACGACAATTATTATGTACTACATAGTCAACTATAATTATGTTGATCATTTCTTTCACAATGTTATCCCATTATCAGTACTCAAGTTAATCTTTAATTTAAACTTACCCGGAGCCGCCATTGCAATGGTTGCCGTAGCGACCAGCAGCATGATGGCGAAGGTGAAGTTTGATAGTCGATTCATCCTGGTATCTTCTTATATTGTCTATAAAAAAAAAAAAAATTAAAATAATAATGATTTTAAGAAACGGTGCTTATAAAGCGCTTAAGTTTTTAAGCGCTAAGATGAAATTGCTAAGAAATATTTTCAAGAAAACCTAAACGCCTTTGTTTTGAAGATCTTTATTAAAAGCTAATTTACCAATCAACATTGATCACGAGTCGAAAACGCGACAGGAAACACCATTGCAAGATTTCTTTCAAATCTGTTATGTAGGTATGAGCAAAATATCTAAATCAAACTTTAAATAAAATGTAGCTTATTTTACATGCACAATGCAGGCTATATGGATCCGAATGGTGTTATGTCTTGGGATGCAGAAAGGTTTGGAAGTCCTGTAATAGTTTGCATTTCGGATCTAAAAAAAATCTGTATAAATATGATGCAATGGTGAACTACATTTTTTTTTCTCAAACAATTATTGATTGCACCTTACCTGTAGTCGAATGAAAAAGCTCAGACGTTTGCTTTTGGTACGTTGCTGTGTTGTCACTATAAAGCTAGTGGTATAGTTAGCTTGTCTCCTTTGCTTGTCGAAACTAAAACTGATTTTCCAGCTTCTAACCGCCCGTATTTATACGATTTAACGGCTTTATTGGTTCTATTTGTTAGGAACAGTACAACATGGAAATGTCTATATACACTTTGACATTCAATACTATGATTTATATCATTTTATTGTTATACCTTTGGAAGCATACGGTGATAAACATCAACGTATGTACGTGAACAAACAAATAAAGTAGCTCTTTAAATGATTTTCTTGTCAGAGGACATCTTATCGGAAAATCTTACATTCGCAGTCCATTGTGCGAACATTTTTTTACCAGGACTGTTCAAATTGTTGGTGCACAGTCTGGCTTAGCTTAATCTGTTTATTTGATATCCCTCACTAGCCCATATGCATTACAATCAGTATGATCATGTAAAATGTAGTCGTAAGCTCGATCCATTTTTTTCATCTGGCTATGATTTTAATCATAAAATTAATACTAAATCGTTATTTTTTTTTGGATTCTATACATCCCTGCATAAAAAAAATCACAGGAAAATATTTCATTGTATAAAATACACATGTCATGATTTAAAATACAAGATTGGAAATATATTTACATTTTCTTTGCAATATTTGAATAAAATGTGAACGAATAATACAACCCCCACCTCTCTCTCTCTCTATCTCTCTCTCTCATTATTTCTTTCTCTCTATCTCTATCTATCTATCTATCTATCTCTATTTTTTTTTCTCTTCTCTTCCCTTTCTTCCTCATTCTCCTCATCTTTTATCTTTAATAATAATAATAAAAATAATAATAGTGGGTTCTTGTATAGCGCTCATGTCTGTCAGATTCGACACTCCTGGCGCTCCCGATTATTACCCTTGCTTTAGCACGGCTGCCATACGGCGCTCGAGCATTTCAAGGAATTAATTCCTGCCAGGTATCCATTTACATCACCTGGGTTGAGTGTGGCAAATGTAGATCAATGTCTTGTCAAAGGACATTAGTGCCGCGGCGAGACACGAACCGCGGACTTTGTAATCGACAGTCCGGCGACATATCCACTCGACCAAGACACCTCTTCCTCTACCTCTTTAGTTCTATGTATCATTCTCTTCTTTCTTTTTTAAATTAGGAAATGTATATTCTTTATCTCAAAGAAGTGACTGATAAAGAGACAAAGTTGGTCGTTTCTTTTCTGGCAAGGGGCCAGCCAATGGGACCCACTCCTGCTCTGAAATAGGAACGAGCTACCTTTGAAACCCATATATATATATATATTTGTTTTAATGTTCAAATTGTGTTGATGAAGAAAACAAAAGTTTGTATCCTGTTTATACGAACATGCAAATTTTTTAACAACTGGTTTGTATTTGTTTTAGGAAGTGCATGAGATACCAAAGGCCACATGACTTAGTCTACAGGAAACATTCGAGAGGAGTATCAGAAGTTTATGCGTAAAGGTAGGACTGCAAATGGGTATTGAATGTCGATCATGAATTGTTATCATCCCTTTTGAATGAAACACAGAAAAATTTCGATTTTGTTTAGGTGTCAATAATCCGCTAGAGGCCTAAGGACTGTTAGATTAGCGTGGACGTGGACGTGTGACTTCCTTTTAAGGCACTGACAGTCACGTGTGACGTCCTTTTAAGGCACTGACCATGCCTAAAAAGGATGTCGCACGTTGCAGTCCACGTTCTCGTCGTGCAATCGAAAAGTCCCTATAAAGCTAAGAACTGTACAGTGCCATTTGCTATCCTCCATCCTTTACCCTCTCTCTCTCTCTGCCTCTCTCTATTTCGCTCTCTCTCTCTCTCTCTCTATTTATCTCTCCCCCTCTCTCTCTCTCTCCCTCTTTGTTGCCATTTATATGTCTTTCTATATACCCCTTTTCTTTCTGTCCTTCTCTCTTTCTCTCTCTTTCTTTCTTTCTCTCTTTCTTTCTTTCTTCTTCTTCATCTTCTTCTTCTCCTGCTTCTTTCTTTCATTTCTCTTTCTCTCTCTCTTCTCTATCCTCCTAATTTCTCCACTTTAATAATGTCAATAGGAACCCTAACTATCTCTCATGATAATCATCAATTCGTAAATGAGTTACTGGAATATAGAATGAGGATGCAGAAATTGGGTGTTATGTTATCTGCCCCCCCCCCCCCTTCCCTCACCAAGCCACTCCTCCCGTTCTCTTTCTCTTTCTCTGTCTCTCTCTCTCTCTCTCTCTCTGTTTCTGTATTTCTGTCTCTTTCTCTCTGCCTCTTTCTCTCTCTCTATTTCTGTTTTCTTTATACAGTTATACATTGTCATCAGAATCAACAACAAACATCCGTAACGTATAACAATTAAAAACGTAGTTAAATTTTTAAATAGCTGTACAAATATTCATTTATTTCGACAAAATGCGAATTCATATTACGAATTCATATTTTGTCAACTTAAACATTTTGGAAATCATAGCAGGATTCGTTCATACGAGCTTTTATTGTGCAATAACCAACGATTTGCTTGTACCATTTTAAGAGTATTCACAAAGAAACACGGGCATACACATATCTTGTAACATAATGAAAAAGACGATTTGACACTTTTAATGAGTCCAAACAGATCATATCATGTATTAACTAGACATACGTGTATATTTCAATTATTGCTCTTGCATAGCAGTCATCAGACAATTATGACAATACATGAGGTGCAGACATAAGTCTTCATTATTGCTAAACTCTTATTGAATAATTACAGATCATCAACCACTTATGGACATTCCTAACGATTAAATCTTACAAATAAATAAGTAATATCACATTGCATCTAGTGCATATTACATTTGTTTGGACGATTCTTTCACTTGAATTCACACAGATACAAATTAATTATATTCTAATGCTTGATAGAAGGAAAAGTGCTTGTATAGGATAGACACGCAGTTAAAATAACATTAGAAGTTTACTAGGTCCATTAACATTATCGTCATCTTCTGCGTTGATAGCTGCACATTCATCGTCATCGGTGCAATCATCGTTATCGTCATCATCATCATCATCATCACCACCACCATCACTATCATTATCATCTTCATCATCGTCGTCGTCAGCACCGTCGTCGTCATCATCGTCGTCGGTATCATCTTCATCAGAATCATCATCATTGCAATCATCGTCATCACAGTCAACTCCTCCATCGTCATCACATCCGTCATCATCTGTCAGGTCGCCATGATCATCAACCCCTCCGCTTGACAATTTGTTGGGCTCCTCTACTGCATCCACACTCCTCTTGTCAACTAAAGTTTGAAAGAATGAAATTTTAAAGTGGTAAAGATGTATTCGATATACTGTCTCATTTGTATTATTCACAAACAGAATACTCTATATTTCGTGCCATTGTACACTTTGTACAGCTTTACCAGCGAATTTATCCTCATGACTCATCTATTTTTTTTCAAACAAAATGTAGTTCATTAGAAGTTAAATTATGTTTAACACTTACCCGGAACAGCCACAGCAATGGTAGTCATGGTTACCAATAGGAAGACGGCGGACAGAGATAGTCGGCTCATCATGGTGAAATCTGAAACAATTATGAGAATAAGTTTTGTTTTATCACGACTATCTATTTTACGGATTTGTACAATATTTTCCTCTGTTTCTTTTGTTATCTAAATGAAAACTTGCTAATACTCAATATTAATAGTTACTTCTTGTTCGCTTCTTGTTGTTGTTGTTGTTGTGGGGGGGGGGGGGGGGTCGGGGGGTGTTGTGATCTACATGTACGCGTCAAGAGAGGACAATGTGGCATAATTAAAACGACATTCTATACCCTGCTATGTATTCACCTAAATTGAATATGTTTCTTACCTTGAGCTTATAGTAGCTTTCTTGTATGTATATTATGCTGTAGAGGAGAGCCTTTCTAAAGTTGTCCGTTTATACTTTATTTCGGCTGTGTCCTTTGGGTTCGATGAAACCAATGATCTCCAGTATGTGTCCTTCAATATTTATACCTTTCGAGTGGTTCTTAGTTTTGTGTGACGTACCAGAAAAATATTGGTCTGGTCTTGAAACTAGAGACCTGGATCGTAATCGTGAATATTTTTATCATCCTTTTTCAATGAAACACTGCAAAACTTTTATAAAAAAGTAAACTCGTAATTAACCTCGTTCTCTTAAAAAAAAAAATAACAGGTTAACATTTGTTCATCAAACAATCGTCTTCTCATTTGTCATCTTAGGTCTGGAATTTGATTACATCGTGACCCTTAACAAAAAAGATAACCATCACTGCGGTGTGAACAACAAACCTTAACAATTATTGCATCAAACAATCGTCTTCTCACTTGACATCTGATTGAGGTATCTTAAATTTCAGTAAAAACGTAGCCAGCATGACTGGAACACCATGCATTGATTCTGTTATTATAATATTCATTGTGTTTCTTATTCTTCTTTACACTGACCACTAAATATCACTTTTCTAGCTGATATGAGTTACAACCATCAAGTTTTGTGGGATATTCGTGATTGACAGATTATGTGCTTGTTATGATGTGTCCGGATTATCTGGACTTAGACCGCTGTAGATCTTTGTGACAGATTCGCTTGTGTCCACACGGTGTCCTAATGTATCATACATTCATATGGTTATCATATTCCTAGATGACTAAGCTATGGACAGGCATCGTGTTACACAACGGGTTCCAGACATAGCGTAACCATGGTAACAATGAAGATATATATATATATATATATATATATATATATATGTATGTGTGTGTGACGGTCGTCTGGCGCTGTGTAGCATGTATGTTGCCGTTATGTATTACCATGTCAAAATATTGCTTTCAGATCTTAGCTATTTGCTTACAATGTATATTTCATCCAACAAAATATTACGAATATACCAACACAGAGAACATATAGATAGGATTGATAGTTACATTATAACAGGAAAATCAATGCCATATTAATAAGCAGTGCCAATGGACACCGTGTCATTCTCTAGTGCTCTCGTTCCTACCACCCCCCCCCCCCCTTTCGCTCTCTCTCTCTCTCTCTCTCTCTCCCCACTCTCCCTTCTTCTATCTCTCTTTTCAGGTGGGCTGTATCTAATACAGACCACCTTATATTTTTGTTAAAATTGCCTTTATTTATTTATTTATTATTTATTATTTATTTATTTTTCTTAATTCTTGCCACTTTTTTGTTAGCAAGATAACTTTAAAATGGTTCAATCAAATGCTTTGATATTTGACACACATATGTATAGGCATATGGACAAGACACGGTAAGGTTTTCAACCTTGACCTTGACTGATGACGTCATCTAGGCGCCATTTTGTGAAATTTTCTGAAAATCATCTCATGATCATATCTTCATAACCAAAAGGTATTTTTCATTCATATTTATCATGATTAAGGTTAATATCAGTCCGGTTAATTTCAGGTCAAAAAACGCGCGCGTGCGCGTACGTCCGCGCGTCATAGCGCGCGCAAAATTTTTAAATGCTCAAAATCGTCTCAAATTTATTTTGCATACGTTTCAGGTCATATTGAGCATTTTATAAAAAATCGCGCGTACCAGCATGCGCGCGCGTTTTCGCGCGTAACACCACTACAAAACATAGAATCGCCATTTTTTTTTGTTTCATGATATTTCTCATATTTTTTCAAGGAATTTGATACCATGTTTATCTCTTTATGACCATTATTAACAAGATGAGCGTAAATTAAAGATAAATGTCAGTGCGCGCGAGCTCTTGTAATACATAACATACATAGGCAAAAAAATGCCTATACACAATCCATTATAGCTCTTTGGGATGCACCTGGACCCCAATTCTGTTTTAATATTTGAAAAGAGTATATGTCAGAAATATGATTTCATGTCTCATTTGGCCATGAAGTGTATCGTGACATCATCTTAATGGCCATGAAACTCAAAATACGAATTTGCATATTATGACGTCAGCATATTTATGGAAAATTGATTGTATCTCTGTATATATTGATTGATTTTCTTCAAAATTTCAATATGTTGTAGCTAAGACAATTCTCTACAAGCGCAGTAATAACCATTTTTCATTTCGATGACGTCATCATAGTGAAAATTTTGATTAAAGGCCTCATGTCAAAAATTTCATAATTTGCGTGTTATGCCTATAGAAGGTGAATTAAGTTCACGTTATGAATCTACATGATATTGTCTTTTAAGAATTTGTAAGCAGTATGTCGCTTATTTTTGCTCTATTTTGTCTCAAATGTTAGTTGACCAGCCCACCTATACTTGTTCCAAACAAGTATTATATGTCTAGTTTCCTTTTGTTATCCCTTCTCCTTCTCTCTCTCTCTTTCTCTCTCTCTCTCTCTCTCTCTATCTCTCTCTCTCGCTATCTCTCTCTCTCTCTCTCTCTCTCTCTCTCTCGTATGGACTTTCCTTTCTCTCTCTTTCTCCCTTTCTCTTTTTCTCACTCTGAATCCAACTTGTTTTCCAAGCCCATATTATCACTTTTTCGTCTTTAACATGACAACTCTTCCTCTCCCCCTTATGCTCTTCCTCGGTATGATTTCCTTCATACTGCCCTTATCGTTATTACTGTACAATGATTACCATCGACAAAATATGACAAGCTAATTGTTAACAAAATGTATTTTATATTCATGTTTTATTTTCAAGAGAAAAGAATAAGTACTAATCATGAAATGTATACGTTAATAAATAAAAACAATGGCAAGATTTTAAAATTAAATATAATGTGAAACATTGCTTTGCAATAAATGGAGATGATATCATCAGTATGAATGGAATAGAACCAAGAACAGAAGTAATTAGTATTGATAAATAAAATACAAACTCATTCAGTTTGTAAACACACTTCGGACTTGGGTCAGCGAACTTTAAGTCGTCATCTAGTGTTTTATATCACATAATAAAGGCATTTTTAATGCGAAATTTATTATACATAATAAAATATCATTATAATGTGCCAACTTTATGACTCTATTCGAAGCGATAAGTCCATTAACACACTTCTCAATTCAGCTTAAATAAACAATATATTTTAAATAATGACATCAAATAAATACTACGGTGAAAACTGTAATCTGGCTTGCAACTAAAAACATCATGAACATGTTTTGTTCATGGCCATAGCTAAAAATTGACGGGACACATAATTCCTCCGGTACCGAGTAACATGAAAGAATGTGGGAAAAATTCAAAGATACCCACTACATCCATAACACGTACTGCCAACCTACATGTATTTTCCGAAATTCCAGTCACAATCCCCCAAGCCAGTTAACCCACCGAACCCGCCGTTCCCGCCAAACCCTCCAAATCCAGCCAGACCATCTCCACCATCTCCGCCGTCACCACCATCTCCACCATCACCACCACCACCGCCACCACCACCACCACCACCACCACCACCGCCACCAGCAGCTCCGACAGCTCCATCACCTTCACCACCGTCAGCGCCATCGCCACCACCTCCGCCATCACCGCCACCGGCACCATCACCGTCGCCACCAGCCCCATCGCCATCACCACCAGCGCCAGCGCCACCATCACCGCCATCAGCACCATCACCGTCGCCACCAACACCAGCGCCAGCGCCACCATCGCCGCCGCCAGCACCATCACCTCCGTCGCCACCTGCACCATCTCCATCTCCATTACCACCAATCAAGCCTTCAATAGCAAAACCAGGTCCACATCCACCGCCTCCTCCTCCACATTCTTCACTGCTACTGCTCCTGCTTCCGCTGCTACTACTGCTCCTCCTGTTTCTTCTTACTGCGTGGAAAATATAATATGTTCAGGGTGTTAAACGGGTTAAAAGTGTCAGCCCGCTTTTCTGAGAATCAGACATTACAGCACATAATCCATTAGGTTCTTGATAATCAGCTAACAAGACCAAAGACATCGATATTTTAGAAAGATGCCTAACATGTTTTCTACAAAAAAGTGATTAAATCAACAATGGGATATCTGACCGGGATATGAACCCTTGGCCTGTTGATTTCAGTGTAGAGACAATAATCTTATGGGTATACAGTCTTCAAATATTGTGTTAAGATACATGCAACCCACAACTCTCTGCAATATACAAATGTATATTCCTAGCAGATTTTCGTAACATTTTGAGACAAAATCAAGAAGATTGTGTCAATTCTGTTTTCAGTCGATAAAAATGCTGAATAAAAACATGTATATTACTTGCATACTCGTAATGTCTTACCAGGTGTGGTTGCTGCCAGTCTTGCCAGCAAGACGCAGATTACTAATACATGTATTACTCGGGCCATGTTGATGGGTCACCTTTTCCTTGAATGCTGCACTCCGCTGGAAAAATAAAATGTATAGAACCTTTTTTTGCTTCTTGCTACAAGTCCTTTGCCTTGCTTGTCCAAAAGTGAGCTGATGATTAAGAGCAGTTGCTGCCTCCTATTTATACATTTTCACAATCTAAAGCGACTATAATGTCGGAAGATGAATTGTCCGCATGTTTGTTTATTTTTCACTGTACAATTATAACACACAAAAATAAAACGCTTCTTCATCGGCCAATTTGTATCTCTAATCTCTGCTTAATAGTAGCACCACTAAGTAGCCTATTATGATAGCCATCATCAGTGCGCTTGTTTAGTTATGTTTAGTTATGGGAAATAAACAAAATAGGTTGTTTTGAAATAAATCCTCTTAAAGCTTATATTGTATCTCTAAAATACTGAAATTTTCAAAGATTTAATATGATGGGAGAGCAGCAACTTTTTGAATTCAATTAAATTATCTCCCACTAATATAATACCCTAGTCAGATAAAACTGTACAATTATCCAAATGTCCACTATACAGATATCATGCTCCTTCATCCTAGACAGATTTTGTCAAAGCCACTGTGGAATAAAGCGACCGAGTGTATATGATTGATCAAGTGGATTAGACAGTTTTTCATGGGGATTAGTAAGTTATGAGAAGTGTTGAAGAATATATAATTTGTTATGATTTGTCTAGCTAGCCAGTAAAACTTCGAGGCAGATACAATCGCACAGTTCTCTCTCTCTAACTCTCTCTCTCTCTCTCTCTCTCCCAATCTCTCTCTCTCTCTCCCTCTCTCTCCTTCTTCCTCTCCCTCTCCACTCTCTCTATGTTCCTCTGTCCCTCCCCCTCCTCTCTAGTTCACTCTCATCAATCTCTATTTCTCCTTCACTCTTTCTTGTCTTTCGGAATCATTTCATTTCGACAAAGAGCCTTCACATTAAACAAGATGGACGAAGGCAATTACATTTTTTTAGATTTCATTTTAATTTTCGATTGAAATAAAATAATAAAGTACTTGCTTATAAATAATACAAAATAATAACATATTAATTTACTATTGATCAGTGACGTCAGAGCTACTAGTTTCACAATTTCAATAAATAAATAAATATATAAATAAATAAGTTAAATGAGTGTGACTCTCTTAGAATCAATGGAATGAGAAACGCTTACTCACAATCATTTACATCGTTCTACTTACTAAGCCCTCCAACACAATAGAATAAAGCAGACAATAATTGCAATTATGTAACACATTCAGTACAGACCAGACTTCTATCATGGTTTTTTATCAGTCCATCCTTTTTGGTTGTTTCGTGGTAGATAGAATGGTGATTTGTAATGGTTAAAGATAAATAATACATTCTCGTGAAACAGTTGTTCATTAACTTTCAAAAAGAAAATGATGTTTGTATGGCATAATAAATAATGAATGGAAATTTAAGAAATTTAAAAATGACTCCAGAATTTGCCTTTTTCAAATGTAAACAGAATCCTTTGTACTCTGAACATCTTCATGAGCAAATACAGTTTTACAAATTTAACCTCGTTATTTCCACTTCTTTGATAATGCTGACTTAATTCGCACATAGTAGTGATATGGACACTGAGACCTCAGTATTATGAACTAACATATTGCTTTTTGCTTTCTTTGCTCACTGACATCCAGTACCACATCCACCACCTCCTTTGCCGGCACCACCACCACCACCACCATTACCATCGCCTCCACCACCATTTCCTCCATTACCTCCATCTCCAGGAGCGCTTGCACCACCAGCATCTCCATCACCACCATCGCCTCCACCACCATTTCCTCCATTACCTCCGTCTCCAGCTCCACCACTACCATCGCCACCACCGTTGCCACCGCCATCGCCACCACCATCGCCACCACCATCGCCACCACCATTGCCACCACCGTTGCCACCACCATCACCACCACCTCTTCCACCGCCACCTCCTCCTCCTCTACCACCACCACCTCCTCCTCCTCTACCACCACCACCACCGGCTCCAGCTCCAGCTCCAGCTCCAGCTCCAGCTCCGTCTCCACCATCTCCATCTCCTCCTCCTCTTCCTCCTCCACCACCACCTCCTCCTCCTCCACCACCACCTCCACCAGCTCCAGCTCCAGCTCCAGCTCCGTCTCCACCATCTCCATATCCTCCTCCTCCTCCTCCACCACCTCCTCTACCGCCTCCTCCTCCTCCACCGCCACCTCCTCTTGCACCATCACCGCCATCTCCGCCGGCACTACCACCTCCTCCACCATCCCCGTTACCACTTCCACCACCGGCTGCAGGAACAGGAATGTAGACTGGTTTCTCAACGACTCTGTAGTGTACCTTTGGAGCTTGTGGAAAGGGAACGGGAACTGGGTATGGCTCTGGTATTGGTACAGGTACCGGATGGGGTTGGGGAACATGAACGGTTGTGACCGTGTGTCCACCAGCAGGGGCTGCACCACCACCGACAGCAGCACCGCCGCCACCTCCACCGTCGCCACCTCCACCATCGCCGCCGCCACCTCCACCACTGACTCCTCCACCACCACCGCCGCCTCCTCCTTCCTCGCTGCTGTCAGAAGAACTACCACCGCTTCCTCCTCTTCCTCCTCCACCACCACCACCACCTCCTGCGCTTCCACCTCCAGCTCCTCCTCCACCACCACCACCACCTCCTGCGCTTCCACCTCCAGCTCCTCCTCCATCACCACCACCACCTCCTCCTTCACCCCCATCGCAGTCTCCATCTCCATCTCGACCACCTCCACAGCCCCCACCTCCTCCTCCTCCATATCCATGTCCACCTCCTGCCGTACCACTTTTTCCGCCGGCAGCTCCACCAGCAGCAGCAGCTCCCCCGCATTCTCCATCAGCATATCCTCCTCCCCCTCCTCCACCTCCACCACCACCACCGGCTCCGCATCCACCACAGTCTCCACCTCCACCATCTCCACAGCCCCCTCCTCCTCCTTCCCCTCTTCCTCCTCCGTCTCCACCGCCGTCACCTCCACCTCCGCCCCCACCACCGCCACCACCACCGGCTTCACCGCTATCCCTTCTTACCCTTCCTGCGAGCAAGCAAAGGAAACAAATAATGTTGAATTATAACATATCGTCCGTTTAATTTTGAATATTTTAATTATCAATACATTTTAGAACATTATGTATAACTTACAAAGAAAGTAGAAACATGATGTTATAGGGGCATGAGACGACAATAAGAAGCTGAAATTCTTCCAAAGACTTGTTCATCTCTGCCGAAAGGCATTTCAGTTGTTCGTTTAAAATGGAAATGTTCATGTAATGGACATCACAATCACAAAGTCTTTGAATCGTTTAATGTAACTTTAAAACAAAGACATACAAACCTGGTGCACATGTTGCCAAAGTTGACACTAGCAACAAGAGGGTTAAAGCAATCCAGACTCGATTCATGTCGAACCGTTTATTCCGTGCTGATGAGAATGCTCTCTGGAAAACTCTTTGGCTATTGACCCTACGATCTACACTTCTCCTAATATCTACTGCTCCCTCTGATGATTTGTCTTGCTTGATAGAAGTGGAACTGATGAATTCGGTCTGTCGAAGCACCGTATTTATACATTTTTACGGTCCTAGACTTCGCTTGCTTACCATTTTGCATCATCAAGGACAGTTTTAATGAGTTGTTACGTGTGTGCCCTTAATGATAGCATCACGTGTTTCCGCATCAATTTTTCAAACAAAATTATTAATTGCCATAGAGATACAGATATTGCAAGGAGAAGACCTTGTGAATGTGGACTTATCTGCAGACGGATAATGTTTAAGTCGACACTCATTAATGAAAGGTGTATAATCCATGTCCCTAGCATTGACCACGCATTAGGATGCTTCCGTACTGATAATGCACGTACTTGTGCATACGACCTTCTGGTATACTGGATTACTTTACTATTCGGTCTTTCGGATTAACAACATCTCGAGGATGACCGAATGAAATTGATACATTCACGGCCCTACAAAAAGAAAGATCATTAATGAATAAGAGATTAATAATTAAATTGCCACGTCTGGAGGCGATCATAATTCGGCTTCCGGCATGTCCGGCCGATGATGCAGACAGCTGAGTTTAATCTTGTGGGTGGGACGAGTTTACACATTAATCGGCACGTATCATCAGTGATGATTGGGCTGATCCAGACTGAATGCAGACTATTATAAAATTGAGAAGACTTAGGGTGGTTCAAGGTAATGTTGATATTTGGGTGGGGGCTTTGTGACAAATATATCAACGGCAATATAGTTTATATCAAGTGAAACATGTTTAATAGTCCACAAAATAAGCTTGTACAGTACCGGTATGTGTGTTTAATATTTATTTGTCATAAGTATACAAAAGACAACATTTATTGCAAATGCAATGAAGAAATAATGATTTTAAATAAAAATCCACAAATCATTCTGTATACAATGTATCACGAACTAAACACTGTTATAAATTGGATCCATGCAAACAAGTCGCCACTTAATATAAACAAGACAAACTTTATTTTATTCAGTAGTAAAATTAAACATTTACCGGGACCAATATTACTAAACAATTCAATTCTCGCTCAAGTCGAAACAATTAATTTCTTAGGGATACACATTGACAACAAACTGACATGGAAAACACACATAAATCATATCAGCAAACTAATATCGAGAAAATATACAAGTGTCATCGGCAAACTTAAAATCCCATTTCCTACCCATGTCTTGCTTACCTTGTACACTAATCTTACCTTATTTGAACTACGGAATTTTATATTTTCGTATACACATGCATACGAACTCATATAATTTATCTCTACTCGATGTGTCATCAGTAATTCTACTATTTTGTTAGTTTTTATATGATATATGGTTTCTTATGTTTACTTTGTATTTTTATTGTATATGCACGGCCCCATTGTAAAACAGCTAAAACGCTGAACTGGGCTTTTACCGTGAATAAATAAATGAATCATGTCAAATTAAATCAATTCTTGCGTGGGGGAACAGTTCAAAATTTCTCATCAATCAACTTTTTCTGAGTCAAAACAAATCAGAATATTTAACAAAACAGGCTATCGAGCCCATAAATCCCCACTCCTTCACCCATGTGAACTCCTGAAGATACACGAACTCTATTCATTCAACTTAGGAATATTTCTGTTTCAACTCACAAAACGAGAGCTACCCAACCCCGTGAAATTTGTTGTTGGTAGACCCGTAAAATATTTGTCGTGGCCAGATCTTGCAACATGCCCGAACTCTATTTCGAGTGGTCACAAGGGCTACGACACATCAAAGATGGTTTGGCGACGGGGACGCGTTAAAAAAAAGAACATGTCGTTGTTATGTCGTGGGTGTGTCGCAAGTCAGTCGTGCAACAGTCGTGTGACCATCGTGTTGTCAGGTATTGTCCGGGGGGCTGTTTTGAACGTGATCAGGTCGTGGTTCAATCTTGGGATATGCGTGGGACGCTTTTTTCTTTTCCAACGATTTTCATACGGATGTACAGTGTACTGTACCAGACATACATATTTTCCCCTTGATTGTTGATAGATTTTAAATTGCACCTTTTCGTGAAGGGTAGGAGTGATGGGTTGTATGGGGATATATTTTGGGGCTGTGTTTAATCAACTTGATCCATGCCGATTACGCTTTTTTCTTTTCCACTTGATTGTTGATAGTTTGAAATTGCGCCTTTTCGTGAAGGGTAGGATTGATGGGTTGTATGGGGATATATTTTGTGGCTGTGTTTAATCAACTTGATCCATGCCGATTAATAACTATAATCTACATAATATGTACCTGTATTTGGATGCATGTTTCTTGAAATGGCAAGTCTTACATGAATTAATTTGTTTAAATCCATATGTTCAGCTAGGTGTTCCACGCCTTGATCATGCTCTGGTCTTCTCTTTCTCCTCCACATTCTCTTTCTCTCTCTCTCTCTCTCTCTCTCTCTCTCTCTTTCTGTCCTCACATTATATCTGTTACTTTCCCTCTCTTCTCCTCTCTCGTTCTACTCATCTCTCTCTCTCTCTCTATCTTTTTATTCTCTTCTGTCTCTCTCTCTCTCTCTCTATATATATATATATTTATATACATGTATATATGTCTCTCTATCTGTCTCTCTCTCTCTCTCTTTCTCTCTCTCGCTTTCTCTCTCTCTCTCTCATTTTTCAACATTCCTATTTGCCTCAGAGAACCGTGACGTAAAATAACTCGATTACGTTTGATATTTAGAATAAATTTACATTTTATTGCTATCGGAAACATAATTTTGAGCAAAATTAAACAATAACAGGCATCACGTTTCTCGACGAAGAACATAATGTAGAAGCTTAGTAGATATGTTATGTCAATAAATTAAGTTAAATAATTATTCAGAATCTACTACTAAAAATGATATCCTCAATATCACAATATTTATACACAACATGTTGGATTGGTTCCTCCGCATGCAACTTTGGCACCTGTCGCTTCGCAGCCATCCCCGTTGTCTTCTTTATCATCTCCGGCATCTTTGTCTGCATTACCAGTATTGTCGCCACCGTTACCTGTAACATCGGTGTCTTTATTATCAGTGTCACCGCCGTCCCGACCCTGAACACCTACATTGTCTCTGCCACCATCACCATCGCCATCACCTCCGTCACCACCGTCACCAGCTTGACCACCATCAACGTCTTCTTTCCCGTTACCGCCGTCACCACCACCACCATTCCCCTGACTGCCGTTACCGCCGTCACTACCACCATTCCCCTGACTGACGTTACCGTCATTATCACCATCACCGCCGTCACCACCATTACCGTTGACAACACCATCACCACCGTCTTCCTCTTTGCCGCCATCACCACCGTCATCATCCCCTTCGTCTTCATCGCGACCACGTGGTACGTACACCGGTATGTAGATAGGCTTTTCAATCACTTTATAATGCACTTTGGGGGCTTGTGGGACCGGAACGGGAACGGGAACTGGGTATGGTTTTGGTGCAGGTACAGGGACCGGATACGCTTGAGGAACGTAGATGGTTCCATGGCCGCTCGTAATAACTCCACCAGCATTGTAAGCTCTATCCACGGCGTGCATGTCGGGACCATCATCACCAACTTGACTGGCAGAGCTGGACCCAGAGTCAGAGTCGGAGCTGTCCTCATCCTCGCATCCAGCTCCTTCACAACTACACCCACCATTACCTGCATCACCAGCGTTACCATAGCATCCATTACCACCATTTCCAGTGATGCCATCACAGCCTCCTTCACCATCGCCATCTCCTCCTTGATCACAGCCACCGCGGTTACATCCTAGCTTTCTTCCAGCTTCTTCTCTACCGTTACCATAGTCACCATCACCACATCCTCCATTCTCTCCACAGTATCCAGCATCCGCATGTCCGCCACTGGCTCCTCTGACTTTTCCTTCATTTCCACCGCCTCCTCCGTTCCATGCACCAGCTCTAGCACCTTCTCCATCACCTCCTACACATCCTCCCCCTTCTCCTCCTCCTTCGCACCCTCCGCATCCAACGCCATGGCATCCGTTCGATTCTTCGCTGCTGCTGCTGCTGCTGCTCCTGCGATTACGCACCACTGAAAGAAAATAATAAACAAACAAAGGGAATGATAAATTGCTAAGAATACTTTTGAAGACTAACAAACTCAGCTGTAGAATTCAGACAAAACGTTAACTAAAATAGAAATCAAATTTCCTCGCAAATAACGAAAACTCTAGGTTTTGCTCTTCAACAACGTTTGGACCCATTTTTGAATTCTTAATTTTTGCTGGCTGATAATAATATATGGCTAATAAAATGGTTGTTAATCAATATGTTTCATGTAAAAGCTAAGTCCTTTAGAAAATCGTTGAATAATAAACATTATTTTGTCCTGTGTTATTTAATTCAGTCATCAAATTACTTCATTCTAGCGTTACTTACCAGGACTAGCTACAGTTAGTACTGCCAGCACAAGAAATGCGACAATCGCCAGCCAAACTCTAGCCATTGTGACTGCCAAGATAAAACAATTTCTTCCAATGTATAAATTTCCTTTTCTTTAGATTTTAGAACTCCTCATCCGTAGTCCGATGATGCTTTTGATGTGATATTTTGCCACTATTTTTGTTCTTTTACTCTGAACTTTTACTTTGATTTTTATTCCTTCTACTATCTTGACTATGCTTGTGAGTCTTACTCTGTCTGGCTCTGATGCTTAAACAGTTTTGGAGTCTCCTATTTATATGTTTCTTGAAATCTTTGCTTTCATCATAGTTTAGAACCATCTTCCGAAGACTAACTTGGGTATGACTAACTATGAATATTATCTTTTGATTTTAACTATTCTTTTTTATGCAATTGTGATCATTATTTTTTTTTGGATCTCTTAATTAAAATAGTCTTACATGGATTCAATCACGTATTTTAAAATATGTTGAGCAATCTATATTTTAAAAAGGGCTTACACTTCTTTACATAATATTAATGATTATTCATAAGACGACAAAACACAAAGCAGTACGTTTGGTCCATGAACCACATTGATAAACTTAGCTTTCATTCCAGTTCAGACAGACGAAAAATCTAATCAATATTTCATCTTAAGACGATTCGTATAAAGTTTATTAAAAAGGGCGTATCCCAGTCGCACATTAATCGTTCCTAATCCTCTTTCCGCTTCTGTGGATTCTCGTAAGAAATTATCAAACTGATTTAAGATCATGTCCAGCGTAAAGTTCTTCAAAACTCTGTAAAGAAGAAGCACTTCTTTTAAGATTTATCGTAACATTTCATTAGAATTGCGTAAATTTTATATATGCTCTCTGAAAACGACATTGCAAGGTCTTTATTTTGCTAGTGAGATGGGTTTTTCTCTGTATTTATTTGTTTTGCATATTCATTTATTTATTTATTTTATTGTTATTTCTTTAATATATCTATTTATTGAATTTATTTACTTATATATTTATTAATTTGTCTGTTTTACCCAAAGTGGCCTAACTCAGTGATTTTGACACTGTATTTGTTAGGGCCCTACACATAAACACATTAAATGTAACATATTACATGAGTAAGAAAATGATACAACACAGATTTTTAATATAAATGAGCATTACAAGAGTGTAACATAAGAGCGAATTAGATGAACCGACAATCTTTGAAAAAAGGCTTCTTCAGAGGAACCAGTTGTCATAGTTTTTTTAAGAATAAAAATATATATTCGCGAAACATATAAATGTAATGATGCTTGTTTCTACAAATATGGAGAAAAATTCTTAGTGCAGGGTTAAACGTTTGATCTTGCCTCTCTCATTGATGAGTGCTGATCTGGGCGAAGGCTATTAATTCTTCAAGTTGGTGATTCAAAACGAGGACATACCTGTAGACGTACAGCTAACGAGACCGACAGTGTAAGAGACCGACGGCCCACGAGACTGTCCATGTCGGTCTTGCGAACATTGGCATGTTGTCGATTTTGTGGGCCGTCGGTCCCACGTACTCAAAAATACAATTTGCCAGGAGGCTCGTGAGACTGACACGGTAATGTTTTGTTGACTGATGGTCTCAAGAGCTGTAGTCATTTAGATAGAGAAACTGCCAAGATCTTGTAACCATTGACCGTCAGTTGCCATAATGCAAAGTCATGCCTACTGAATGTTCATTTCTTTATCATTGTTATCTTCAATTGATTGCTAGATACATATATCAAATATTTGACAAGCCATTTTTAGCTTTGCTATATAAATGGATATGTCGTTACACAAAAAGTAAATAAGTTCATCAGTAATAGAAGAGCCAAGAAGCAACTATCATTTTTTTAAATATATAGATAGGAAGATTTATTATCTAAGCAGGCAAGAATATAGGTGACCTATATATACATATACATATTTAATTACTTTTGTCTTTTTTTATTATGTTAACAAGTAAATTGATTTAAATATATATGAAATGTGAAATATGTGTAATAAAACACCTCGGTAAGAGGACAATACAAAAATACATATATACATGAATGCAATAATCACGGTATTATTCATAACGTTAATTTGTTTCGTTTTATATTACTTCCCGCCATAACACTAATCCGTGAAGTTAGATACTTTTATCCATGATTGTTTGGTTATTGGCCATAAAATCGTCTACAGGGGACATTCAACAGAGAACACAAGAGGTATCAATCTTCGTATTCATATCATTGACAGGTTTCAGATAAATGTTGTCTGTTTTCTGCAATAAGCTCCTTCTAATATCTACGTAATTTAAAATAATATTCTTTACAAAGGAATTATCTTAAAGTTCGGAAAGATTTTAAAGCACATCGCTGTAAGATAAGCGAATTTATTGACACACTAAAATGTAGTTGAGTCATGTTTTCTAGACTCCAGATTATAAACGAAACACTGCGCAATTTCGGGATGAAAGATATTGACAAATCATAAACACCGCCTAATAAACGCCTCCGCAAATGAAAATAAACATTTTTAAAGAGGATAAAGTACATGAGCAGGAATAAACTCTTGGTTTGCATGCTTTCTTATTATGTGTTGATGCCATGTATCAATGCATTCAATCGTAAGGAACCCTTCCTTATTGAAAAGAAAGCAGCCAAGCGAAAGAATGACAATTTTTATAGGCTTGTAAATACCTTATTATACTTCCTAAGTACAAATACTTGTCCATCAAAATCATAAAAGTACATCCCCAACATTACTATGTGTTATGTCTATTAAGAGCTAGAAAGGAGTTAATTCGTTCTGTATGATACAGAGTTAACGCTCTTCTGGGTCTCAACAAAATATGGAC
>JAVYIG010000789.1:72500-452205 GCA_035222895.1 Strongylocentrotus droebachiensis
TGACAAAAAGACGAGTACTAAAAAGTATACACTTTCCAACGAATATATTTTTCAAATAAAAACAATCAATGAAATAATAAATAAATAATTGAATAAAGTACCATTGTAAAACATATTAATAAATATTGATGAATGATAATAAAATTATAAATGTTAGGTGAACAACATATCAGGAAACTCGAGAGAAAGATATCCTCGACTGTGCAAAAGGTATGTCTTTAAAGAATTGCATTCGCAACAAGGAATAACTATCAGTTTCAAAAGAACTACGATATAAACGAAAAATATTGTTCCACTTCTCAGCATACAAAAAAAGGTCGCTGCTTCCATTCACCACTCCGTGTTATAGCATAATTATTGTAGTTGTCTGTACTGCGTTTAAAATCGATGAGGTCTTTTCGAGGAGGACTAATTTTGGGAATCACCTCTGCTGCCATCAACGTTGGATGTTGAGATGAGGCTATGACCCACCGCTGGCCTCTTCGTGTCTAGATTTGTGGCGGTCGCATTAGAAGGCTTCCTGCATATATATTAGATAGAATGAAACATACTAGTAGGTTAAAAATTAACAATGATTTACTTCAAAATAAAATTCGCCGATTGAATAAATGGAAAGTATACAAAGATATCACTCTCAAATCTTTTTCATTTGAATATAACATTGTCTTAAGTTGTGACGAATTATCAGATTATAAATACGAAATGCGCTCTCTGTTTATTTAATATAACTACATCTCGCTAGTATGTATGCATTTCAATTTATTAATTTCAATACATACCGGCACAGTTCCCATCGCTGACATATTTGAGGGTGTTATCTTTTGTCTTGCATGCCGAGCTTCTGAGCTCACATAGATTGCTAAAGCTGGTGCCATCAGACCCACAAACGGATTGGGTTCGAGAGATGAACGATGGGCAGGTAGAACAAACCGAACCAAGAAGACCGCCTAATAATTTGAAAAGAGACAAATAAAAAACGCTAAATAATATTCTGTATGTTATATTTCCACAATTTACGCTCATTACCAAAATTAAAAGAAAAAAACATAATGAAATAGTGAACGACTATGATATTGATTTGTTCATCTGAATAATATATTATTGTATCCCCTTTCGGCATGTTTAAGAATTATGACCGATTTGGAAAGATATTCCTGGATTTTCCACATTTTTATGTTATCATTATATAAACATAGCTTCTGTTTCTGATAATTAATCAAAAGTGAAATAACTTGGATATGATGTTTTATGAGACGACGCCTGTAACTTGTTGATGTTACTACGGAACACAAGGTGTGTTTATTAGTACCCTTTTGGGTTAAATGCGTGAAGAACAAAATTACCCGGTCTATCTTCAAGAGTAGGGGCTTCGTTAAGTCCATCACAGCCAGCATCACCACCATCGGCACCACAGCCTCCTACATCGCAGACACCATCACCACCATCGGCACCACAACCCCCTCCGTCACCTCCGTCGCCTCCATCACCACCATCATTACCACCATCATTATCATCTCCTCCATCGTCATCACCTCCACCATCTCCATCGTCACCGCCGTCACCGCCGTCACCGCCGTCACCGCCGTCACCGTCATCCCCACCATCACCACCATCACCGTCATCACCACCGCCGTCACCGCCGTCACCGCCGTCACCGCCATCACCGTCATCCCCACCATCACCACCATCACCGTCATCACCACCGCCGTCACCGCCGTCACCGCCGTCACCATCATCCCCACCATCACCACCATCACCGTCATCACCACCATCGCCACCATCGCCACCATCTCCATCATCTCCACCATCACCATCAGCGTCTGCATCATCATCGTCATCGTCGGAATCATCAACTGCTGGTGCTGGCATGTAAATAGGTATTTCTATAATTTCATAGTGGATTTCAGGAGCTTGAACTTGTACGCCTCCACCACCACCTCCACCTCCTCCTCCTCCTCTTCTTCCTCCTCCTCCTCCTCCTCCTCCATCACCACCTCCTCCTCCTCTATCACCACCTCCTCCACCACCATTGCCGCCATCGCCGCCGCCATCACCGCCACCGCCCCCATCGCCTCCATCACCACTGTCTTCTTCGCTGCTACTGCTACTGCTGTCTGAGCTTCCCCCATCTCCACAATCTCCTCCATCACCACCATCACCACCATCACCACCACAATCACCATCACCTCCGCCACCATCACAGCCACCGTCACATCCGCCGTCTCCACCATCGCCACCATCCCCGCAATCGCCACCACCATCACCGCCATCGCATCCACCATCTCCATCATTGCCACAGCTGCCGCCTTCGCATCCTCCGTCTCCTCCCCCATCTCCACCGCAGTCTCCACCGCAATCTCCATCTCCACCATCCCCACCATCCCCGCAGCCACCACCATCGCAACCACCACCATCACCACCGCCATCTCCACCTCCTCCATCACAACCTCCATCACCACCACCATCGCAACCACCATCTCCACCCCCGTCTCCACCACCATCTCCACCCCCGTCGCCACCACAATCTCCACCGCAGTCTCCACCGCCGTCGCCACCCGTATCCGCTTCTTCGCTGCTGCTTCGGCGATTACGTTCAGCTTTTTAAAAAAGTCATGAAAAGGGAGAAATCAAAAGAAAAAAGAAGATTAGATTTGATTAAGGTATTCAACCCATTATCATTTACAAATGTAGGTCTTTTGAAGACAGAGTTTCATTAGGGATTATGCAAACCGCATTTATACCTCTTGCCGTTCTGGTCAATAAAAACCTCACAGAAATACTTAAATATCATTTATTACAAAGTAATTTATTTCGATATTCTTCTGCAGTCTATTTAATATCTTGAATAGTATCTATCTTGATCTGTGGAACCTTTGAGAAACGATCAAATGAGAGTTTACTTACGTGGTGCAGAGGCCACAATGGCTGCAAGACATAATATGGCGGCTAGAAATAGCCCCAATCGCCCCATGGTCATGATGGTGATCGCTGTTGTCCTGAAATTAATGAGAAATTGTATAAGGGAAAAGTACATAGAAAAATGGAAGTTCTGCTTGATCTACTTGAGGTAATTTAATTCTGCGATAGACGACAGAGAGGAAAAAATCATTTGGAGGAAGAAATATATGAATGGAATCGACCAATATTTTACTTTCTTCTAAAATTCTTAGAACTTGTCAATTTCGAGCTATCAAATTGCCTAAATAATCTTCAAATGTCGTGAATTACATATTAATAAGTTTGTTTTTTTAATCCACAATATTCAGGATGTTGTAATGATATATCTATATACATGTTTAAAAATATTATTTCCAAGATAGTATCTTTAATTCAACAACAATCTTCTCTGGTAATTTTCAATCCGTGAATCTCAAATGCCCATTCCAAATGTGATTCCATTCATATATGAAGTTCTAACTGTTTAACTGTTAAAATGCAGTTATACTTACTATTTTCCACAACGATTTACAGCCTTCTTTATTTGTCTTGCTCTTTGTTGTCCTAAGAGAGCAACTCGAATGATGAGTCCTGAGTGCCAACTTCCCATATTTATACTTTTTTCAAAATTAATGTTAACGTTTTCGACAATATATTCTACATCACACATTATAATAAAGTTATTTCCTTCTTCGATCGATTCATGGATTAAATAAAGAAAATATATTATCAATTTTGTATAACAATTGAATGAGATTAATGTTGTGTAAAAGACAGATAATTCTAAATTCATAATCGCTTTGGGTGTCTTGATGTAAAAGCTTTAATATTTATAATTAATGTAAATTGTAGGACGCAATAGAAGTATGTGTCTTAATCTAAATCGTCATATCCGCATGGATTAATAATGACCGGTCCTACACCCAGGTCAGTTCAACTAATGCAATTCGATGATTAACTATTTTTACTTTCTTTACAACAGGATGTTTGTAACATTTTCTCACGCGATGTGTAGTGATAATCAATGAACATTAATTGATATGAAATTATGTTGCATTTATATTTTGATACATTATTAGAAATGGGTGTGGCTACGCTCTGTAAGAATTTCCTTGATAATGTGTCTTTTTTTTAAAGATTGGAAGCAGGTGTTCGTGTCAATAAATAGTCTTCGTGATTAGATATAATTTAAGGATGGGCGGTGTGGCTTTAGATCCTCCGCCCGTCCGTACCCCCTCCCCCCCCCCCACACACACACACTTTCTTTCTCCCCTCCCCCCTATCTCTCTCTCTCTCTCTCTCTCTCTCTCTCTCTCTTTCTCTCTCTTTCTCTTTCTCTCTCACTCACGGCGTGCCCCCCTTCCCCTCTCTCTCTCTCTCTCTCTCTCTCCTTCCCTCCCTCTCTCTCTTTCTCTCTCTCTCTTTCTCTCTCTCTCTCTCTCTCTCTCTCTCTCTCTCTCTCCCTTTCTCTAACTCCTGCTAGATAAGCTTTGCGTGGTAATAACAAAACAGGTTACTCAAGACAGGCATACGCCCAACAGACTTTTAAAAAAGGACACATTTTCATTAAGAGATAATAACTCTAGGATTGTTCATTTGTATATTGTTTTCAAAATCCATCGCAGAAATTCGTATTCACTAAGCACACAATGAAGCACATTCCACCATCCTAACGAACAATGTTCACATCGAAACATGCACATTATGCTACAAAATTTCTAATTACTTAGATCATTTAGTAAAATAACTGGGATATGATCCCCGTGGGCGTGGCGTAGCGGAGCTGATTTTAGAGATATCCTGGACACTTGCAATTTAAATTGTCCGGAAGTAGGTATTAAATATTTACTCTAGGATTCATTTCATTGCGAACAAGAGCAAAACGATGTATTACGTTAGCACTAAAAGCAGCTAGAATTATAAAACACTAAACTGTTTTTTTGTGTGTGCATTCTTTAGCCAGTAACTCGATTTTTACAAAATAATACTTTGCGTTATGCACGTTTTAATGCGAATTCTCTGTAAGAGATGAAAGTACATGTATGTAATCAAATCGGTCATAAACGATGTTTTAACAATATTACAAGTCGTTTAGTGATATTTGTCTAACCAGTGATAATAATAAGTAATTATAAAAACTAGGTCTTATTTACTGAGAGGAGCTACATCAGTTTTTCTTCTGTTAACCCAACATTGCCAGGTACCCATTAATACACCTGGGTCGAGACAGACAATGTGGACAAAACACCTTGTCCACGGATGTACGCACCGACTGAGCAATATATATACAGCTAGGACCGCTCGTATGAAAGTCAAAAGCCTCCCCATCATAGTGCCCCAATTCATCTATACATCATGAATGAACAACATCTGCGACTGTGAATGAACAACATCTGCGACTATCACGATCTAAAGGAACTCCCCAAAAAATCTATTCTTGATTCCCTTTCTCTGCCACTTTTGTCCCATTTTCGCTCTCTTCATTTATTTCGTACTTGTATTCGCACTCTTCCAAACATTCCTGTTTCAAAATATCTCTCTATCTCTGTCATAATATATATATAATGTATATATAGCGAACATATCCACACTCTCTCCCTCTTTCTCTCCCTTTCTCTCTTTCACTATCTATACAATATGTATATATTATATATACATGTATATAAATCTATGTGTGTATACATTATATGGGAGTGTCGTGGTCGAGTGGTTTAAGGAGCTTGACTGGAGATGCGAAGGTCGAGGGCTCAAATCCCGACGCGGCACTAATATCCTTTGGCAAGATATTTACCTGCACTTGCAACTCTCCATCCATGTGTTAAATGGGTACCCGGTAAGATGCGAAAGTTCATGTGGTTGGACGAGCAAGTGTGCGCTTGTAAAATGGCGACTGGCTGGAATGCTCCCCAGGGAGTGGAAAATGTGCATACATTGTGTGCGGGTAAGCCTGAATCCGATGACCGGGGTAATAATATATCTGTAAAGCACTTAGGCACATCGATGTATCGATGTATTGAGCGCTATAAAAACACGGAATATTATTATTATTATTATTATTATATAAGTATGTCTCACACACTCTCTCTCTTTCAGAATATGTAGTTATCTCTCAACCATATCCTCCGTTTCCCTACCTTCACCTCAGGTTCACTCCTTGCTTTAGGTGCCTTTCCCACTCATACCCATCTTGACACATTCAACTTTTTTGTCTTTATACTAAATGAGCCTTATTTAGTTTCGTCAATTTAATACCTGAAACTTAATACTTAAACCCCAACAAAATCAGATGTGAAACAACAAATTGGAATAAAAGCAATTTATTCCCCAAAACAATGGATACATTGATAAAATATGTTAATATAAATAAGCTTACAAATTTCTAGCAATACTAACGGTACAACAGGCAACATAGGTTTAAACATTAATAAATAAATCAGGAAATACTCGTCCATTAAGAGGTAAAAATACATAATAAATAAATAAATATAGCATTCTGAGTTACCAAGATATGAATACCGTACCAAAATGGGATGGTTAATTCAAATAAACATGTTCATACAAGATATTGCGGGCGACCTTCTATTTATATTGCAAGGAACTTACAATAAATTCATGGTAAAGAGATGAAATTGGATTAAGTAACACATAATAGGTCAACGGAAAAATCAAAAATGGGCTAAAATATGAGATAATTCGGACATCAGAAAAATTCATTGCAGCTATTACTTTTCTTAAAGGACGAAAATTGTTAATAAAGGTGCGAAGCCTGAGAACCCTTTAGATCCTGCTTAGAGAGGGAGTCTTCATTGCGACCCCTTGGAAGCTCTTTAGAAATCCGGTGACCGTAGGATAAGGTTACCTGTGTACAGAAGGAGAAAAAGCCATATATGAAAAGGAATATTTTGGAATCAAATTTGTAGCTTATTCTTGAAATCACCGCCAATAACAATCATTCCAACTCTGTTAGACTTTTAAGAAGAAAGACATTAATGTTAAAAAGGTCAGTGAATTATGTTACTTACTTTCTCGGTGTCTCTCACTATCTCTCTCTCTCTCTCTCTCTCTCTTCTCACTTTCTCTCACTTTCTCTCCCTTTCTAACTTTACTTATTTGTTATAATCCTTTCTCTCTCTCTCGTTTCAATCTTTCTTATTTTCGCTTCTACTAACAGTTAAATTATAGATCATCGCTATCGTTTCTATTCACCCCCTCCCCCCCCCCCCAAAAAAAAAAAAATTGTTAATAGCGATGTATGCATACCATGCTGACTGATACAGCTACCCTCACTGGCAACCTTTAGCGTGTTGTCTCCTCTCCTGCACGATGATTCCCTGAGCTCACACAGATTGCTATAGGTGGTACCATCGGACCCACAGACGGGTTGAGTACGAGAGATGAACGCAGGGCAGGGAGAACAGCTCAAACCGAGGTTTCCACCTGACATGATATCTTTAATAATGCAAATTGTAAGAGGAATAATTGGTAAACAGTATTTTGTTATTTTTACTCCATAAATTCAGTCGAGATGAATGACGCAGAATTAAAGATGATTTTCAGAAGAATTACAAATTTATAGTGATGTTTGTTTTGCTTTTTTTCAATCCTGCATATGAACTGTCGAACGGGTACTGATAAATACTTTGAGCGTTCGGTTCAATTTAATTCAATGTAAAGGCTTACAAAATTGATATCATCGTTATGGATAAGTAAACATATATTTGTTCTATAAATCATGTCGTCACTTCGTGCAAAATATAATGGTAATGATGATGAAATACATTGTTTAAAGTTTGCTCATGCAGCAGCCATTAGACGTACCTTGTCCGTCACTCTGAACTGCATTAAGTCCTCCGCATCCAACATCACTGCCATCGGCCCCGCAATCACCTCCATCCCCACCGTCACCATCATCATCATCACCACCATCATCATCTCCACCGCCATCATCATCTCCACCATTACCATCATCATCTCCATCATCATCTACACCTTCCTCTTCATCACCACCGTCGTCGTCATCTTCATCATCAGCGGGGACAGGAACCGGGATGTAAACAGGCTTTTCGATTACTTCGTAGTGGATTTCCGGAGCCTGAGCAACAGATATGGTTTGAACTTCACCACCAACATCGCCGCCATCACCACCACCATCGCCGCCATCACCATCAACATCACCGCCATCACCACCGCAGTCTCCTCCGTCGGGTCCACCACAGTCTCCCTCATCTTCTTCGCTGGATGAGGATGAGTCGGAGTCGGAGTCGGAGTCGGAGTCAGAGTCAGAGTCAGAGTCAGAGTCAGAGTCAGAGTCAGAGTCAGAGTCAGAATCTGAATCTGAATCTGAACTGTCCTCACAACCACCGCAATCGCCATCACCTCCGTCGCAATCACAGTCAGCATCACCACCGTCGCCGCAGTCACCGCCATCACCGCCATCACATCCACCATCGCCCCCATCACCACCATCGCCTCCATCCCCACAATCACCGCCTTCACCTCCACCACAACCACCATCACCACCATCGCCGCCGCCATCTCCCCCATCCCCACAATTCCCGCCATCACATCCCCCATCTCCCCCATCTCCCCCATCACCACCATCACCACCACAATTGCCACCACAATCCCCATCCCCACCGCCATCTCCACCATCACCACCACAATCGCCACCACAACCCCCATCCCCACCGCCATCTCCACCATCCCCACCATCTCCGCAGTCACCACCATCGCAACCGCCATCACCACCATCTCCACAATCGCCCCCATCACCGCCGTCGCCATCGCAACCACCGTCTCCTCCACCACCGCAATCAGCATCGCAGTCTCCTCCATCACACCCACCACACCCATCTGACTCCTCACTGCTGCTACTGCTGCTACTCCTTCGAGTTCTTTCCGCTGCAATTAAAGAGGTAATGACAGTTAAAGATAAACTTGAGTTCTGGTAATGCGATTGCATTGTGAAAGAAAAGGTGTGGAATGGATCAGAAAAGTTGATCATATAGCATGTAAGTAATGGTGTGTAATGCAAGGTTCTGGAGTCATCAAAATCATCATAAATTTGGCAGAGTCTTGGTAAAGTAACAATCACTTACATAGAAAGATGTATATGGGACAACACACATGGTGTCGGGGCTAGTACTACCCTGATTTCCTTATCTTCCTATGCTCATTACTCAGCCAGTATACATTTTCTTCCAAATTTGTTTGGCACATGACATTTATTTATAATCTTGAACATTCAGTGTAAGTTTCGTTAGATTCTGTGAGAATTCATTTTCTTTTTTTACCAGAACTCAAGTTTATCTTTAAACAAAAACTTGAAGTCAATTTCTTCGAAATGACAACGTGTAAATCAAATTTTGTTAAAGTCAGATAAACAATTCGTTTTCAAACTTAACATCATCTACTTATTTCTTATGAAGGATTTCTGATGATGATAGGCAGTCTAAGTGAAACCCTCGAAAGAATACACAAAGTAATTATGTATGTCTTATGATTCAGTTCTGTGAAATATAATTGCGTAATGATGTTAGTATTTTCCATTTGTGATCCTTCGACCGCGATTAAAGACATGAAAAGAGGCACATAGGCAATCTTATATATTTTCTATAAAACAAAAACAAAAATATCAAGTATGGTAACCACGGTTTTACTAACCTGGTGGTGCAGAAGACGCAAATGCCGCCATCAACAAAATGGCGGCAAGGAAAAGCCATAGTTTGCTCATTTTCTCGAACTTAATCTGTAAGACATGTTAGAAAATAAGAAATGTTAAATAAACACATTAACTTGTTTAATCATTCATGTATGTTCAATAACATGTGCATGCATTCTTTTCAATGGTTCATAGTCAAACTGATTCTTGCAATCACCAAAATTACAGCAATTTAATTATCTGAATTGTGACCTTTTTTATGTGGGCCACTATATTATCAATTAAAAATTAAGCTTATAAAAACACAATTACAATGTAAAGAGTTGCATTTACCATATTTTATTTCCTTTATAAATTTTCTTAATATGCATGCATTAAGACAGAAAGCAATGAAATGGAGAGAATTTTGTCTGAAACCTCATCATGCTTATGGCATGATTATATGATGCTCGTTAATTGTTGGAGAGATACCATAACTCTGCAAGCAAACGTTTTGTGACATGGAGGTCTTGAGTTCGAAACAAGTCCCATGAATATGACTTGAACTACAAATAAACACTGGATTCCTCTTTGCAGCCATGAGGTTTCATAGCTCCTAGGTGAATTAAATAAGCAATACACTTCGCAATTTAGACCTTACCTTTTCTTTGCTCCTGGAGATTTTATGACTTGACTCCTGTTATGGTTTGTTGGAAACTCGACTGATGTTTAGTGTACAATCAACCCGTATTTATACTTTTAGTGAATACAAGTTTATGTTGATGATAATCACTTCAATAGGATAATACATTTATATATTTTTGTTTAATGTAAGCAATAATGAAATGATTTATACTATACTTAGATGATTCACGCAATCGTCCTTTCAATCCTTTCTTTCCTAATTTATTGTTAATATTTGAATTAAGATTAGCTTATCCCAAACAAAAAAAATAAGGAAAAATATGTGTATTCTGTGAAGATCTATATGGTTATATGTTATTACCATTTAATGTCTTATAATCATGCAGGTCAGAAAATATCCGATACTTTTCACCTCCTTTTACATCAAATAGTGTGGATTTAATTGGAGCGATTATCAAGTCCTGGTAATCCCGTTGAATGAAATCCACGTTTCCTTTTCATGTAAGTTAAGCAGTCTTAAGGCTTAATCCATATTATGTTTACTAGGCCTATTCGTCTTCTGTTCGTGAGATAAGACCTAAGAAGTCATAATCCATGTGTTGTTATCAATAGGCGGACCTCTGTCTGTCATAATTCAGCAGTTCCTTTAAATATTTCATAGAAAGTTCAGACATTATTCTGTACGCTGTTTTTATATCAAATAAAAAAAAATATATAATGTATATATATATATCAAATAAAATAATAGATATGTATTTATGACAAAAAAATTATAAACCCCGTGGCTGACCTGAATTTAAGCACATATTACCCTAGAAAACCTTATGTTTATTATGCGCTTTATAAATATTGTATTGTTATTATGTACTCCAAGTGTTAGTACCAGTTGACCGTGTGGTTCTTCTTACATAACTTTATATGCCTAGGCTATATTCTTTTCCTTTCTATTTGAAGAATTCAAATTGTGTGTGTTTTGTTTTTTAATTAATATCAACGGGTATTGACATGGAAACCATGCAGATAAAAAGAGCGGTATTAGGGAAAGAGACACCTTTATCAAATCAATTGTCGACAATCTATTCGTTTGTGTGTGTTAAAGTGACTCGGTAACATTGTTGAAGGTTGATGTAAGAACTGCGTGATTTTTGTATGAAATTTTAATTTATATTATATTCCTTCTCCTGTACTGACCCTCTAAAATGCAAACAATCCTGAACAAATTCTCAAACCACAAAGATATTAATGGTTTATTTTAATGCGTCACTGGTCAACACCTTCTAACAGTAAATCCTCCCAACCGTTTTTGAATTTTCCCAACCGTTTTTCCATAATAATGGTCTGTTTTCACTCAAACGTCAAATTATTATTGTACATCTAGCATTGAAGTCACTATACCTTAGCACCATTTCTTTTATCTGAACAATGTTACCAAGTCCCTTTAAGGTATCAGAATTGTTTTTAAAGTGGAGATGGAGCACATCGAAAATATATATGATGTCAACAGAAGCCTGTCTGCCTGTCATATAAAACAGAGTATATGTACTATTTTTTCGTTTGTTTGTTTGTTTGATATACAAGTGAAGATGGATTCTTCTCTTTTACTTTTGTATCTAGGGCTGTTGCAGAGTCCTGAGATGAACATACTGCGGGTTATCGTGTTAGCTATATATATTCCATGAACCGAGGCTTTCCAGAGATTGGCAAATTGCATGCACGTAAACAAACAGTTTTCATTGGCCTTATACTCGGCCGATACAGCACTTTAAATAAACACTAATGATATCACAATGGAGAGCTTTTTAGCACCTTGGAGAGAAATTATTTGATAATTCATAGACATGGTTGAGTGATTTGAAAGTCACTCTAGAAGAATATTTCATGTGAGATGTTTGTGTGTGTTTAAGGGATAACGGGAAGAACAATTGTCATCACGCCCATCTTAATTTTAAATGCCATGAAATCAATAACAATTTTTCTATCTCTTAGTTTGTAGTTAGGCTAAAATGATAAAAGGGTCGATTGAGGAGAAATATTTCAAGAAATACCTAATATAGGGAGAATTATCCTAGACCGCATCAATAATTTATTACTTCCAATAATATCGTGAATGTAGGCCTAATCACTTATTCCTATCAATATTGAATCACCCATTTCGTCTAAGAATAATCTGATTCAGTCGTGTTTTTATTTCTATCGGTGTGTATATGGTGTATATGGTAGGATAGCTGAGGACATAGTACCCAGTGGCGGATCCAGGGGGGGGGGGGCACAGGGGGCACGTGCCCCCCCGGCCAAAAAAAATATGTTAAAATCAGCCCTAAATTCGCCCAAAATATACTGAAAAACAGGGGCGTGCCCCCCCGGCCATTTTTTTTTTTTTTTTTTTTTGTTTATAAATAAATAAAAAAAAAAAAAAATTGCCAATGGCTGACCTAAAAAGGTGACCTTACCCCCCCCCCCCCCCCCAACGAAGCAAAATGTCAAATCAAAACAATTCGTGACCCAAAAAAAAAAAAAGTGTCCTCTTACCCCCCCCCCCCCCCCCCCCCCGCTTATTCAGCGGCCGGCTGAGTCGTTGCGATTTTTTGGGGACTAAAAAAAAATTTAAAAAGTGTCCGCTTACCCCCCCCCCCCCCCCCCCCCCCCCCGCTTATTCAGCGGCTGGCTGAGTCGTTGCGATTTTTTCGGGACTAAAAAAAAAATATATATGTTCTCTTTCCCACACGGTGCCCCCCCGTGTGCCCCCCCGGCAAGAAATTCCTGGATCCGCGCCTGGTACCAATGTAACATTTGAAATACAAGATCTTAACATATTAGCCTGAATAAGAGAAATATAAACGTACACATAACGCACACCCACGCAACACTCATACAAACACAAACACAAACACACAGCAGATTCGATATCATTATAGATTGTGTATTTTTTTTAATATCTAGGTCACAAATAATAATAGTTATGTTATGAATAATGACATTTTATTCATTTTGAATTTTTTTAAATTCTATCATAAAATAGATTATTTCTCATTTTCATAGAATAAATACTTCCAATTTATAAATATTATATATAGGCCTATAATATATACATTTTTTTTTTTTAAACTGAATAGCAATAATCTATGTTGATTGTATAGTGGTTGAAACATTGTGTTCCATAAACATGAACTAAGGCCATGTTTTACGGGGCTTTTGTTACACATTCTTTATAAATACCACACTAAAGCTCAAATAAAAATTTCCAAATTATATATATATATATATATATATATATATATACCCGAAGACATGCCAATCGCTCAACCACTTTAATTTATTGTTTTACAATACATCTTTAACCAATTATTTCACGGGCGTAAATCCCGGGGGTAGGAAGTATATTGCCAATGTTTCCAGTTTTAAGAAAGGGGATGGCCTATACAAAATTATTATAATTTTGAAGAGAAATGGTTAAAATCAATCAGGTGTTTGACAACATTAACTTAAATTACTCTTACAGCAGTGATAGATTTTCTTTAGAATGGCATAAATATACTTGAAATGGGTTTATATTGACGTCTTGAAATAAAAAAGTTTTTTTCTCAAAATCTCACTATCATCCGTGTGTGATGATCCCCCACTCCTCAGAACGGATTTACCCCCACTGATTTATTTTGTATTGCTGTCTTTAAAAAAAAAAAGGTTTCTTTATTCAATGATGTCACTTAGTACATTGTACGCTTTTTTTTCTTTACAAAAATCGAAGCATATTAAATTACTTATTCGATGATAATGAGACCATGTTGTTGTTACAACTAATATCCTTTGTGTTCTGCAAAATATATATGTGATTGATATTATCATCTAAATTACCATGTTGGGAATGTGCTATTCAAGAGATTATTAAACATGCTTGATTACAAGGACTAATATAGATTTGTATCCACAGTTAACAAAATAATAAAAGACATCTTAAAAAGACTTGGTAATATTTTTCAGATGAGAGAAAATGGTGCTATGAATGTAATGACTTCAATGCTAGATGTACAATAAAGATAATCTGACAGTTTGAGTGAAAACAGACCTTTCTTATTTGATAAAAGTTGGGAATTTTTTTCTGATCGGTTCCCTAATTCTCCCAACTATATTATTACAATGTAATTTCATTTATGGTGAATGAAAATCGTCACAAAGTAACTAATGTGCGCTAAATACCATTCCAGACATTTACAAATGTCTTATTTTCATGATGAAACGGTTTGGAAAATTCAAAAATGGTTGGAAGAATTAACTGTTAGAGGGTGTCGGACGCCTTCAAATAAAACTATAAATAACTTTGTGGTTTCAGAATTTGTTAAGGATTTTGTGCATGTTAGAGGGTTAAAACAGTAGAAGGAATATAATAAGTAACATTTCATACAAAAATTACGCAGTATTTTCATCAACCTTCGACAATGTTACCGAGTCACTTTAATGGCCCTGTTTCCAGTTGACACTTTCTCTCTCTCTCTCTTTGCTCTCTCTCTCTCTATCTATATATCTATTTATCCCTCTCCATCTCTCTCTCTCTCTCTTTCTTTCTCTCTCTTCTCATCTACACACACACAAGTATGCACAATACATTTTTCTCAATTTCTCTTCCATACTTCATATATTTCAAATAATGAAAGTGAGACACTTTAAGAAGCCATACACGAGACAATAAAATAATGTATACATTAATATATTTTTCAAAAATAATAAAATATGAAATAAATTGTAAAAAAAGATAATACAATAATAATAAATAATTTAACAATGAAGCAAAGTCGATTGTGTGTATTTGTTTAGGAGGAAGTTTTAGATAAAGAACATAGAGTACTAAACAAAAGTTGTCAGGAGGTAAAGAAAAAAAGATGAGGTAAAAAAAAAAAAAAGTAAATATATGACGTGGCCTATTTTTGTATGGCTCATATTCATTTTGTAATCGTATTCGGCTGCATACGATTTCGTGTTACTAAAAGTGACAGTGATTTATATTTGAAAAAAAATGTTGTTTTAGGCCTGCATAATATTCATCAAAAGTCTTGGTGACAAAAAAGTCTAGATAACCAAATTCCTTGTGAGGCTTTGGGATCCTTCAAATAAACGGACTGGAAGACGTTTTTCGATGTCCCGTCGGGTATTTCACCTTTCAGTTGGTACGCTCTAAGAGACTGCCTGTACAGATATCAGCGATAAGAAGATAAAGAATATACTGATTGAGTCGTGCAAATTATTAAGTTTATAACTTTGAATCATGATAATTTTAAGAGTCATATAGATTTATATCATTTTGTTTTATTGGAGTGGAGCATACATGACAAAGATAACAATCTAATTTCTTCTACTCTCTCTCTCTCTCTCTCTCTCTCTCCTATAGTTCATCTCTTACTTCCAATTTTTCTTTCTATGATATCACCCCTACAAAGAAGATGTCGCTTTCAATCTTTTAAGCTAATTTTATCACTTTTAAGATCATACATGTAAATGATATTGCTTAAACATTAATTACCATTGCAATTGCCCTCGCTGACAATCTTAAGGTTTCTGTCGTTTCTCGTGCATGCTGATTCCCTGAGCTCACAAAGATTACCATAGGTGGTACCATCAGACCCACATACGGTTTGGCTACGGGAGATGAAAGATGGGCAGGTAGAACAGCCTGGACCAACATTGCCACCTGAATAGAGAGTAGACAATATTATGAGGGACGTTACTTTCCTTTGCTGTATAAGTAATCATTCGTTTATTACAATAAAAGGATATTTTATTTTGTATGATAATGTTATTTTAGGAAACAAGTATTGCTCGTACCTTCTCCACTTCCTTTAGCTACGTTTAGTCCTCCACATCCAGCACCACCGCCATCAACACCACAATCGCCATCATCATCACCACCATCATCGTTATCGTCACCTCCGTCATCTCCACCATCATCGTCGTCTCCACCATCACCATCGTCTCCACCATCACCATCGTCATCTCCTCCGTCACCACCATCATCACCACCATCATCACCACCATCATCACCACCATCATCACCACCATCATCACCGCCATCATCATTATCCGCCTCCTCCTCGTCGTCATCCTCTTCATCAGCAGGAACAGGAACCGGGATGTAGATAGGCTTTTCGACTATTTGGTAATGGATTTTCGGAGCTTGTGGAACTGGAACTGGAATTGGGATTGGCTGAGGAGCAGAAACGGTTTGCACTTCGCCACCAGCATCAACAGCATCACCGCCATCACCGCCATCACCGCCATCAACGCCATCACCACCGCAGTCTCCTCCGCAATCTCCGCTGTCCTCTTCGCTGCTACTGGAGGAGGAATCAGAATCCGAACTGTCTCCATCTCCGCAATCACCACCGTCACCGCAATCTCCGTCACCTCCATCGCAACCACCATCGCAACCACCATCCCCACCATTCCCGCAATCACCACCATCACCACCATCACATCCACCGTCACCACCACAATCCCCAGCACAACCCCCATCTCCACCATCCCCACCATCCCCGCAGTCACCACCGTCGCAACCTCCGTCACCCCCATTACCACAATCTCTATCACCACCGTCACCGCCATCGCAACCCCCATCACCACCATTCCCACCACAATCACCCCCGCAGTCGCCTCCGTCACAACCATCACACCCATTAGATTCCTCACTGCTGCTGCTTCTCCGATTCCTCTCCGCTGCAAGACAACCACAAATATACCACGTTTAATTCAATTCAATTAAGCTCAATTCGATATTGCAACAAATTCCCCTTTTTGCAGTCATTGGCCTTATCATAGCGTTAAATAAAGATATTTATATATTACAAGAAATTTCTTACTTTGAATAAAAGACATGTATATTTCTCTTAGACGCATTGTTATGGATTTTCTCATTCATTTTACGGAACCATCATTCAAATATATTATAGCAATTCTTGACTTGAATTGCTTTGGTATGATGTCAATGTGAATACACAGCACAGGAGCAACATTTTCTATTCACATAAAGTTAGGGCTATATCCATGTTTGCATTGTAATTCTCAAAACGAAAAACAATATGCATACGTACCTGGTGCAGAAAACACAAATGCCACCATCAACAAAATGGTGGCTAAAAAGAGCCATGATCTGTTCATCTTGACGGAACGGGTGTGTCTGCGAAAAGGAGCATTAAAGAGAAGAAAAAAATATGTTACACTAATATTTATTTAATAACTTTGAGAAAAGAAATAAACCAAAGCGAGCCAGATCAAATGACATGTTTGTTTAATTACAGATCATTTCATACATAATACCACATCGTTCAGAGAGAAAGCGGCTTAATAACAAATTACACAAGTTAATGTTGAAACGTGATATTGTGAATCATCATACTGGATACATCGTTTATGAAACTTAGATAGATGTGAATGTTTAGAAAAGTTGACTCCTATTGTAATTCTATGTCATAGTTTCCAACTTACCTGCTGACTGTAAATGGTATACTCTCCAAAGAGGAGAACAAGCTGTATTAACTTGAGCTGGTTTCTTTGACTTCAGTGGAAGTTCAACTGATGCTTTGTGAAGTACTAACTCTCCCTATTTATACTCTTTTCCCTGTTATATCAATGAATACAATTACTGTTGGATTTAAACAAATTAAAGTGATGTTTGTTTCTTTCTTTCTTTATTTCGCTTGAATTGATACTTCGCATCTTAAGATTATCCTGAGGAAAATTAAAAGAATACCTTCGCAATCAATACAATCATATTTATCCCAGGATTATCCTCCTAGTTGGCATTATACATATAAGAACACGTTATTATTAAAGAAATTAATCATGCCTATCTATAGTACATCCTTACTGACCATTTGAAGTATTAATGTTTGATTACACTGTATTCTCGGAATACTGTATAGACCCTTTCCTTTGTTTCGCCTAAACATTGTCTTAATTCAGTAATGATTCTTAATTGATTATCCCCAGTGCTTTTAATGCCAGCGGATGAAATGTAGTCATTTCTAATCGGATAAAACGTGGGATAAGCTTTAATCCATGTTCTCTTTTGGGCGGAGGCGTACGTGTACGTCAGTACGAAAAACAAACTTATTGAATGACTCATAAACACTATTTCAATTATGTTGATGTTTAGCATGCTGATCAGTCGATTTCTAAGATTTATATTAATCTGTCAGTGAATTTTTTCTCCAAATGAATAGACAAAGATAATGAAAATAAACTTTTTGTAGGCTGAAGCTATGCGGCCCTCAAAGCGTTTTTTGTTTTCTTTCTTTAAAACAAAAACATTCCTGCAATTTAAATACTGAAGTCCCCAAATTAAGCGTAGAATCTTTTGTTTAGAAGTGATGACGTAAAGTTAGATCAAGATAAATCTTGATAACATTTGGGATGAAATTTCCTTTAATATTTTACTTTGGACCCTTTCACGGTAAACTGATAAGCCAAATTGTAAGAAATTGCATTCGCGCGTCTGGGCATGCGCAAGATTTAATGCACGTTAACGATGGTCTAGTATTTAATTTATACTGGGAATCTCGCTCAACAAGCCTAGCTTTTCTTAAATTCCCATTTTTCCCTTTCAGTTAAATCAAGCAATATAAATATTCTGTTTTATTCTCAAACTTAAATGTACTCTGTAAACTTATTTTGTTTCTTAGATACTTATCAATATTCGTTACTTGTATAACTCGTTTTTTCTATTATATATTGTAATACTGTGTGGTTTTTGTATGGTATTTTAATCTTGTATATTTGAGTGGGGAAAAATCAAATCAACTTGAATACGCAAAGACATTTCGCCTGAGAATTCAATATTAGCATGCTACTCTTTCTTGAAGAGCGTCCTCTATACTTTAATAAAGGACAATCAGTCACTGCTCTATTCTAACCACACTGGGAACTAGTAATACAAAAATAGAACTTCGTTATTTCAAGTTTTATCACACATCTTTTAATCATTTGATAATAAAAGGCATCATAGCAGATCTAATACAGCAATAATTCAACTGCTAAACTTTGTGGTTTCAAGAACCCCTCTGTATGACATACTTTAAGTGAATACGACATCACAGTAATGTTTGATCTGTCAATTCTCTCTACACAACATCTGTCTAATTGATTAACACTTTCTATTCTTATGATATGGTATATAATACATGTACATTCATCTTACAAAGGTTATCTAGACGTTAAGATTGTTAACGAGTGCATTTGGAAATACATGTAGCAAAAATATGTTACTTATAGAAGCAAATTTTGTGCGGAGTATTATGGGTGACAAGTAATTTTCTGAGTTTTTCGATCAATCGTTTTCTGGGTTTTTCCCTTCTTCCATGCCTTTGTTATATCACTTAGCTTGAATTATAGTTCTTGATGTACAACCTAAATTGGGATACATTAGAAGCGTCAAGTATCAGCCGTGTTTAGACGTCTTGTATTATGCCTGCTGCAAACTATGCTTAAATCCGCTTGCGTTAATTACATGCGCCTATCAACCCTGTAAATGCAATCAACCATACGCCAGTAACTCAATGCACTATGTTAACTGTCCATATCACCATCATTTTTCATACGGTAATAATCTTACATGGCGCGTCAAAGACCGCATCAGTCGCTGACGCAGCCCTACGTCAGGCAAATGACGCATCGTGTGTAAAATTATCTAGATTTTGCCAATCATTGGGACTCTGCAATATCCATACTACTGGTGACGTCTACACCACCATTCGCATGTGTTTCGTTTCCAGTTCATTCTCAGTTTTGTCAATAATTTGACACTTGGATTGTTGCTTTCTGTCAAGGTCTTCCGTGTGAGCCATGGCCTTGAATATTTCAATTCATGGCATGGCAGTGTTTTTCCATGTGTGGCGCTACGCATGACGGATAATTCCAGGCGTCAGACACGTCCGCCTGGTTAAATGTAACAGGAAACATTAACTTGGTGATGAATTCTCCAAAAGGTAGACTGTCCCCATGTTTGCCTGTAATTTTGTAGAATGGACACCGTAAAAAATGACCACTTCCCTTTTCGCAGATAATGTGATGGCGTGATATAATATCACTTTATATAAAGTAGTTTTCCAAGATTCACTTTTAATCGTTTGTGGTTGATCTTGTATGGGGAGGCCATTCAGGAAGAAGAATCATTGCAAACGAGAGAAGATAGAGAGAGAGAGAGGGTCGATGCAGGAAGCCACAATCATGATATTCACGACGCCTTCATTTTCGTAGTTATAGAAGAAGGGAAACAAATTAGTGCGACCGATGCTACTAATCGAAATCATACATTTGAATATAGCTTGGATCCCAAAAGCCTAACATCTCTACTTACGTGATATGTTCTAGACTATGTGAATGTTCCGTACTTTTATTTCCATTATCACAGTGCTCGTTTTTTTCTCAATATTTGAACTTAATAGTTTTGAAAGAAAAATACAAGATAAGCGGATGTCACATACAACTGTGGTCGAGGGTGAGGGGTTATGTACTCTTTGAAAGAAAAACACATCAAAGCTTCAAGTACATTTACATATTTGATGATAGTACGCTGACTTAACAGAGAACTGTTTAAGAAATCACTCAGAATAAATATAACTATAATAGCATGTGTTGTTTGCCCAGGGTAGCCTCATCGATCAGTATTGATACTGTTCAGCCTCTGTACACATGTATTACCCTGGTTCTTCCTATAAACGGTGTACCCATTTACTTCACCTGGGTGAATAGTGGCAAATGTGTATTAATGCCTTGCCTAAGAACATTAGTGCAGTGTTTGGGATTTGAACAAAGAACCACGTATCGTCTATTCTAAGGACCTACTCACGATCCACTAGATCAAGATACGTCTAACAGATCTAGGTGCTAGCATTGCTAATGATTCTTTAATAATGCTATCATGAGGAAAATGTAAATGCAGACAGAGTGGTGCCTGTCACACCAAGGAAGGTTGTGACAATGATGTACGACCGATCGTAGGGCCCCGACCTTTAGTGACATCACAACCTTGGCACGAGTGCCATGATATTTTACCTCGGGGATATCGTCTTGCTAAGGTTCCCCCCTGCCCCCCTCAAGAAGGTGACGCGCGCATACTTGAAGTGAAACTCAAGAATGCAATGTTTGGGGGTGTGTCATGGGCCGTGGTGTTTAGTAGTCTTAATAGGTCACAGACTCGTGAATTCAAGGCGGTAGGACTATTATTAGGTGCCACCAAGTGTACACATATACATCACATATAGTTTACGATTTGGCACCTAGAAAACGATTTATTTTATTTTTATTTTGTTTTGTTTTGTTACAGTAATAACATATTTTCATGACTTCAAGAGTTATTGATAGCCGACAACACATGAACTCATTTTAAATCTTTAAAATAACAAACTTTCTTTTCGTCTTATGGTATTTTAAACAAAATAAATTTGGGTGATTGAAATCGTCTATGAACGGAACTGAAACAATTAATATGAGTGTATTGTTTTCTTCATATTTTGATTATTTGCACCTGGCTAAAATACTGGACAAACTAAAATATCATCCAGATCTCGAAATATAATCCAGATCTCGAAATATATTTTTCTTCAATATTCAATGGCCGTTGTCCTTTTCCTGACCTAGTACTGTGCCATTGGCTTGCGTCGGCATTGACGCACCGTGTTAGAGTGAATTACTGGTGCATGCATCGGTTATCTTCATTAGCTGATTAACATTATACGTAATGACGCAATTGGAATGACGCCTATTGTGCATCGGGTAAACAGATTTCACATCCCCTGTATAGCGTTAACTACGATAAACATGAACTTACAAAAAGTTATCTATGTCTATATTGATTTTGCCATCTTGTTAGGACATCTAATATCTTGGACTTCAAGCCCTATTATAGCATGATTAGTGGAGATTACACTCACGATTACTTGATATTCTTTGGTTTGCCAGTTTTTTGTGAGAGTAATCAGCCTTTTTATTTTTGTCTTCTTCTTCTTTTTTGTCAGGGGGGGGGGGGTTAATTTGAGTGGTACATGAAGTTAATCACTTGATTGTCCCACTTTATGCATAGCTCTTTGGGGGTTCTGCTGGCTTAATAGCACATTAATAAATCTATTGTTCACAAATTTGCAGATTTGCATAATATTTCTTTTTTTGTAGCCGATGTCATAAATTGAAACTGATATTTCACCCATTTGATAGGCATTTATGTTAATATATATATTTGCTGGAGATGATTAGAATAGCCACTATGCTTGTCAAAACTTGACTTAATCTTATTTCTATTTGCAGTCGCCTCTGCGTGTAGCGGTTCTTTTCCCTGAGTGAGAAAAGAGCAACTGTTTCTACAAGAACACAAGAGGTCGTTTCGTAGTAAATGATTAATAACGTCGGACTATGACTTCGCAAGAACTTTGGATATTTCAAACTTTGGGTTTAATATGCATTGTTAAAATTGATAATGCAAAGACGACATTTTGTGCATTGTCATAAATATATTATTTGCTTAGTTTCTCTCATTCATTAAACTGCTCCCCATTCTTCAAGTATAAACTAAATGTATCATGTATCGATCCCTGAAAACTCCTCCTGTACAGTACAGTGTACTAGAATTGGCAATTAACTTACCGTTCTTTTACACGCCAGTGTATCGACTATTATTTATCCATTTGAATCCACGTTGCATAAGAGGTTTTATTGCTACTATCTGGTTCGAAAATCAGCATTACTATATTTGAGTATGCATATGGTATTGCATCAGCTCTTGACGGGTGCGGTTGTCATGGTTGTTACCTTTAACTCCACTCACCGATAAGCCCTTATCAAATAAGATTACACGTCATTCTGTTTGCCTTTGTTTAAGATAATTACTGTTCTCTACACCCAACCACTTTGCTTATTGTAATTATATATTATTTCATATATTACCATAAATGTCCTGTTCGGAACAGAAACTTGTCATGCATGATAATTCATCAATAATGAAACAAATGAATTTTACTTTACTTCATTTCAGATTCCTTTTTCATTTTATATAAAATGTCCCATCATAAGCAATACTGAAACAAAAATTATAATTACAAAAGAAGTCTGAGGTGTAAATACACAAACGCATATTTGATGAGCAAAAGAGAGTAAAATGATGAAGTAAAAGCTATGCTTATTTGTGACAAATATCGAAGAGAAACATTATCTCACAAAAAATACACCTCAAATACCTGTACCTGTACCTCTTTCTTATACAGTATATTTATATTTTTTTGCAAATAATATCCAGCCTCGTTGTCAGGAAAGAACATAGAATACCATCCAGAAAATAAGAACATAATATTCTTGACTCAGATAATAAATGTATAAGGCCGTGAAAGTGGTTTCTTTAATCGTTTCGACAGATAGTTACCCTAACTTTTTTTTAATTCTTCAAGCGGTGACAATATTATTGTGAATAAATCATATTAAAAGAATGTGTAAATCAGGCAAAATTGTTTGATGAAGCATATTCTTATCAACCATAGTCAATCATAAACGCGGTGCTTCAATTTTTGTTGTGAATTTGTTTTTGTTTTTGTTTAATCTGTTAGTTGTATGCTGTTGATTTGTATACATTTAAAAACAAATGTTTTTTTACTGATACTTTGTAATTAACTATTCTGTTTTTATTTATAATATTATGTGTATTATTATTTTTGTACATTGTATATATTTTATATGTATTTTATCTGATTTTATTATACGGAAATAAAAACAACAAACAACAACATTTGTTGTTGTTTTTGTTTTATTAGAAAGACATAACCTATAATAATATTATTATGAGCTGTGTATGCGTGAACGATATATTTTGAGAAGAGAATTTATCAATTAAATGTAAAAATGGTACTTTAACAAGGTATTGTAATGAGATGCAAGATTAATAAAATAGGTATTTTTACCTTTTGTTATAAAACGATAATACACTTCCATATGAGATCAGTGACCGGTCGTTAACATCAGGTCAGAAACCTTTGATGTCTACATCATTATCTCACCCTTGAGCAAACCACAATGTCGGATTACTCTACATTGGAGAGAGATAGTTCAGAGTGGGATTAAACTAAACTAAGGCTTGTTTTTGTTTAATTCTTTCCTCTGTCAAGGTCAGACGAGGTGATGTAATTAGATTTTTTTTGATTTTTTCTTTTTTTTCTTTTTGATTTTTGTTCTTCTTTTCTTTCTGTCTCTTTTCTTTTTCTTTCTTTTTCTGAACTTCTAAAAGAAATTAAACATAACAAATGTATGATACAATATTTTCGGTTTTAGGGGGCATGAGAGTAGTCCACTTCCTACGGTTTGCAGTTGATACAAAACAAAAGCTAAAACAAAAAACACCCTCTTTTCATCTTGTCTTTCTAGCGATACAACGCCTCATAAAAACTTTTATTTATTTGTTTAACCTTTGTTTGTTATCTGCTTGTCGGCTCTTTCTGATATTTTTTCCCTATTACAAAATACATCGATCCTGCCTTAGGTACTGTAGGATTCACAACTGGTTCGACCACGCCCATGGTTCCACCCGCAGACTGGCCTCTACCCCCTCATTCTGACAATGATGTTAGTGCAAACCAAGAAGATTGGAGCTTGCCCCTTGGTCCAAACCCAGAGGGCGTGACAGCACGTTGTATCATTATGTTATCAGGGCGCGGTCGTGTTTATAGTGCTCTGTTATCTTTGCCAACATGTGTTATCACGCAACTGAAGTGTTTGATAATTAATTATGAAATAATGATTAAGTCTGCAAGATTACTAACTTCTTACGACCACCTCTTCGAAATGAGAGCTTATAAACTATCATTGCCATTTGTTGTTGTTAAATAAATGAGCACCACATTTGTAACATTACTTATCTTATCACATCTCTTTTCTTAGCACTTTTCCTATTCACAATCATTATGATTGTCATCCTCGTTATCCTCATCATCATTATTGCCGTAATGAACCTCGTTATCACGACCATGATCATCACCACCTTTTTATTTTACCAATACTAGATCAAGTTATTAATCGATGAAGTGATATTTTTCTAGACAAGTGTTACGTCATCATAATTTTTCTCTCCTGTAATCAATATATTATTTTTGTATAAATCGTCTAGGACTGAACAATAAATGAGCACTGTTAAATAAATGAGCACCACATTTGTAACATTACTTATCTTATCACATCTCTTTTCTTAGCACTTTTCCTATTCACAATCATTATGATTGTCATCCTCGTTATCCTCATCATCATTATTGCCGTAATGAACCTCGTTATCACGACCATGATCATCACCACCTTTTTATTTTACCATTACTAGATCAATTTAATAATCGATGAAGTGATATTTTTCTAGACAAGTGTTACGTCATCATAATTTTTGTCTCCTGTAATCAATATATTATTTGTGTATAAATCGTCTAGGACTGAACAGAGGAATAGCCTTGGCGAGATAATATGCAGGCGCCAGCAAATGGCCACATGACAGCTTTAATACTTATGTAAAACTTCTAATGACAGGTAATAAAATCATTGGTTCTAATTTCAGTTTGAGGTCACTTTACGACTTATTCAAAAGGAGCCAAGATACACATTGTTATCATTTGATTGCGTGGTAAAGAATGATAATAAGTTTGAGTTCAAAGTTTGTCGAGATTGGATAACTAACTAAATCAAACAAGTGAGTGGTACTAAATTCCAGGCAGCTGTGTCCTCGCTTGGTGCGTCTCATAATGGGTCAGAGTGAACTAGAAGGAACAGAAAATATGAAGTAGCCAGTTTAAGTAAAATACAACAAGAATCACAATAGTATGATATTTGAGGTTTTGAAGGATCAAGATTCATTAACTAACCAAAAGGAATTGGTTACTCAACCAACGTATATTAAGACGTACATGTACTTTATTTTTAAGAGGGGCTTACCATTACACGCCATGATTTTCCATAAGCCTCTCATTTTCACATGTGACATTTATAGAAGCAGTCTTACCTTCAATAATGTTCAAACTGTCAAATTTGTTTTATTGTCAATGATGTAACTACACTACTGCAATGTTTATAATATTGTTTTCCAGATGTAATATCCTCCGTTTAGTTATATTGTTTGTTTATTGTATACATTCAAGCATGTGAAAATAAATTCAAATTCAATTCAATTCAAAATTCAGTTGTCTTTAAGAATGACCGCCAACGCAATAAACCGACGGCCCACGAAACGGACATGTCTGTCCCGCGGGCCTTTTGAAATTTTTATTAGACCAACTCGTGAGCTGTCGTCTAGTTTGAGAATACTGTATGAAACGAACATTGAATTGATATTGTGTTTCTAGTTTATTTTTTTGTAAAATTGATTATTTAGAAACTATACTAATAATGCAAAATAATTTCATATTTCGAAAATGTATTCCATGGTTCAGATTTATTTCCACTTTCTCATATTACATGTACATGTATATTAAAACATATAGAGCATTAGTAAAACCGGTGTAATGTTGCAATTATTAAATGATGTACATATTTAGTGAGCATGATATACATTGCATCGTTAAAAAAGAATTATAGAAAATATAACCATTCTTAATTACATTATAATTTGATAAAGGGGGAAAATAACGAGTTTATTGCAAAGACAGAGTAGGAAATGGGAAGATAATAGAATAAACAAGGAAGAAGGAGATGGAGAAAAGGTGAAAGAAAAGGAAGGAGGAGTGGGAAGAGAGAGAAAGAAAGAGAGAGAGAGCGAGCTAGAGGGGAAATGGAAAAGAATATGATTTACAAGGAAGAAGAAGGAGAAAAAAATGAAAGAACACAATAAGCTTGATAGTTATGAAATCTTGCCTTCAGAGACTGCCCGTCATAACACGCTCATTTATATTTTTGTATTTCAAAGTATGGAATTTATGGCCTTCTGTTCCCAAATGATAAGTGAGGGAAGTGGCTGTAAGAGTCATAAATGCACATCAATCAGGGTTCAAATGAAAATATGAAACATAAACAAATCTTTATTTTACAGCCTTTATAATACAGCACAATATGGCATTGGACAAAAACATATTGAATAATTATAAATTTACCCTATCATAAATCATAAAAATAATTCTCCGTACTAAATCAATTTTGTAAAACTTCTATTAGTGAATCCTTTGAAATGATTAACGTGAAACAAAACTACATTCGTTCGGATGGTAAAAGAGTCGCTTAATGTTGTTCTTCTTTTGTTTCCCAAGCGGAAAGATATTTTCCTTTAATTATCTCGAAGTTTTTAATCTTGTTGATAAATATGCACTCCGCGTTGTTCTTTTTGGTTATCAAGTCACGATTTACACTTTGAACTCATTGTGCGTCATAATAACACACACAAAAAGTTTGGTTATACCTTTAACATGTTTAAGTATATAGCTTATGTACATATATATTTACACATTTGATCTGAAAGACATCTTCAGCATCAATACGTTTTCATATTTTGTCTACAAATTTCCATAAATTGTTTCCGGTATTTTTTTCCTCAATCTTTCCAGTTTGATTTTGACTTTGATTTTGATTTTGATTTTGACTGGTCATTTCTTTTTAGTAGTAGTAGTAGACTTTATTGGATAACTTGTTTAGCACACACTGTAAAAAATAATTTGTTCATTGGTAATTTTTACGTATTTTTTCCATGTAGAATTTACTTGAAAACATTGGTTTTGCCACTTACGCACTAAATTTAAGTCTTGCTAACTCAAACTTTCAATTTAGTAGAACATACGTGGAATATTTAAGTAAAATCAAATAGTAAGAACTTTAAGTAATTTCAGCTTGTATTAATTTAGTAATTTTAACTCAAAATCAGAAATTATACTTATTACTCAAACAATTTATGTTGATTATTCTTATCTTTTTAAAGTAAGGACCGATGCAGTGCGTAATAGAAATATTTACATAATTTATGAATATTCATTAAGACCAAATTAAACTCTTTTTTAAATAAAACAATTCTTTTTTGTGGTTATATGAACATTTAAGGACTTTAAAACATTTAATAATTCATTTAACATTGCTAAGCAAAGACAAGACAATTTTTAATTGTTACCCAGTTCAAAACAAATCAAAACTTGATATTTCAGGAAATTGTCAACCAATTTTCCTTTTAAGATGCTACGATCAAGTATATATAAAATTTGGAGCCTTTCAATATGTGTCGAATCTTAATCTTAAATAGAAGTAGTGTTAGTGATTAGTGATTAATCTTAAATAGAAGTAGTGAATGACTAGTGAATGTTACTTGTTAGATTAGATGGGTACCAAATCGTGCAATATGTAATCCTATCATAGCTTTTTTTTAATTGTCTTAAATGATTACAATACTTAAATTATTTACGTTAATGTAACTCGATTTAACTGAGTAAAAATTTATTCAGCAAAAAAAGTAAATTCTTATTAGGTAATATTTACTTAATAAAAATAAGGCAATTCTTTTCCTCAATTTTATTGAGTTATTTCGACTATTATTTTTTTACAGTGCAGGGCTAATCTGCCACAAGGTCCATGGCACATAAATAGAAAGCAAGTTAAGTATACAAAAGTTTAACACATACAATAGCATTAAGCAATACAGATGACAATAGTTTACAACATAATGAAATGAAACATACATTAATTGATTAAAATGAGATGCATAACACTAATATACGCTTCTAATATCTCTACTGCCCCACTCGGTTAAGGTTGTACAACACATGCTCAGGCGACACTAAGTTGTTCCACCATTAATATCCTTCACTAACTGAATTTCTAACTTCAGTCCTCGACCCAACTCTATATATACACAACCTTTACCCAAACCCTAACCTTACTACTGGCCTAAAACCATATTGCAACTCTAACCCTAACTCTGCATCTTAAACGGAATACAGAAGGGATAAGTTGTCACCGGAGCATTATAAGGCCTCACAAAAAAGGCTGTATTGCCCTTTAGGTGCCAAAAACATGGGTTGGAAACTTTCTTCTTTTTTGTTTTGAATGCTTTAATATATTTTTCTCTTAAAACTGGTTAAAAAAAAAATTATGTTTAAAGCCGACCGTAGATTTCAAGATTTTTGGGTCGGTCGCAAAGGGCAATACAACATCTTTGTTTAGGCCTTATATCGGAGCACTTAAGTGTTTCCATGAGTAGCGAGTCATATTCAGCGTTATCACTACTTATGTTTTCACCTTTAGCACACAAAGCTAAAATTCATTGTCGTCTCCGTACAAAGCAATACCCGACCATGACTCTACATTAATTATCACTATACAAATAGGCATATTCGAGGACCTATCGATGAGATGTCATGAGGCTAGATGTCTAAATGATACGAACAGTCAGGTCTAACAATATCGATATTGTTATTTTCGACATTTTCTTTATATTTTGATTTCTTTAAGCTTGTCTGCACTCGTTTGACCAGGGGGATTAGACCTCCCTGAGTGGTCACTGGTAGGTGGTTATCTCATCAAATCAGCTCTCAGTTAACATGAGAAAAGGGGGATCATGGGGACCAACGGGTACCGCTTAGGCATTGTTTGCTATATACACACAGAGAAAAATAGGTTTGAATTGACTTCCTATAGGAAGTAAATTTACTCCCAAATTTAGGGAGTAAATTTACACCCCCACAAGAAGGTGTAAGTTTGCACCCCAAGTTTATGATTTTACTACCTTTAAGGAGTGAAATTTGCACCCAATGGTGCTTAATTAACACCTTTTGTTTCCATCTTCATGAAAAATGGGTTCAAATTTACACCCGTAGGGTTGAATTGTATACCCTATAATTATGATCGGATCCACACCCTGTGGGGAGTAAATCTACACCCTTCGTAATTGATCATCCATGCTTCGTAATCACCTAACAGTCACGGATTCTCACCCGTATGTCTTCGTTTCACTGCTCTAAAGAAATCAGACCGGAATCTTGAGTTATATGTCGTAAAGCTTTAAAGCGTATCTGCCATAGTTTACAGGAGGGATTAGACCGCCCTACAAGGTCACTGGACAGGTGGTTATCTCATCAACTCAGCTCTCAGTTAACATAAGAAAAAGAGGATCATGGGGGACCAATGGTCACCGATTAGGCGTTGTTTGTTATATAGAGGGCGCAAGTAGCTACAAGTAGTGCAGTGGGCCTTTAATGCTTACCTAAACAACAGTTAGTGTGAACTCAACACAATTGCAGATTGTAAGAACCAACTTAAAGTTAGCCTCGGTGAGGCTGGCCTAGATGGACGTATCGAATCAAATGTAGTGGAAATACCTTAATACACAATACTGCTTTCATGAATATCTTCCCTTTACTTACACGTATAAAAAGGCAATTATGTACTAGTTAGTAAAACAACACTTCTGCTAATTTCATTAAATTATCAAATATAACCTTCGGTACAACCCCTTATTCTTGATCAGATAACTTTCACACAAATAATATGCCCATATGAAACATGATAATTCCTCCAACATGACTAAAATATGTAAATTATGCTAAATTTCCTTCATTTGGCAGTATCTATATCGACACGATGCACCATTGCTGTAGCGCATGCGCATCGTCTGACTAAAATAGGGTGTAAAATTACACCCCTCAAATGAATATTTTGTACACCCTTGCGTATTTCCGTGTTTTACTCCCTAAAAGGTGTAATAAGGGGGGCGCTTTTTTCCAATTTCGTTTTACTCCCCAAGAACACCTTTTATTTCTCTGTGTGTAGAGGGCGCAAAAAGCTACAAGTAGTGCAGTCCCGCTTTAAGTATACTTTCTTTAACCATTTAATGTGTAGAATATATACAATGCGTAAAGCGCTTAGAAGCATTGTTGTTATTATTGTTATATTATCAAATGCCCCCATCCACTGGTGTCTTGGTAAAAGTGCCATTTCCATGACATTTGTCGTTCTGATCGTGTGTGTGGATGGGGGGTCACTGTATACACGCCGAGTTGTTGATTTTTAAAACTCAAGACGTTTGTCTGCTGATGGGGAAGACATTAAGAGAAATCTTAGAACTCAAGACGACAGAGGATATCCAGAAAGGGCAAACAGAAGTCGAGGAGGTGACAAAATGGCCAACAAACGCCGGGAAAGCACAGTGAAACTTTAAGGACTTGACTTCATTTTAGACATGAACTGAAAACGTGCTCACCTATCAGACATAACATGTCTCATGTGATTATTTTGACTGACCATGGAATCTACTACATACAAATAAAAGAAAGAACTGCCGATGTGCTTTTTGGTCTCCTTTTCGGATCCGTGCACCTCAGTTACACCGACAAACCGACAACCGACAAATCAACTCTAAACCGATTTGAGACCGAAAATTTAAAATTTCTGTCCGGTCTTTTGTTGGTCTGGTTTCGGTCTTGCCGGTGTGAATGAGGTTCCAGGCTAAAATTGGTTCGTCCATCAATCGCCTATTGACGCGACGATCTAAGGAGAATCTAGATTAGATTAACTATTTTAAAGTATTACGTAAGTCGTTATTGACAATGGTTAAATGTGGGAACGATTCGCTGCCACTGCTTATGAAACGGATGAAAAGAGGATATGCAAATATTACTTCGGACTTTAAACAGTAAATCTTCATACCTTTTTGATGTATTGTATCGCTACAATGTATGCTATCTAACTCTTGAATAGAGAAACTATTTATTGGTAATTAGTGGGAAAAGGCAGACCTTAGTTAGTGTACTATTGATAAAGATGAATCTTCCGTCCACCCGCTGTCATTCAATAATGACTGACATCAGTTTACAGAGATCTGATTATATGAATTTACATACCAGTAAAACATTAGTGATTCTACGACATTTTTGTGTGCAAACCTTAAAACGAAACAAAAAATACAATCAAAGGTTAGGTTATACAATACATCATTTATATAATTGGTTTAACAACTGAGGAGTCTATTTTTTAGTAGGTAAATGTATATGCGTATGGCACGATGGGGGGGGGGGGGGGTGGGGGGATGGGGGGGTGGCTGGGTCCGTCCTCAATAGATATGTTTAAATGTTTAACACTAATAACGGTCGGGCAAGCTCATCTCAAACTTCGGCAGCAAGATGGTCACCCGTCATTATGATTATTGCTTTGTTTAATTTTATATATGTTGGTTGCTTGCTTATTTGTTTGTTTGTTTCTGATGTTGTTGTTGTTGTTGTTTTCCTTGTTGCTCGGATCGATGCCTTTATTGTTTGTTGTTTTATGTTGTTGTTGTTAGGGTTCTTTGTGTTCGAGGATTTGAAAAGTTGATATGTTGGCCAAAGCCTTAATCAGGCCCCTGGCGAAGTTGTGCCAATACGCCTACTTTCACTATATTGAAAGGGAAATTATACTAAAAAGAGGGAAATCGAATTATCTCGTAGGATTCTCATAATAAGTTGACATGAAGCCAACAAATCAACCGGGGTACTTCTTCCTTTAGACTGTGAGATAGATATTGATGGGATCTCACACGTGGATGACCCTTTCTTCTATTGCTTCCGTATAATTACCCAAACATACCCGTCATTTGTTATTTCAACGCAAGATGTTTCCTCTTTTACTTATATGTTGAAACTGATATGTTTTGTTTATCTTCCAACATCTTTACGTAAGTAGTGCCAGGTAGTCTGGAAGGTCGTCAAGTTCCTTACAAACATCAACTAGGAATTAAATGTCTGATTGCATGCTGTCTGAAACTCATTCCAAAATGTGGAGTTTTCTATGTTTTATTAAGAAACATAATATATTATCTTAGTTTTTAGTGCACAATGTTGATAAAAGTCAAGTTTTGAAATAGGTATAACTTATGAAGATAGATATAAGTATTACCATTTAGTTTAGAATGTCTTTTCGATGAATCTCATTATTATCCTTTTCTTTTATTTTCTTGATTTTGATAGTATACCACAGTCTAATACATGTACTTACACTGTATTCTTACTTATTACTCGCTTGATAATGAATACATAACAGATACACTGCGTAAAGCTCACATGTTAAGCAAAAGCTTACGTATAGATGAACCTGATGAGTAACTTGGAGTTCTTATCAAGAGATAACTGTAACTTAAAGGGGGATAGAATTGTCTGGCCGGACACTTTGAATGTTCTAATACTAAAGAAATCAATCGTGTTCTGTATATCGAACCCTTTAAATTCAATAAGAGAGTAATTATTGCCAAAATAACTTGGCTTTGACCTGGGCATTACCTTTCCAATCAGGGTGTCTTCGGGCAAAACTATTTTGTTTTTAATTCTTAAAGGGACTTGGTAATATTGTTCAGATGATAGAGGATGGTGCTAATGTAGTGACTTCAATGCTAGATGTACAATTAAATGTAATCTGAAGTTTTGAGTGAAAACAAACCATTATTAATGATACAAAATGGGGAAAAAATTTGATCGATTCCTTAATTCTCCCAACTATATTATTACAATTTAATTACATGTTAGGTGAATGTAAACAAAGCAATGGATTGGCCCCATATACCATTCCGCACATTTATGTGTTGATATATTTTTAAAAGCTTGTTTTGTGTCTTATTTTCATGGAAACAGTTGGGAAAATTCAAAAATTGGTTGAGATAATTTACTGTTAGAGGGTGTTGCACAGTGTCGCCTTCAATAAAAACCATAAATATCTTTGTGGTTTGAGAATTTTCCTGGATCTTTTGTATGTTAGAGGATTAGTACAGTAAAAGGAGTATAATTAGTAAAATTTCATACAAAAATCACGCAGTTTTTTTTCAACATTCAACAATATTACCGAGTCACTTTAAATGTGTAATATAGCTCTTGTAGACGGTTGCGGAGTAAATTTGGTCCATACATTGAGGGGTGCATGCATTTTGGGGACATGAGTCTTACTCTGTAGATAAAATGCAATTTAACAAGGTCATTATTAGTTAGTGATGTGTCAGGGAGCTATGGTGTCATTTTTTGCCATTTGATACTGGGCGAACCCCCTATGCCCCCCTCCCATCTACGCCACTGTTCATAGAGGTTGAATTGTGGCATTCCTTTAACACGTTTCCCTTAAAGGTATTATGTCCCATTTGCAGGCCAAAATATAAAAAGGTTAAATTCCAACGGCATTTGAAAGACAATACTACCTAAGAACTTCCCTCAAAACGAAAGGGCTTGAAAATGGCTTTTAGTGGGGAAATAACGACCATTAGTTGTCGAATCGACTTAAGTGATTGCAATCACCAAAGTTATAGTCTGATTTCCAGACCCTTTTACCGATTGGTCGTACGTGTTGTGCTGCACAAAGATTCAATCAGTTTAGTTTTGGCCATTACAAGTAGTGGGTTATTGGTGTAGACAAATGCTCATGTACCCTCTACAGCCCATTTTATGTATGTTATTTCCAAAGAGAAAAAAAAGTCTGTTACTGACTCTATAGTGTCTGACAGTGAAGTCTAGAAAATAAACGGATTTCCTTGCATAATTTGAATACTAGGACACTGCTAAAGTTTGAATTTCACAGAAAGCACATACGTGACATATTCATAATTTCTGCAAAGTTCTATACAGAAATTTGATGTTGGCTGCAAAAGGGATACTCTATCTTTAAGCGTGTAATTTAATAGGTATTCTGTCCTAGCCAAGGTTGTATTTTTTTCTACTCTTTTTTTTCAAAGGAATAATGTCTTCCTGAAAGAAAAGTCAAATTGATTTCCGACACTACACTTCCCTTCATTGCATAATGGTTTAGACTTAACTCATTTAGAAAGATGCGGATCCAGGATTGTGTGAAAGTAGGAGGGCATAAGAGTCAGAGTAATTTTTGAGAAGCAAAACAATACAATGTTTTTAAAAGATTCTCTGACAAGCTATACGAAAAAAGGTTCTCAGATTTCAATTTCTTTTATTTTCTGACGACCCCAAATAATGAAAAAAAGAGAGGGCGCCTTTTGTTACTCTTACTCTTTCTTTTTTTTACTATCAGTAGGAGGGCAGCCCCCTTGCCCCATCACCCAGGTCCAACGTGCGTCGAGAATTTTAGCGGAAACACGAAACGTAAACCAAGGGTGGGAAAGCAAAATAAAAGGCTTCCCAACAAAGCTTTCCTTTATTTTGGTTTGTTGTAATAAGTTGTTGTTTTTTCGTTTTCATTCCTCCTTCGCTATTTGCTAAATTATTGATTTTCGTGTCTTTTTAATTCAACAAATACTCTGAAATGTCAGCGAGTAGAGGGCTCAATCAGCTATAAATTATAAGAATGTGAAGAAAAGAAATATGGAAAACGTATTATTTTTTAAAGAGAATCTGTTTATTGAAATTTGCTTAAAATCATTTTATTCTTCCTCATGATTGTAACTAAACTATATTAAAATTAATATGACTCTCATCGAAAATGAAATATTTTCTTAATACTATTTTACGAATAATCCTGAGGAAAGACTACTGTCAAATTTACATGTGTTTGAATGAGTCCTCGGAAGAACTATTATTCATATATTCATAATCATGTCTCAATTTGTAATGATCTTGCAAAAACTAATGAGATTGTCTTTCCAAACCACACTAGACATTCACAGAAGGTTTATGGGATCCTTCCAATTACCAATATTTTGCTGCATTCACACGGCAAGCAAAAATCGTTGTCTGCTCATTCTTATTTTTGTCCTTGTTTGTTGTTTCCTTTCCATCATTGAGAATAAAAATAATCAATAATAATGTTAATTACTGACGAACACCAAAATTAAGGATTATATTGATGAAGATGATGATGATGATGATGATGATGACGATGATGACGATGATGGTGATGATGAAAATGATGATCGTGTTTAATGATGATCATTTTGCTAATGATGTGATAGCAAGTAAATACTGACGATGAAGAGTATATAGTAATATTGGTGATAATGAAAAATAATAAAACTAGCAAAATCATATTAATCATATTATCTCCCTAACCCCCCTCTCTCTCTCTCTCTCTCTCTCTCTTTTTTTTTTCTCTCTTTTTTCTCTCCATCTCTCTCTTTCTCTACTTTCCCTCCCCCTTTCTTTCCCTCCCTCTCTCCTCTCTATCTTTCCCTTTATATACCCCATGCTCTCTCTCTTTCTCTCTCTCTCTCTCTTTCTTTCTCTCTCTCTCTCTCTCTTCCTCTCTCTCTTTCTCTCTCACTCTCTCACTCTCTCTCTCTCTCTCTCTTTATCTCTCTCACTCTCTCACTCTCACTCTATTTTATCAGAAATCTCTGCTGTTACGATTGATTTAGCACATTATAGTGTGGGAAAGAAATTTCTAATTCCGATTGCCATGATTAGCGGATTTTCTTGTTCCGTTTTGACCCTTGGATAGTTCACAAAACTACTTGAAAATGCTTTTAGCATGAACATTTATTTATCTGGGAAACTTTTACAACCACACATGTACATGGGTTTCACGCATCAAATAAATTTAGTATTAAAATCTGCACCAAAACCTGAAGTTATTATATTAAACAAAGTATAGCCCGTTAATTGAGCAAAATGTTGATGTTGAAAATTCATGTACATGTATTGAAATGTCATTTCCAATATTTAGAACAGAATTTTTCCCTTCGCAGGCTCAGTGTTGTCTTAAGAATGCTGGAAATAAAAGAAATGTGTGTTGATTAAATAATCATAATTGTACAGTTTTTATCAAAATACATGTCAATGTCTAAAACAATTTCTTTTGCTATCTGAACGTAGATGTTGTATTTTGTTGATGTATTAATGTTGGCATACTCAAAAATGCGATGATAACATGTTTTTTTAATTTTAATTTATGTATATATTTCCTATTTCCACGATACCTTCTGTCAACAGTGTATTCAACTTTGTGTAACCTATCGCAACTGAAATCATACTGCACAAATGCAATAACCTACAAAGGATTAGCGATAACAAAACGTTCAGGGCTTTAACTTAAAGATTCAAAGTACAAAGATTTCTTTGTTTTAAGGTCCATGTGGCTTTGTTCTCATCTGTAATTTTCCATTCTCTAATGGATTATTAATACTCAACGAGTTGCTCGTTAATAGTAATTAGAACATGTCGAGGGATCGTGCAAGCTTACCTGTACATCGAATGGGTGATGTGTGTGTGTGTGTGTGTGTGTGGGGGGGGGTTAGCTGGGACTCTGTATAGTTATCCGAAAAATTATTGTATGGTAATTTGTTTGGTCAGAGGCAGGCCCGTAGCCAGAATTTGATGTTTTTGTTTTTGTTTTTGTTTGTTTTTTGTTTTTTGGGGGGCACATACATGTACATGTAATTGATCGACGTCCTGGGGAGGGGTCTAAAAAAGTTCAACCGATCTTGGAAATTTTGGGGGACACATGCCCCCCCCCCCCCCCCCCCGTGGCTACGTGCCTGGTCAGAGGTAGTGTTCTGGGTTAGTTTCCCTCGGGTATAGTTGTCCTAGAGGTAGTTTTCTTAAATATAGTTGTCCTAAAGGTGGATGTAGGTCTGCTGGTGGTTGAGAGTGGCTAGTTGTCCAAGACGTAGTTAACCTATATATACATGTAGTTATCATAGAGGAAGTTTTTTTTAGAGTAAGTTATCCTGGTGGTATATTGTCCCAGTGGGTAGTTGTCCCAGAGAGATTTGACGTAAAGGGTATACTCCTAGAGGATGTTTTCCTGTAGGGTAAGAATTGCTAGTAGTTAATGGTCCCTTTATTATTTGTCCCATAGACGGAAGTTGTCTGTGGAGTGACTGTTCAACTAACAGCTTGGACCATCGTGGGCTTGATCTGTTAAGGGTTAATCGTCCTGATTTAATATACATGTATTAAAATTTAACTATTTGAATAATCCTCAATAATTATGAATAACATCGAATATTATAAACAAGTCAACTAGACTTACTTTGTTTTAGCTTCCGACGTTCCACGTCCACTCCGATACACTTAATTTGTTTATGTTCATTTGTTTATAAGATTTGATGTTATAAGTCTACTGTCTGGATAATTGAGAACATCCATAGACAAAATAAGCTCATTATGATAAGTAGTGTTATTTCGAACATTATGTTTTGTTCTCTCTCTCTCTTTGTTCATGCTCTCGTTTCGATATAAATTGTAATTCACTTTGTCCCCGAATCTGTGACACGAAGAGTGTTCGCCGATAAATATTACAAATATGGTAAAGATTTGTTAAAGAAATTCCATAGCAACAGTGGAATCTGGGTACATTATCCAGGGGGGCATGATGGGCAAGGTCCAAAGTCGAATTCCTAGCGATGGGAAGACGAACTTTTTGTGATGATTAAGCACTTTTTACAGAAAAAAAGGATTAAGATATCTTTCTTTTTTTACAGATAATTTTATACAATCAAGCAAACTTAAGGAATACTTCTATCTTCAAAGAGCTATCAATGTAGTAGCACATAACACCTCAAATTTATTCCATAAAATACCCCATAAAATATTGTAAAGCTGAAGAACGGGGTCCTTCTGTCATTGTTAAACTCATTTACGAATGATAAATTTGCACTGTGCCGGCCATAGAATTTTCCATCATAAAGCGATAAAACCAATCGAAGCTGTGTTTACCTTTTGCACAATTTGTCAACTTCCAAAATTGTACTTTGTCGCTTGTCTGAGATCTTGTTTGACCTTAATGTGTCATTCAAGAGCACGAGTGACCCAAAGAGGTACCGAGAAAGAAGAGGGTTTCTCGTTTGGCTGCTTTATCATGTCTTCTCTCTCTCTCTCTCTCACACTCTCTCTCTCTCTCTCTCTCTCCCTCTCTCTCTCTCTCTCTCTCTCTCTCTCACACCCATCCAGCCACAAAGATGTTATTTTTTGTATTAATTATCGCCTAATTTTCCTTAATGTTGTTTACCGTCATTTATCCAATTCATTTCAATTATTATGATACCATATCTCTCTCTCGACATTGTCCTTAGTGTAGTAAAAAGAATTGTATACAAAACTTTGTATAAACAATTATAACAAAATTATACCAGATCTTTGGGGGACGCTATTCCAGGGGCGGATCCAGCCGGCGGCGAGGGAGGGCGCCTAAGAAGCGGCCCAATTCGTGAGGGGGTGAGGGGGCGGGGGTAGTGAGCACTAATAGAGGTCCTTTTTATATTTTTTATTCAAAACCCCCCCCCTTTCAAGCAGGGGGGGGGGGCGTCTTCTTCCTTCTTTTAAAGGTAAAATTAAAGTTACATGTATGTATTTGTTTAAACCTATTTTAGGGAGGGGAGGGGAGGGGGCCCGCCTCCGCCCCTGACCTCCCCCGAGCTACCTGGCTACCCCCCTGGATACGACACTGTGCTATTCAATAATATAGTGTACTCGTATTATCCTTACTTAAACTCTTCAGCACACATTATAAGCATATTTAATGTTTTTAACATAGATTTAATTAAATTTACGAGAGATCCTATAGCATAAGTTATATTCTCAAAGGGTAGCGCATATAGGGATTTACATTCCAATCCCCTTTAAAAATAGGAGACCGATTGGAAGTTAGTTATAGAGAAGAGGTTCAATGACTTCATTCGGCACATTTTAGAACAAGAAAACCTTATCTTTTTAGCAAGAGGTGTAGTTATACCGTGGAAATTATTTTAATTACTTGTTGTATTGGAATCAGTGCTTGTTGTCCTGAAGTTCTGAAGGAAAACATGCTAAACGTTGACCTTCTATAGGACCCCTGTTTGTTCCAATTTGTAATTGAGACTTTGTTCTTTGTGCATTAATGTACTATCCAAAGTTTAAGAAAGCTAACCCGTTTTCAATTATATTACATTTCCAGTCAGTGGATTGTTGATATGTCTCCCTTGAAGTTCAGTAGGAAGAGCTAGAAATTCAATTTATTACGTTTCACTCAGTTTCCCTACAATATGTAAATGTGAACGTTGGTGTTGTTTTTTTTAATAGCATAATTTCATATTTTTACATTCACGATTACTTATCCAGTGTAAGTCATTCTTAAATTAGGCTATTATTTTGGGATTGCTTTCCGATTCCTACATCTCACATTTCTCTTAATCCTGTGAACTCAGCACTTTCAGGCTGACTGTTTTTGTGCAATTTCTTATCACAAATCCTCTGAAACTTATGCAAATTTGCTTGAGAATATTTGTAATGATTGGTTTGATGCAAAGCTCTTTGATCTCATAATCGTGTCAATAATAAGCCTCGTGCCTCGACTAAAAATATTGGGATAGCACCAATATATCCTCTTATAAACACTGGTGAAGCAACCATCAATCATTTCACGAGGCGTCAAATAGTTATCATGGGGGAAAGAACAAAAGGGCCCATATTGAACAAATAATTCGATAAAAACCTCCCCCAAATCGGTACAAGTACGACATACAGTAGAAGCTATAACAAAGAGCAGAAATCGCCAAATCTGAAATGGAGTCAACATGGTCAAAGGTTATTGCTTATTTTCGTCACCAAATACGTTAGATAGCGTGCGATGTATTTGTACCAATATTTGTAGCAATACACTATGTATTGTGTTTCCAGAAGAATAATTAGAAATATCACTGGCGGCTTAATAGAATATAGTAGAAATCTATATAACACCGTATACAATGTGTTGTATGAAACTGACAATGGCGTACCATGACCCCACTCTTTGAAGTAGAACTGGCATGATTGAGGCCACTGGACTAATTCTGAAAAGGAATGCGAATTTACATCGCTACTAATTAGGGGAGGGTGCAGGAGGGGTAAATTGCCGTTTGGTCTACAATCAGTTCGTCTACTATCCACATGGTCTATTAATCATTTCGTCTACTTATCATTTGGTTTCATGACAAATGAGGCTAATAGTCACTTGGTCTTACTTCCATATGGTATAATCTCCAATTAGTATACTACCCAGCTGATCTATTGTTCAATTAATCTCATAACCAGTTAGTTTGATTTCCAGTTTGTCTAATGCCCATTTCGTCTACCATCCGCGAGGTCTAATAATTATGTGATGATCTTTAATATTTGTATGGTTAAACTATAATCATTAAACCATATATGATTGTAGACAAAATGGGCATTAGGCAAACTGGGAATTAGACCGACTGGAAATTAGACGAAATGAACAATAGACCAACTGGGTAGTAGACCTATGACTATTAAGACTAAATGATCATTAAACCTTTTTTTTCCACCACTCGATTGGGAGGTGCACCTGGCTATGACTATCATTAAATTAATATTCACAATAATTAATTCCAGTAAAGAATCGTATCTTATGTTACCAATTATAAAGGATCTAACACTCATTGCTGAAAAAGGTATACAGCTTGGTTCTCACGCGGTCTTTCTTTTTATTTCTGAGGTATAAAATTGAGCTTTGAGCCCTCAATACACTCCCCCCCCCCCCCCCCACCACCGAAATAAAATTGGACGGGACCATGGTTTTTCTAACTCTAATCCAATTTGCTTTTACTGAGCGACTATATATTTCCCACCTTTGATGAGCCATAAATACTTTTATTCGTATCTTGTGACTCATGGTGAATAGTGTATTATAAATTTTGTTTATTTCTGTTTGTATATTATCAGAGCTCGCTACTCCCTTGAACTGTATGGCTATTGTTCCATATAGACTTTGCTATCTTATGTTTGATCAAGGAGAACTCCTTGGTTTGATTACAGTCATTTATTACTTCTTTATTGATTATAGCCCATTTTTGACAATATGAAATGCTGTGTAGGCTTAATATACGTATGATACGTCCTGGAAAATCATGAGAAAATGGAGGTTTCGGAAAGCTACAACAATTATGCCTCCGGAATTAGTTCGACAACGGGTGAGTTACACCCAACCTTGCACCAATGTCTTTCCTATGGATCGATAAAGGCGTCTGGCGTCCCTGTTTCAGGTAAGCTGACTTTGTTTAGTGACACGATGATGTTACAAGCAAGAACATTTTCAATGCTGCAAGTGGTGTTTATTGATAAATGATTATCACAATGTAATGCAAATATATATGTCTGTAACTGTATTTGTTTCCTGCACTATATTTTACTCGGCAAATTATCTCTTTATTTATAGGCATTTTACCATATTATTATGTAGATGTGTTGTGGTCTAGTGGTAAAACGTTTACGAACTGTGGATCACAATTTTGGTTTTTGGTTCGAGTCCAGCCGCGACACTAAATGTCCTTTGGCAAGACATTAACCTACATTTGCCACTCTCCACCTACATTGAAGGTGTTAAATAGGTACCAGGTATAGGGTGCGAACGTTAATGTGGTTGGATTGTCATGTGAGCGCTTAAGTAAATTGGCGCACGGTCGGATTACTCCCCTGGGAGTAGAGTATGTGCACTATTATGTGCTTATTAACAATTGAATACGGTGACCGGGATAATCCTGATAATAATGATGACAATGTAAAGCGCTTAGAAACGAAGTAACAAGTGATACACAAAAGGTGACTATGATTATGTTATCAAACAGGCATACTGGTAAATACTTAATGATATAAGATATATTTTAAATCGTTTAACCTTTCATGATATAGTTGGTGATACCGACCAGATGCATATACAGTGGTTTGATATTTCCTGGTTCTACGTAATGATCATGACTATTTGTGTTCGTTATTTCCGGTCAATTGTGTGTGGCTGTTGTTAATGGGATCACTGGGGAAGCAAATGATAACAACAGACTTACAACCCTCCCAACGCACACGCACACACACCACAACTACCACTACCACCATCATCATCATCATCATCATCACGACCACCATCACTAACACCACAACTAAAATCTATATATTCCATCATCATCATTTCTCATATTTTTCTCATAGATTTGATTATAATTTTCATTTCTTTATTGATGGAAACATATGTACTGACATAGAACAAAATGAATATTATAGTGGTCAAAATGTGTGCCAATACAAACACATGATGTGGCAGTAGTGTAGGCCTAGGTCATTTTCACAAGAGGTCTGGCAACTCTTTGGACATTAGACGGGGTCGCGCATCATCACTTGTGTCTCTACATTTATTTTGATCTCTGAATAGTGGAAATGTCATAGGCGTGTGAGATAGGGGTAGGGAGTGGCAGCCCCCCACCCCCCCCCCCCCCCCCCATCCCCAAGTAAAATTGGACATTTATTATATTCAGAAAACCGTCATCTCATAATTCTGGCAGCAAGATAGTACATTTGTAATGTCTATCAATTTCTTTTATTTCTACATAAATATATATTATTTCACTGCATAAACCCCATTTACAGACTCGTCAAAATTTAGAAGTCTTAAGTGGATATTCAGGTAAGAGACTTGGCTAAATTGTGCAGGAAGCCTAAGGTTAATATGAGTGTGTCAGAATTTCCAGGAAGATTCCACGGCTCAAAATAATGAAAGGTATCATATACTCATTGACAAAGAAGACAAATGGGTCAACTGAAGGAAAAGAATGTCAAGTCTTTACAAAATAATAATGTTTGGCCGGATCCTGATCCTTCATCATGTTCATCTCAAACGTGCAAAACGAAAATGTGGAAATTACTCTGGGAGCAAGATGTTATATTTGTAATGTCAATCACTTTGTTTATTTCTACATAAATATCTATACTTTCACTGCATAAACCTTTGACTGACTCGCAAAATTTAGAAAATCGTAGATGACTATTAGGGTAAGAGACGTTAAGCACCCCCCCCCCCCCCTCCCGCCCCGCCCCTAATGGTGCAGGAATCCTAAGGGAAATCTGAGTTTGTCAGAGTTTTCAAGAAGGTTCCACAGCTCAAATGAAAGGTATCATAATACTCATTGACACAAAGACAAATAGGTCAATGAACGAACAGAATGTCAAGTCTTTTCAAAAAAATAATGTTTGGCCGGATTTTGATCCTTCATCACCGTCATCTCAAACGCGCTTGATTTGTTCTAAACTGCATGATATACATGTGCATACAAAAACTAAACCCATACAAAATCATCTTTATAATCGAATTGCGTATAATTAGGGTGTAGGTGAAATTGATTTTATCGTTTACTTCATACTGACCCCATCATCTCACAAATTATATATCCCCCCCCTTCCCTTTTCTTCCTCCCCCCCCCCCTCTCTCTCTCTCTCTCTCTCTCTCTCTCTCTCGCTCTCTCTCCAACTTCCTTCTTCTGCTGTCTCCAACCAAGGACAAGGATGCTCCAACTCGCCATCTCTCTCTATCTTTCTATCTCTCTTTTTGTCAAATCGTACAGCTTTACTATCTATCCATTTATGAATACAACAGGGCTAATGAATATTTTCAAGGTTTAATGGGTCACTTTAAATGCAAAGAGTCTTTGAGACTGTTGATGTTAGTTCAGACATGTTTTTGTTGGATTAATATAACGGAAAACCATGTAGGCCACTTATTACTTCTCTTTGGATTACCAGGAAACTATCAGTGAAGGTTCAATATGTAAAGAGTCCCGTGTCCCCGATGTGATAACATTATAAAAAGGAAATTGAATTATTGAATTTCTGCTACAAGATAAGAGAGAGATACTTAATTGTATAACTGAAATGATAAGAGAAAGAGGCATTTAACCAAAGTTTAGACCAAGCTCCCTTGTCATCCAAATTGCAACACTCAAGATTTCAACTGATTTAGAGAATGCATTTTCCTACTGATACTTTCTACATGTAGATTATCTACGATCAGTATACTGTTATCACAAGCATGGTAATTATTGGGGAGAAATGTGTTAAGATAATCGTAATGACATTACATCTGCGTCATTTCTGTAATTATCACACATCATAACAAATCCATTGACCTCGGTCCCACAGCAGATGTGGGTTTTTAGGTCACTTTATTTGGGTTAATGACTTCATTTCTAGCAATTCAGTCTGATTGTAAACCTTTGAACGGAGATTGTCGTAATTTCATGGGCACACAAAGAGTCCTAAATAATGTAGAAAAAGAAATGCTCGTATCCAGGCTTTATTTTCTTAGATCCGACTGATTAATTTTCGTTATCGCTTCATCACATGGTTCCGTCAAACATTTCCTGATTTTTGCTAGTACTTGAAAAGATTTTTTGAAAGCCAGAACTGTAACCTTACATTCCTTGGCCTTCCCAAATACATATACCCCCCCCCCCCATGTCATTTTTTTTAAATGTCAAATGACATGGTTTACACTTTTCAGAAGTTAAAATTACAATACCTTTGGCGCCTTGGAATATTTTTAAGAGAAATATAGCGCCACTTAAATACCATTTGAATCGTTATCTCCTCCTCCTCCTCCTCCTCCTCCTCCTCCTCCTCCTCATCCTCCTTCTTCTCCTCCCCTTCCTTCTTTTTCTCCTTCTTCTTATTTTTCTTTTTCTTCTTCTTCTTCTTCTTCTAATTCTCCTTCTATCTCCTTCTTCCTATTCATCCTATTCATCCTTTTCCTCCTTCTCCTCATCTTATTTCCCCCTCCTTCTTTAGATATATCTACCTCCCTTCTTAAAGAATCCATAATCCGACCAACTCTTGAACGTATGTGAAAATAAAGATATTACTTTATTATCGGATAAAATGTTACTCATGTTAAAGGTATTACAAAGTTTTGGGAAATTTTGAAAAATGGGTGGATAGTGATTCTTTACAATTTTGATATATTTGGATGCCCCTGTGGATGTATTAAAAACACCAGAAATTTTAGCCCCTAAAACATTTCTGCTGTCGAGAAAAATTGAATATAAAGATTTACCGGTGCTCCCGGTAAATTTTGATAAATTTCAAATAGCTCCTACGGCCGTACAATGGTAGCTGCGACCATGAAAATCTCAGAGTATGTAGTTGTGGTATATAATTTCCGAACAAGAATAGCTAATCGGTCGATTTTAGTCAATAGACATTGTTTCATAGTTTAATTAATATCTTGACCTTGAGAGGGAGCTATTCAACGTAAAGTGTTTATTATTTATACTTTCATAACTTTAGAGTCGATTTCGACCGCGACAACGATCACTGAATATTGTAGGATCGTATATGCTTCCAATATGTCCATTTGAACCAAATTCATTACCCCATACCAAAACTTTGTATTACCTTTAATGGAGTTACTTACTACCTCGTCACGCGTCTTCACCGCAACCAATCGGCTGTTTGTATTTTCAAAATTAAATCCTTGCTCGAGTTAATGATTTCCTGCCCTCAAAACTAGAATTATTGATACTAGAATGTACATGAATCTGCTTCTCCAATTAGTAATTCAAAAAAGAAAGAGAAAAAAAAGCTATCATGCACAGACTCCGTGATCAAGAGTACAGCTTCCGTGGGAAGAAAACGTTGTCCCGTCGTACCCTAGATCAAAGTCGCCACATCACCGCAAATCGATCAAAAAACTGTTCGAAAAGGTGGAAATGAATCAGTGTCTCCCCTCCCCCCCCCCCCCCAATCAACCAATCGTAAACGAGGGTTGGACATCTAGCTGATTATTTACGCAATGATTTCTTTTTAAATGTAATGAAAAGAAGAGTAGGAACTGTCATATTTGATCAACAAAGCGAGTTTCCTCCACAACACGGGTGCTTCCGCAATCAGCCAGGATGCTAGCCAGGGGTAAACAAACTTAATGTTTGGTTTGTACTTTCGATTAGCGGGAGGTGTTCCCCTGGAGAAAGCCTTAATTACTCTGTATTTTGTTTAGTTTTTATAGTATTGATGTATGCTATTTTGACATCTTGGATTCAATACATCATCTTCTTCATCTCTCTCTCTCTCTCTCTCTCTCTCTCCCTAAATATCTTTCTCTTTGTCTCTTGATGAAAGTGCACATAATACACACACACATTCGTTCCCTCATCAAAGATCCTACACTACACACACTCGCTCTTATTCTCGTCCCAATCACATCGACCTTTCACACATACCCCACATTCTCCCCACCCACCCCCCCCCCCTCTCTCTCTCTTTCTCTCTTTATATAATTATATATATATATATTTATTTATTTATTTATCTATCATATCCCCCTTTCATTTCGATAAATCTTTCTCCTAATTCACCCATCCCATTTGCTCTATTATTGCACACTCTTTCTGCATGCACCCCTTTATATTAGCATACTTAGAGAACAGATTCGTCATGCATTTCGCTCGTGGCGTTTCAAAATTTATGTTTCAAGCAATCATTAATGTTGTGTATGATCATGAATTAGCCCATGCTTATTTCACTTATAATATTTATATAATTATTTAAGCCACCTTATTTTGTTTTAAAAGGTTAATGTCTATTTAATTGAAGAGAGTTTTTCATGCCCATAATAAACCTGGCACGACTCCATTTCTGCTCTTTCATTTGGGCGCCACGGCGGAACAAAATGGCGTCATGTTTATATCGGTCTACGAGACTGTTATATTTGTCGACATGCTTTTATGTTAAAGGGATCGTTTAACAATGTTAAATCTGAGATACAAGGCCCTACGTGTTACCAGTGTCTGTGATATGGTGTAATATTGAATTGCGCTTCAAAATGATCAAGAAGTGCCTCAAAAAAGTAAAAACCTTTGAGTGACCGGTTTTACCATACTCGTTTTCCCCAATAGACTGTAGTGTTATGAAAACCGTCAGGCGAACGGTTTTCAAAATTTGTAATTCCAATCATAAATATCTTGATAATCAGACAGGCGATCGGCTTGTAAAAGTCATGGGGTTCCTGACTGACCTAAAGGTTTATAATTATCATTGCATCATAAGCTAAATCCATAATTTTATTTCAGAATCTGAGACAACGTTACCGGATCCCTTTAAGGCTTTGTGATAACATTTTATTCCTCCTTTTTCTTTATTCGGCCAATGTCGATGTTACGAATGTCTTATTCTAAAATATATTTGACAAAAGATACTTTATACAAAAATGTAATGTTAATGTTGTATATTCAGTGTGTAAAAAGGGGATGTTGAATTTTAAACTCCATCTCTTTAAAAAAAAAATTATTACAGCATTTTATGGGAAGTATGTTTTGAAGTATAGTCTCAAGAAATTGATGATGTTCGTTGGTGTTATAAAATGCCAACAATGCATCATTATGTTCTGCAAAGACTTTATTCTCCATAATGTCTCTATGATGCATCCATAATGTAATGTATTCTAATTGGGTTATGGCTTAGCCTAGCTTCGTATGAATCCCGCACCACGGGCCAAGTGATGCAGACATTGTATACATACAAGCTCACGATGACATTGAAGCCTCAGGAATTCCCGGCATGAGATCGGAGAACCCCTTCTTTATTTTGCTTCCGCTGCTTGCAAGTATCAGGAGAAAAGACAGCCTCTACTAACCGCAGCACGCTGGGGGTGAACTTGGATGGATGTATGGAGACGAACTTTTCATCCTGTCATCACTTACGCAGCACACATCGCGTCGGACTGCACATTCTGCAGTAGTTCAGATTCAGTTCAGCGGCTCAGTGTGACGTTGGTCGGGGGGCAAGTCCCGATTTAGCATGACGGAGGTTCTGGTCTAGGGGTAGGCAACCATATCGTATACAACATGTGAGGCCCCGGATGAGGCCAAGTCATCAGGTTTATAAACATTCCACTCAGTGCATGCGTAATATCATTGCGAGATTGCATTGCGTTTGTCTTGGCATTTAATAGTAGGCCTACTAATCTACTATACCATCCACGTGCCAGTGTTATTATTTTTATTTTCACTATAGTACGTAGGTTCAAATAAAAACATCTCTTGCGTCCAGTCATGCCGGTGGCTCAATGAAGGGTCACAGCATTCTGAAATACGAAACCCTAAGTGGAGACACTAGAACAAGTTACAGCTCAAATTCGACCTTACTCGCAATATATTGAACCTCGGCAATTAGAAGATACAAGCAGCACATCAACAGGAGGGTAGCCTAATTATAGGAAAGTATCAAAACTTTGAAATCTAAGAAAACTTATAAACCCAAAGACCACCTTCAGTGACTGAGTATCAGTTTTCTTTAGATATTTATGTGTGCAACCAAAGTTTGGAAACATCTTTCAAGCTGTTATAAAACTCATGAGAAGCATTAAAGAAAGTAAATTTATATATTGCTGCAATCTTTAAAGAATTTCTTGGAGATTTATCTACTCAATATTATCCAAGGAATATCTCCTGATCGAATGTATGATAGACTCACTAGAGACGATAACGTTTATTTCAAGCTATTGTGAAATGATGTTTGGAGCAGTATCCTCTTTATCTTTAATCTCATCCCCCGCCTCCTAGGTTCTTCGAGGTTTCATGAAACCCTGCCAGTTATTCAGATGCTATGCCATTAATTAGGCCTGCTACACATTAAGCTATTATTCGTCTTCCTCTTCATATTGTCACTTTTTTATATTCCTATTTAACTTAATACTAAGTTCAGTCAATCATCACTTGCAACAGTAAGACGAGTCATAATGAATCTTCACACCTCATAGTTTCGATAACACTCGGGGACTGCTGATTCCTAGGTCCCAGTGCAACTTCATGTTGTCATCGTCATAATTATTACCAATCTAAAAATTGCATCTATATTCGCGTCCTAATTTGGAATCTGTTAATCCTTAAAGATTACATCCGATATTCGTCCTTTGGGAACCAAAAGGGCATTCATTGACCCATAAACTGTTGAGGTAACGCCCTTTTGGCGTTGCCGTTTTCTGGTTTCTTGCAATCGAAAGTTCAATAGCCCCTTCTTCTTGATGCTTTATCGCATGTCAATCTTGTTTTTAACATAACGTCACTCTTAAATATAGCGTTGGTCATTCTTTTTTATTTCAAAGATTATTTATGACATATAAAGTAGCAGCATAGCAGTTTTCTAAAACCATAATCATACAATTCATTAGCATCATGGATGCCATTTACAAGTTCTTATCGTTTTGACATTTCAATATCAGATGCGTGTGAAGGACCCGGCTGTTTTTGCTTGTGTATACATAATTACACAATCATATTAATACGATCTGGTTGTGTGACGTCACAGGTCATATGACTGGAACAGGTAAGGGTATGTAAACAGTATTGAGAGTCGGGTCGCGATCGAGACCCTGCATGCTTTGCCTGGCTCTGTACCTGTACCACCAACCCAACCATCCACTGGACATAAGGGGTGGGTGTAGCAGAGAATGGCTGGACTAAAGTTCAATCTCGAGCACCTTGTCACTGGACCAACAAAAGCCTCTTGATGCGCCGCCCGGGGGTGCCAAGCTATAGAATGAACCCTTTGGAAGAAAAGAAAAATCAAGTGCATTGAACTGCGTATGAAACTTTCTGGTTTATATAAACCAATCTAGGCTATCTATAATATAGGCATATAAACAATCTTGACCATTATCATCATTATTTATCATTATATTATCATGAATAATCAATCATATTCAATCGTGCATTATTATTATCTTTAGGTTGCATATTGTTGAATGATTAAAGTTTTGGCAGTTATTGATTTTTGTTGAAAACCTATACCATGTATATAATACTATTCGAACCGAGTAACTAAATAACTCATTTTTCATTTACATCTAGATTAGTGTTAAAAATTTTTTTTTTAAACAGTGTTATACGGCTACGAAACTACTTATATATAACACAATCCTTGAAACATATCATCGGTTAGTCAATAATATGACGAAAGTTAATCAAGAATTTTCTGTTGGGGTACAAACAAGCCAAAATTCATTGTGTAGTACTCAGCCATTCACAAATACATGTATGTCTGATTGTCTCTTTTTGCCCCTGCAGGTTGGTTTTTTTTTGCGAATGCGCACCATTTACGCATCCTCATTTTTATCGCAGACTCAGTCCCACGCGTACTCTAGGTTCACAACCCCCGGTTACAATGTACAACGCACCAGTAAATGCCACAGGGTTTGTCGGGAGTTAGGTTATCAACAAAACTGAGGTGCCTCGCCAAGTTCATTCATATCAGCTCTTTCTGTGTGCAGCGATCACACGCAAATACGTCTTACGTCTGAGACACATCAACAGTGGTCTCAACTCTGCTGCAATTTTCTTGATTCAACTTATAAGCTTTCATTACATGTTATACAGGCATTGTCTTGATTGTAGCAAAGGAACTGGACACTGATAACTCCTCTCTAAAATAGAATCTCCTTTATCCTCTATTTCATCACAACTGCAGTAATCATATTGTTGCATTTCTTCAGATTCGAGCGGACAACATTGCGCCATGATGACGAGCACGGAGGACAAACAAACTTTAGAGATGGAGGAGCGGCAGCAGGAGAATGGTGGTGACTTGGAGAAAAAGGAAGAAATTGAGGGAGAAAATACAGAGGTGGAGAGAGAAGGATGGGATAACAAAATGGACTTTATCATGATCTGCATTGGTTTTGCCGTCGGTCTAGGAAATGTCTGGAGATTTCCCTACCTTGTCTTCAAAAACGGTGGTGGTAGGTTTAATATTTTATTTTATTTTTGTTTTTTCATTCTTGACATGTACTTTAAATTATGCCATTTGAGTATGCTGTACTAGTTGATCTACGATCATAATGATCGTAACCTAGGTTTTCCATAAAGAACATGGGTAACTACTAGGTGTGTAAAGATGATGTAAAAATGCTCAAGACAATTTGACAACAAAGTTATTAGCATGCATGGTCCGTTTCCGAACAATTTGTAGCATGCTTTAATCCTGATTCATTATAGTTTGATCGTTAATTTATCATTAAGATTGATGTAGACAAAACTTATTTTTTAGTTCTATGTTAATTGTGCAACCAAAGTAATCCGAAGTTTCCGACACGTCACCAAAACAATTCGACACTTAATTTTTTAATGCTCGATATTTTGTTGATATTAAATGGAGTTATTAAAGTAGCACAACAAAAGACATTTGATTGTGATTGTGTATCGTGTCTGAAGAAAAAACTGCTTTGGCAATGATACTATTGTGTTCTAAACAGAAATGTTCAAAGTTAATGACCACATGATTTGTTGTCTAGGAATCATTGAATTATAGTTACCAAATATCAAACCCACAATTAGTGGCTCAGGATTTAATTGTCCTAAATGAAGGACCTTTTAACCAACATTGTTTTATTTAGTCAGGGTTTAATGTGAATGAAATTATTCCATTACTCCGAGTTCTTGGTCTCTTTAGGACTGAATTTTTGTTAATGTTATTCACTTATTTGCGACCAGCGTTTATTGTGATACGATTCAGAAATATGGGGGTATAATGCGCAATGTGTTTGATCAGGCGCACACAGGACGATGCAAATGATCAAACTGCCTGCATTATTTGTTTCGTTGAATATAATTTATAACAAGCTGTTTTACAACACCGTGCTCTGCATAAATGCTCTGTATAAATCAAATCAAATCTAAACAAGTGATATTTCTAATGCCTTTTTCATGAAAGAATGTAATTTACAGTAGCACTTATTATATGAAACCTTAAGTCACTTTTCTTTTCTTTCGCTTTTATGATGTTATTGATTTTATAGTGATATAGGTAAGGGATATCTTTCATTTTCTTTTTCATTACATCGAAATAGGCCATTTTCGTAATGTAACCAAATATTATGCATAAGTCTTCGTGAAGTGCCTCAATACAAATTATTTCATTCACCTGATAAGAATAATAGTATTTCAATAGACAGAATCATAACTGCATCAATTAGTTGTTGCCGGGTTGGACAAACATTATAGATTGACGTACCTACCAACACTCATTATGCAGTTGCATTCTAACTATTGAAATATTAGTATTCTTCTCATGTGAATTAAATAATTTGTATTGAGGCACTTCACAAAGACTTATGTATTAAATTTGGTTACATTACGAAAATGGCCTATTCTTTATTGGACATTGTTTTCTTTTATGTCATATTACAATAAGCAAGTGAAGGAACAAATTTTTGAAGAAGGGAGTAAGAGTGAACAATTTGAATGTAATTGAAAACGTGCCAATGAACTCAATCGAATTCGGTCGTGTTAGGAGAATTGCTAAACCATGTATGTGTATGTGTACGTGTATGTGGGAATGTTTGGCATCAAAACAGCAGTAATATTACAAATCTCAATGAACGGAAGGTTATGTAAGAACGGTGGTTTCTGATGTCTACTATCGTTTTAGAGGGAAACTTTAATTTCACATCCATCCACCTAACTTCTGTGCACCCTGGCCCCATGGAAGACCAGCAGCAACAATATAGTTGCAGCTGAAAATGGGCTATCAGCCGTATACGGTCCCTATTCTCTGTATGATTACTTTATAATTATTTGTATCTGATTTTATTATACGGAAATAAAAACAACAACAACCCTTTCGGATGATCTGAGATATTCATTCATGTTGGCCTAAACCCAGAAAACGACCTAAAGCATGAATCATGGAATATTATCAGAAGCTAAGAAACTTAAAGACGCAATGACCAGAAAATAACCAAATTATTATAAGAATATAGCCAATCAGAAAATTAAAAAGCTTCTTTTTGTGCTGCATGCAAATTCTGATATTTATACTAAAAGATCGAGTACATAAAGAATTTATTTTAAGGTCATCATAACTAAACGTAGCACAGCGGCGTATCCAGAAATGTGGTGAACATTGAGGGCGGCAGCCCCTCATTCTGTATACCCTTGCAAGATATAGGAGGGTTTTTCACCTCGGGCCTTGAAATGGATGGGGGCGTGTGCTGGCTTCGCCTTTTGCTGGATACGTCACTTACTGTAAAAAATTGTCGTAAAAATTAGCATATAACTGATCACCGATACATCCTGTGATAACAGTTACTGGCATTAATAAAATTCGATGATTATGTCTTTCTTCTTTGTTTCCCAGAAAGAAAGTTCGGTAACTGGTTTATGTTTGAAGATTATGAGGGCTGCATATCACAGAATGTCATATGACCAGAATCATAATATTTTCAGTATACATTCTAAACAGTTAGACAAAACACTTAAGAATTGCTTCGTTTCCATATTCAAAATAAAGATGTTTGTAAAAGGAAGACATGAGTAGATTCATTACATTCTTTCCGATGTGTAGACCAACAAATAATTGTGTCACATTTCAACGTTGCACAGTAGCAGCGTAAATATTGTTTGATAGATGGGAGATTGCACGAAGAAATTGACAAGAAATCAGACATAAGAAATAAGAACTGATATCAGATGTCTCATGCTTATATTTCGGTGATGGATGTACATCGAGATCCTCTAAATTTTCTTTGCAATCATTGTATTCCTACCAGTAATGAATCAGAACCCGGCATTTCAGTCAGACCAATAGCGTAAATCTACTACAGAAAGATGGCTGGCTGCTCGCATACCTTCCTTCAGAAATTATGATTGGTGAGCCTGGTTATAGGGCTGTGAAATACTTGGATTCCCGCCAAAAGGGTTAGACATTCACCGACCCAGTCACTTCTACACGGGATATCGTCTGCGTAATGTTTCTCTTCTAGGCTTGCCTCAATGCTGCGAGTCATTTAGGTTCAATATAAAGTTTAGAGCAACAAATATCCATGAATCCAAGACGGGAAACATTATGCAGCCTGTCTTGTTTGTCTGGGTTTTTTAAATGGCAGTATACTTGTGAAGCAATAATCACAAACATTTTAGATTAGTTCATAGTTACTGGCAATGACGAATGATCTGATATTCTAAATCAATTTAATTCGTGAAATGAACAGATGTATATGCCTTACTTATTGAATACAACTATACTGCCACAAAACACACACTGAAAATTCGATTAAGAGCAAAATATAAACTGCATCTCTAAATCCCTTATCTTCATCAACCTCAATGACTCTTAAAGCATCCACTCCAAAATAAGTCAAATTCTGTTTAAGCAAGTTAATTATCTAATGATGCCTCCCAAAGCAGAATTAATATCAATAGTGACATTGGCGTCGAGCTTGTTGATAATTTGTATATCAGTGGGTTAGATATATCATCAAGAATTCGATAAGGAATAGACGACATGACGAAACGAATAAAGTTTTAAGTACACAATATTATTGTAGATAGCCTATTTGCCTATCAATCGGTACGAGGATCATTTACTCTCTACATCACAGGGGTTGGGTGGAGACAAAAAAGGATTGTAGAAAAGAAAAACATATAAAAATAAAAGGTTGTACAAGTTCAACTAATTCAAAAGGGAAAGGCCAGATTAGAGGGGGCGGTCATCAGAAGTAAATTCTTATTAGTGTACGATTGATACATCGGAAAACTAGACAAAAGTTAATTCCAGTCATCTGCCAAATTTAACATAATTTCCTAAGAGGACAATGTCGATATGGATTTATTCGATTTATATGTGATTGTTCACATATGGACGTGTGTCACTATTCTTATAATTCTGTCAGGATATTACGTGCGTATGTATGACTGTATTTTGAATGGAATGATGATTCTTAATTCCCAGAGGGAACGCAGTTAGAATTGATGATATCCAGTATTAATTATGACGTAAATCATGATAATGATTGAACGGTACACAAATTAGCTGTTTTTCCCCATGGGTTCAGAAGTAGTTCCTTGTTCCTTGTAAAAAATGAAGACATGCATCTGCACCAAAATATCGGGAAAATAAAAGCATTTTCAATATTTCCTTTTCTTCTTCTTTACGATCAAAGTTGCGTCCGGTGACGTAATACCGAACGATGATAAAATCGCCGAAGATATGGTTTGATTTGAAAAAAATAAGTCTGGAATAGTGCCCCGGACCAGTACCTATTCTACTCTAATTCTCCAGTCACGCTTATTCATCATGTTCCTACTTTTCTTATAGGTCTACTCATTCTGTAGTCCAGAAAGATTAGAAAAGTTGATATTAGATGCTCTCTCGAATCATTAAATACACGCACAGGGGGCTACATTAAACGGGTTAGGTCAGCTTGTTATCATCCCCTATCTTATGTTTTGACTGTCATGAGACACGTTTCATCACATTGTGGGAGAATGTTGTAAATTTTCCATCAAACAGAACATGACAATTAATTTTCCATTGAAGCCCAAGGTAGCGTAGTCATCTTCAATAATCTTCAAACTGTTTCTGAAAACATTCTAAATCATTTTGTGACGTAGTGGAACGAGTCTACCATGTATACCCTAAGGTCAAGAAACTATTTGCCAGTGTGTTCACGTATTCCTTGGCCTTGTAATATTGGTATACGAAAAAAAAAGTGAAAAAGCAATTGAATCCAAACATTCATGCTACGCTAGCCAATTTGAATGAAGTATCATACTATAAAATACTGATTAACCAATTTGAGAAAGACGTACACTGTCTAGGTCATACATTATATCGTGCATTTTGAAGGAATGTCTTGATTTTTGTAAATGTTATTTGATTTGCTTGTATGTTTATCTAATAGTAAATGAAAACAAAGGGAAGTACAGAATGTTCACGACGGCTGGACAAATGGAACTTCCAAGAATCACTAATTGTTACACATGTTTAATAGATCACTTTAAATATGAAGGACTTTCATTTTTTGGAGCGCCGTTTGTACTTTTTGGAGGACCATTAATAATTTGTAAAAAATCATCAGAAGCGCTTTCTAATTTTCCTCATGGTCATTCAGGAACGTGACTTGTTTCAACAATAGTAGAAATTAATGAAAAGTAAACTCAGTTTCATACCGTGTGATTCATTTTAATAATTTTCAAAATTACTCTCGATTGTCTTTACAAACAACATTTATTCAGAAAAAAGTGCATTGAATGAAGATGAAAAAAAAAATCCATTGTTCGGGCATCCAAATCAATGTTATTTTCTCAAAATCTAGGCCACTCTCAATGGCCCGAATTCACAAAGCAAGGTTTGAGCTCAGACCAAGGTTTGAGCTCAAACCTCCTTTTGTTTCGCCAAACCTCCTTTTGTTATTTTCAAACCTGGTTTGTAAATAACAAAAGGAGGTTTGGCGAAACAAAAGGAGGTTTGAGCTCAAACCTTGGTCTGAGCTCAAACCTTGCTTTGTGAATTCGGGCCAAAGAGTTCAACATTTACAAAATATTATAAAAGCTTTTGGCCTGTGGTAGTTGGTAATTCTCGGTCTTTGTCTTGGTAGTTCCAGTTTGGGGAGAGGGGCTTTTGTGCTCCATGTTACTTTGATATATTGATATGAAGGGCGTGGTTAATTCAATTGTTTGTAGTGCCAGGCCGGGGCGCTTGTGCTTCGTGTTAATTTGATATTACTTTAATTATGATGGGCATGGTATCTTTGAAGATGATGAATAGAGCAGTGCATTATGTGAATGGAATATAACATAAAAACATCGGTACTAATGACGATGATGCTGACGAAAAAACATTGAAAAGATAATTATGATCTAAAATATGAATGGTGAGGAAATGGAACTAGATCTAGGCCCTATGTAATTGATAAAATGCTATGTTTTCAATTTCTAACCATGGTACTAAATAATAATACGCAGTGTCATAGTTTGTAGCTGATGCAGATATAGAGTGATGGAAAACATTGTGAATGATTAAGATCCAAATTGTTAATGGCCTTGACAATATTTACAGCTCACTGTGCACATTAGAATGAATGGCACACTCAATTAAAAATTGTCTATTTCTCAGTTGATAGCAGTGGACCAAAAAGGGGGGAAATACATTTGAATGGCAAACATGGTGTTCATCTTTGTCAGATTTCCTATCGTATCATAAACATTCAATTTTACTTGGACGAATGGTAAGACTTGTACTTGTGATTCATCTTCTATTCACCCATTCACGTCATGTCAAAGAATTGGAGAGGGAGTAAATCCCAAACGAATAATAAAATTAAAAACATGACATACTTATGTTTGAACCTGAAAGCCCAACGCTTCATAGTAGCTAGAAAATGATGGTTGCAAACTTGGAAAGAAGTTTATTTTTGGTCCGAAGCGCCTTTGTGTCAAAACGAAACCTCGAAACATTTATCTCTTCTTTCTAATCCTTAATTGGTAACTCATTACGTGTTTCCGCGTGTAATTAGTCTACGAGGAGGATAAAACAGGGATAATAAATATTGGCAGTCGGGTTGTAAATGTCTCAGTTGTTATACTGTCTGACAAAATAAGACAATGAACCTAGAAATAGGGCAAATAAAACCAGAGCGAATAAATTCTTCAAATAGAGCAGATCGCCAACAAACATAGAACAATATAGGTTAAAAAAAAGTATTTCAAAAGATAAATTAGGCAACATGTTGATAAATTTTATTTGCTCTTGTTGTATGGGAAGAGAATACCATAAAAGTCGCTTGTGAACTTTTTGCGTGTGGCGCCCTTTCAAGAAATTTTATGTGGAAAATCCGTCTGATTTCGATTTCGTTTGGTTTTGTCTTACAGCAAATAATATCCATTTTCTAAGCCATAGGGCACGAGGGCATCATTCTTTTTGTCCGTCATGGCCTTGTCGACATCATTAACAAATCTGTAAATTTGTTTTTGTTTTACTTGTTTAAAACGATTCACATGCAAGCCATTTAGTTAGACACACCCCACCCCCTCCCCTTTTGTAATATAAATTTTAAAAAGTTTAAGATATACGCGTCTGGGGAGGAATACCAAGATCCCGGCTCTTGCCTTGGCCTGTCACTTCCATCCGATTTTAATACTGAATAAGGAATATAAATATAGACACAAACTCTTCAATGTTGTAAAGTTTATCCTGAAAGGCAGAGGGGAAGCGCTCTTCCAGGGACATTGAAAAATTTTCCTGAATGATGTCACCGATATAGCCCAACCTCAAGCGTTGCCTAGTAATCAAGATATTGGCTGTGATTCATAAAATGAGTGGAGATGTTCATTAAAGACAAGGAAACTACAAATCTCGGCACAGCAACGTGCATCAGACGTCCAATTTCCGATAAACGCAAGATGAGGGGAACATTTCAAGTAACCTTTCTGAGAAGTTCGATCCCTGGCGTCGTAAAAGTGTCAGAAATTAGCGATTCGGATTTCCCGGAAACTTGTAAGGTTTAGATGATTTTGTCCAAATTGAAGATTTCCACAATCGAATGAGAGTTTTCAGTGGTGGGGTCCGTTGCGTAAGAGCTGAAGGGGAGGTACATGTATATGTAATTCTGGTCAGTACGTAAACCTTTGCTAGAACAAGAAAAAGGAGCAACCATAACTTGAGAGCAATTAATGAAGCCATGTTATTTGTTTACTTACTAACTACTATTATATCAAAAACATGCAAATAGGTCGAGGTTGATACCAAGTCATGCAAGTTCATAGACAGAATGTAAAGAGATTTTCTTTCTTCTTTCTTTAAAATGAATTATCTGCATCACCCCCACCATTGCACAAGCTGCAAATATGATAAAACACATTGCAAAGAATTTCAAAGAGCACCTTTTTTTTATAGAAAATTCACTTTGTAGTATCCATACGTTCCTTTCGAGAAGTTTGCAGAGGCATTTAGAGAACACTATGGTATCTTGAAAAGAGTGTCAGTTAGAGCTCCGGCTCCGCCATCCATTTTTTTTTTTTTAATGGATGTAGTCACAAACAACATAAACTTTGTTGAATAGAAATTAACGAGAGGAGACAATTCTTTAAAAAAAAATACTTTCCAGGTCGGATGCGTAACAGCTTTGAAAGGATATAATGTATCTAGAATTATATTGTTTTTGACTAAATGTTCAAGTCTCGCTACACTTAGGAAATGTTATAAGGAAGTTTGCAGGCGGACATTCACATTATTAAATTGACTGCTCTGTTTGTTACAACATGATGTGTAAAGTGGAGATTGGTCTGAGGGAGGGTTTAAGAGTATGTATAATGTATTCAGGACATCCCAGTAGAACAACCAATAACCAATATTATAACCAATCCTGGTTATAAACCAAATCAAATTTTACAGTTTACTGACCCACATTTTTTCAAGCTATATTGAACTACAACACTTCGGACAGATAGGCAAATATGGCGGATCAATTTGGACTTGACGTTGGACGATTATCAAGAAACGCGGGATTCTTAACACTAATCCATCTTGATCCTTCACCGAGGATACATGTTCCGATATCCCGCTCGAAGACCAACTCGAAGAAATGTGGTTTTAAACACAGAGATTGCTCTGACATAAACCAATGACAATGCTTAATTATACAGGGATTTGTATTTCCATTATGATAAGTACCTGAGGGATGATCCGAGTGTCACTACGGGAATCACGAATCTTTCCTTGGAAATTTCCAACAGGTTCAAACCAGGGTATATGCATTAAAATGCAGCAAGAAAGTATATACGGAGAGCGGTGAGCGACTTATCTCTGACAACCTCTAGAAGAGCTCTGAAAATCTAAACAAAAGCTTTAATATTTAAACAAAAAAAGAATCATGACTTTGTTAATCATTTGTTTAAAAATCTCGTCTTCTTGTTACAAATTGATGAGGAAAAATGGGCAGAAAACAATTTATCGAACAAACAAATTCTGAAGAAAAATCGGTCCGACGAATTCTTCTCATCATTTCATCAGAAACTGCCCCAGGTACTTGGATTTAAAGAAAGACCAACGTGAATACCACCAGAATATTACGAATTTTACAAGTTGAAGTGCTTTATGACATAGCCTATTCAGTTTGGATTAGGTATGTCCCTTCTAGCTAAAAACAAAGCTGTTATGAAATGAGATAGATAAATCCAACTTTCTACGAAGTGGAAGTGTGAGTTGGTCGTTGATTGTGAGCGAGAAATATAAACAAGACCATCGAATAACACTTTTAATAGCAAACAATACTTAATTCTCTTTATTTATATTAAAAGAAGCGAATTAACTTTGACCGTTGATTTCGCAATAAGACCCACGCATAGCGATATTGACAATAATCATTATCTGCATATGGTATATTTCATTTTGCAAGTCATATGACAGAGCTGATAAGATAAAGAAGCCAAGTGCAAAAAACATGTGTTGCTTTTATCGTTTCACTTTGCTTTTATCAGTTATAGGTTAATAGTTCATCACGCGTTTCGACATGTACAGAATCCACTGCTACTTTTTTTATTTATTTTTTAATATCTTGATGCGAAATTAAGCATGCTGAATAATTATCATATATTTTTGGGCCTATCAATTTAAAAAAAAAAAAAAATTATCATTATTATTATTATCATTATTCAACGTGTCATTGAGTTTGGGGTTGAATAAAATGTAGATTTACATGTATTATAACACGATCGCTAAGACTTTTAAAAATCAACTTAGGGAAAATTCAACACCGATTTCCACATGACACAGACATAATACGTAATCAGAACACGATGTATAATAGGCAACAAAATAGGGTATCGAAATAGCAGTCGTGTTATATATCCCTAAAATAGCCCCTCCCCGGCCCTTCCCCTCCTCATCTCCTACGATGATAATCAATATTGAATAGGGTAAAATCTTATCATTTCATTGGGCAAAGGTTAGTTCTTTTATTAGTATTTACTTAATATAAATAATTAATTACCAAGCGTCCCGGGTGACATGTCCATTGTTTCTATGTTAAGCCTATATTGTTTGGTTATTTACCCATTTGATAGATAATCATCATTACGTGGCGAGTACGGTACAAAGTTCATGGGTGTTTCTCGAACTTATAAAAAAAACGAGGGCTAGACCTAGAAAAGTTTGATGGTTGCTCTTTTATCAGATATTCCGAACTATTTTTTAAGCACGTCTGTATTAGTTTGGCCAGGAGGAATTAGATCACCTAGCGTGGTCACTGATGTGGTTATCTCATCAAATCAGCTCTTAATTAACATAAGAAAAGGGGGATCATGATGGGGGACCAGCGGTCGCCGATTAGGCAATGTTTGCTATAATAGAGGGGACAAGTATAGCTATAAGTAGTGCAGTGGGACTTTAAAGAAAATGTTACGTCCCCAAATTAAGCGTCATCAATCTTCAACAAAAATAATGTGTTCTTTCCCGATTTTTCTTTTAACCTCTTGAAGGAGTAAAGCAGGTTTAGTCAAAGATGTCTGGTTGGGATTGGAGTTGCAATTGGGTTTTAGGGTTAGGGTTAAATATAGTATTGGTCCAATATTGAACTTTGGCATTCGACTAACGTAAGAGAATGACTGCAGATCCATTATATCGGCAGAGCGTCTGTTATACAATCGTTGATGACTTCTACATCAAAATCTCTCTCCCCCTGCCCCTACTAGCTGTGTCACGTGATGAAGTCTGATCACTGAAGAACGCTATGCAGTGAGATCAATTACGTTTCATTCTCTGATGACGTAGACAGCTCACTTTCTTGGTGGGCAGGACTCTCTCCACGCCCACTTTATCCATATTTGAAGTGGATAGCTTCACCGAAATAGGACGCAAAAGGTTGCCTGTCAGCTACACGCTAAGTCGCCGTAGCTGGCGCTTATACACACAATATTGTTGCTAATCGTTGCATAACAAATAACGTTTCGATTTAGATCAGTTTATTTCAATCGCTTACTGTTGGAAAGAATTAATAGTAACGTCTTGATTCAAGCTATTTAATAGGATTACAGAATTATAATTCTTGCATAAGAAAGAAAGATGCCTATCTTCATTTCAGTAATTTACATAACAGCAATCGAAACAGCTGTCCATTTTCTCACTGAATAATCTTATTGTGCTGCACAATATCTAACCAATGCCGTAGAAAAAACAATTCCGTTATCCCATATTGAGCCCCAAACTAACGATGTATTGGATTAAGGTTAAGTGCCATACAAAAAAATGATGAAATTGTCCGAAAGTTTAATTGGATTTTAAGAAAATGAGGGTTAGTTTTATCACCATAATATATCACAGGTTTTTATCTTATTTTAAATATATTAATATGCCCGTGTCTTTATTCTTTCCCGTGACAGGATTTTTAAAAATCGTCAGAAATAAAAAAAATCTTTCGGTTTACAGACCAATTTGGGAACATCATTTACCTTGGGTATATTTTTATTTTTTATAGTGATATTATTTTAACATAATCCTGTATGAACACACATAAAATGAATATCTGGTTGGGACATTATAACATTTCAGTCAATGATGTCTTAAATAATTGATGATAATAATTATGTGTATTATTTTAATGTATACTTTAGGTGGTATAAGTTTGGGTAAAATCTAATCTTTACTGATTAATGTTAGTGCCAAATTATAAGTTTGAAGTAAACAACTGATTTGAAATTTAGATACGTAACTACCACATTCATTCATTTGTTCTGTGGTAAACAACTCAAAGAGCAACTTGAAATGAACTTTGAATGTAAAGATTTTGTATCTGCAATTATTAACTTGTATGTATACATTACTAATAATAGTATATCATGTGATGTAGATGTTTGAATCTTTGCCACATCTTGCTTGAGTAACATATTAAAGATTTAATTGTTCTGTTGTTTTAATAGCCCCCCCCCCCCCCCCCCCCTAACACAGACACAGACTCACACACATGACAATACTGCCTCATTTCTGTATGTACACAAACCATGCGGGCGCCTTCTGGTTTTGATGAAAATGTCACTTGAAATGTGAATACAATTATTACTGTCGAATGTAACAAAACAAATTGCAGGGATCTTTTTATCAATCAAATGTTTCTTTTTTTTAATTATATAAAATGCATCTTAAATTTACAGCTTAGGGTTAATTGCTCCGACTCATACTTGTGATTTTGTGACTTGTGTGAAGCCCGACTATAATTATTGTTCACTCTTAAAGCTAACATTCCGTGTAATATTTTGTGTCTTTCTGCAGGTGCTTTCTTGATTCCATACTTCATCTCTCTCATCATCAGTGGTGTACCCATCTTCTTTCTCGAGATCTCCATCGGTCAGGCGCTGCAGGTCGGAGGTATCTCGGTATGGGAGGTCTATCCTATTCTTAAAGGTAAGGGAGTCGACCATTTACTAGAGACTGTATAGACACAAGGGCGGCGGAGTGGGATACACATGGGGTGGATCGACTTCTGTATCCCCAAATATTGATAGGGGGCTTTCTCACAAAGTGAAATACATCTGCATGAGGATAGAGCCTATGGAATTAAAGGCTTAGATAATAATGGACACGGGGCAAGTCCTCCCCCCCCCCCTCATCGAATGGCGACAAATTATAGAGGAAAATGTATGTGAAAAGGAAAAGGGGAGGGAAACGAGACATGACAAGAACAAAAAATGATACCACCCCTTCTCGCACCCTTCCCATATTCAGCGTCCTTGTTTATTCTTGTTGATTCACATTCCTTCGCAGACTGGTGCTCCTCTCCATCATTGATGTCATTGCCCCCCCCCCCCAGCCCTAAATTACTGGCCAAACGATGTGGCACTGATGTTATGGGCATTCATTATATCTCATGATAATGGTCATGGGAATCAGTTAGTTTAAAGTCACTTCCTCGTTTCATGTCAGCTGTAATTTTTATACTCTTCTTCTAAATGCCTTTTCGGAGGTGCTAAAACCAAGTCTCCATCTTTTGTCTCTTTCTTTTTTGTAAATCTCAAGGTGTGGGTTTCGCTGGGGCAACGATAGCAGCGATTATGTGCACTTATTACATCGTCATCTGCGCCTGGTCATTCTTCTACCTCTTCTCCTCCTTCACCACCACCCTACCCTGGGGAGATTGTGACAACTACTGGAATAATCTCTATTGCAATGACCCCGCCCTCCAGGGCGATGAAGTCAACTGTTCCGCACCCACAGACTTCTTCTGCACTACCAACAGCTCCATATACATCAATAAAACGGAGGGCGAATCCCCCGCTCAACAGTTCTGGGAGTAAGTTCGATTGTCAGTCATTTTTAAATCATCATTGATCTTCCTATTCATTTGTTTGTCTGTTTGTTTGTTTGTTCGCTATTTGTTTCTCCCTTGGTCGTGATACACGCCAAAAAATTCCCGTGCTTAATTTTTATTTTGGTATGTCTTGTCCACAAAGAAGAAAACCTAAAATATAATGACATACAACAAGACACGTACAATTTTAGATATTAACTGATAAAGTTCCTATAAATACATTTCCCCTATAAAACAAATATCTATTTTTGTATTTCAACGCTATTTTTAAGCACAAGAATAATTTACTGATTGTTTGTTTTTTTAGTTAAAAAAGTCTTTTAAAATATTTTAGCTCCAGTCCACTCTTCCAAATCCATAGGTATTGACATGAAGTTTTCACATACGATTTGACCATCCATGTGCATGCACAATGTTTCATTACTCAGTTTGATTCTTGTTAAACGGTGATTTGATTTGATTTATTTTCGATAGGAGGCGCGCTCTTGGTATATCTTCTGGCATTGATGAAGTTGGAAGTTTGCGATGGGATCTGGTAGGATGTCTTGCTCTTGCCTGGATCGTCGTATATTTCTGTATATGGAAGGGTGTCAAACAAACGGGAAAGGTGAGCATTATTTCGGAACTTCTTATACTTAATATAACTGAATATTAAGAACATAGTTATATAACTAATTTCAAGAACAGATATAATTCATTGACTCTATCATGTTCGTACCTTCTTGATCGTGTATATATCCATGCGTGCATATTTATCATGATCAACACTAACAAAGCCCTATATTGAATTTCGATTTCATTTCGTTACGGTGCACCGCGACACCACACCGCGGTGTGGTGTCGCACACTGCGTCTTTTATCCCATTTTTAAAATCATAGCGTAATGACAGCGTAATGATCGAAAACTTTGCTTGTGCTAATAATAATTTGATGTAATCATTTGATGCAGATTCTTCTTGCATAGCTTGTAATCATGGCAAAGTAAGCGTACATAAAATTTAAAACCCGTGAAACTTTCATTCCTAGAAACTAACTTTAAATACTGCATGATATTATGATTCAGTTTTACGCAAACGTTTGACGGACGCGAGTGTTTCTTATTTCATAGTAAAGGAATTAGTGTCCATGAGCAAATTATATAACATGCAACTTGACAACGCACTCCTTGATATTTATACCGAACATACATATACATGTAAAACGCTGTGATGTGTTTATATTATGATCATATGTTTGTCCTGCTACAGATCGTATGGTTCACTGCTCTGGTTCCCTACGTCATTCTGACTGCGTTACTTATCCGTGGCCTGACACTACCGGGCGCTTCTGAGGGAATCAAGTTCTACGTCACACCAGACTGGGAGCGACTCAAGAGCCCCACCGTAAGTCTGCTGTGCTGTTTGAATATTTGGATGACGTCATAAAAGAGTCATGTTCATCTCGCCTCTGTGTTATTCTAGTACCTCATAAAAATTAGTAGGTTGAAGAATTGAACTGAGGTATGCCATATGCCATGAGTATCATTTCATCTTGTAGTTGAAGACAGTTGTAAAGGCCATTCGCATACAATTCATGTGCTCTGATTCAAACTCTAAGTAGCTCAGATGTGGTCAGTAATATGGGGGAAAATATCTTACTTCTCCATTTATCAACTTATAATAATTAGTAAAATAATATAGCGCAGCTACTATACGAATATACTAAACTGCACTGTGATGAAAAAAATCCTAACAGTGCTATTGTAAGGACACACAACAACAAACTATTCAGCATGTTCAAAAGCTTCTGAAAACAAGTGCCTTTTCAACAAACTTTTCAACTGAGACTTTTCATAAATTATGTATGGCGGTATAGGTTATTCCAAACCTTTCACTTAGGCTCATGGTGGTAGTTAATGCTATTCTTACATATTTTGGTGAATTATCTAAATTCTTATTTAATTTCTTAGGTTTGGATTGATGCAGCTACACAGATCTTCTTCTCATACAGTGTGGGTATCGGTTCTCTTATCTCCCTTGGAAGTTACAACAAAGTCAGGAATAACGCAATGTTGTAAGTCATATTTCTACATTCTCGTATTTCATCTGAATGATGTCTGTCGTCTTATAGTATTGAATTGTAACATAAAAAACAAAATGAATCGTCAGCATAATGCAAACAAGTGTATGTAAATGTTATGAATGTCACTGAGTATTACAGATGCTTCAAAATTATTTTTAAATGAATTAATTGCCAGAGTTAGTTTTGTCTATGTTCGATTCGAAGGAAGGAAAGTTTTTTTTTCTTCACAAAATTCGATCATTGATTAGACCAGCTAGGAAAATTGAAAACATTTGCAACTTGCCTTAAAAATCGCTTCATTTTTCTTTCTTTCATGATGATATGATAACATCCCATTAACAAGATGAAAGTTAGGCTGCCTATAATCATGTTGTTCTTTTTATCACCATCATGCTTAAAACCGTGTATACCGGCACTAGTATTTTGATACTCTCAATTCAATCTTTTTCATTACCAGTGATACGTTGATTGTGGGTGTGGTGAATGCTGGTACCAGTCTCTTCGCTGGTTTCGTCATCTTCGCCATCCTAGGCTTCATGGCCGATCAACAGGGAGTACCAGTCTCAGAAGTCGTCGACGAGGGTACGTGACTGTCTCCTTTAATAACAATCAATTACAAAATCGATGGATCCTATGATGGCTTATGGTATTGTGGTGCTCTCTGAACCAGAAAGGGACAGATTCCACACCACCCCTCCCCCGCATCCCGGGCATGGAGTGACGAAAGCTTTTGAAAATTATCATCATTTTGTATTATTATTTAGCATACAGATAGATCATCTTATACATCCAAGTTTCATGTGTGTATTCTTGATTGTTTAGGAATATTCACGAATTAATCATTATATTCATATATCGAGATTTCTGCGTTCTGTGCAGTATATTTTGAGGACAATTTCATTTTGGTACCGGCAACTTTTGACGCTGCGCGGTACCCATTGGTTGAAATGTATCATTATTATCAAAGGGCGGTGAGATCTAGGCTATTCATCCATGAATGTAAAACAAAATTATCCTGGAACATAATTATCATAGCGATTGTCCGGGTGGATTCCTACCTCGGCACTGTTAGGTTTAATCAAAGGTGTACAAAGGATGAAGGATGAGGAATAAAACTTCAATAAAATCTCAAAAAAGGTCTTTGAAATGTCAGATGTAGCGCAGGGAAAAAAATAATATGTAATCAAAATTGTCCTTTTTTTTCATGTTATGTAGGACCTGGACTCACTTTCATAGCCTACCCAACAGCTGTGTACTACATGCCCGGTGGACCTGCATGGTCTGTCATCTTCTTTGCTATGTTGATTATGTTGGGTCTCGACAGTCAGGTTAGTTAACAGAAAAATCACAGGGTTATTGGTCCTTGTAATTTGCTTCCACAACCCCATAGTGATTTTTATATAATGAAATACTGATGTACTTGGGCTGTTCATAATTCTTCATCAGGCAAACGTTACCCTCTTTCGTGCGAGAACAACAAGAAACCAAAAACAGCACTGTCTGTGTACCCGGTGACGAAATTCCTAAAGTGCATGATCGATAGGGTCTGATTAATGTTGGGACTACCCTATAGAGGAAGAAAAATGAGATAAATTCAAACTTGAATATAAACGAAAGGGTGGATGTATATAGACCTCGATATTAATGTGAAAGATAATGCCCGATTCACTGGACGTGTTAATTTGATCATTTTTGTGAGATCTTAGACACTGCAATATCCTTGGGCATGATAGGTGGAATTTCAGAGGGTACCTGAATATATTTTGAACGCCCTCTCCTAGCTCTTTGACTCGGAGTAATGTCATATGTCGGGTCTTGTATCCTTAGGAAAAGATGCTGTATGAATGTATATACTTATCGTTTACATTTTCGGTTGACAGTTTGCAATCTTGGAGGGTTTGGTGACGTCATTGATGGATGAATTCCCCCAGTTCAACCTTCGACAGAACCGTGCTCCCTTCCTCGCGGTCATTTGCTTCATGGACTTCCTACTGGGTCTGCTCTGTGTGACAGAGGTAAGAATATATGAAAAAGGACTACAAGTCGGACCCACCCATTGTTTCTTCATCCCAATGCCCCCCCCCCTAACTACATGTACCTATGTTCCTAGCTAGTTCCTATGACATGTGTTCCGCCCTCCCGCCGTTGCTGTGCCACTGTGTGGCCCATCCACTCACCCTACTTCTTTGTCATTAGCAGATTATGCCCTTCCCTCTCTCTATATATTCTATGTACCCCTCCTCTATGTGTTCCGCCCTCCCGCCGTTGCTGTGCCACTGTGTGGCCCATCCACTCACCCTACTTCTTTGTCATTAGCAGATTATGCCCTTCCCTCTCTCTATATATTCTATGTACCCCTCCTCTATCTCTTCCTCCCTCCCTTTCTTCCATGTACCGGAAAGCATGATAATAACCTTATTCATTAGCGCCTTATGTTCTCCCATATATACCCATGCCCCGGCCCTCTCCATCCGCCCTATATTTCCAAGCTAATGAGTTAGGATTCAAGCGTAAGATTAGGGTTAACGGGTAAAGTTTGTAACATATAGACAGTCATGACAATAGGGAAATCGGCCATATCGGTACTTACCTAATTTTCATTGAAACTCTACGAATTTATTCAATTTGTTAAATTTATTGTTTTACATTGGTGAGAATGCCGCAATAACGCTATCTGTGAGAACATATTGAAAACATGTATTCAAAATTAAAACAAAATTCGAAACTATCGTAAATGTAAAGACGTAGCTTTTACAACTGTACAATTTTCATGATTTTAATCATGTCATAAAAATGCTCTTTTGTTTATGCTTCCTCTTTTGCAGGGTGGAATGTATTTTTTCCAGTTGATGGACACTTACGGTGCTAGCGGTATGTGCTTACTGTGGGTTGCTTTCTGGGAATGCATCGCCATCTCATATGGTTATGGAATAAAGAAATTCTATTACATAATCAGCGATAACATGGGCTTCACGCCAGGCTGGTATTGGCCTCTCTGCTGGGCTGGACTTGCTCCTGCTGTCAGTTTGGTAAGATTGTGTTTCCATTCAACAACAGTCTCTCTTCTTACATTCTGCTCCTTCATATATCACTTATTATTGTCCTTTCTTCTCGCAGTTTTCTATACAGTGCGTCCCAGAAAAAAATGGAGAATTATTGATGTTTTATCATAACCTAATCACAATTATAATTAATAAATGACACATATTTTGTAAGGCTTAGACCTTCCTCTTTCATTTGATGCAATTCATTTGATGCATATTTCATGCATGAGTGATTAAACACAATTCGAAGAAAGGGTACCAAAAAAGTCATTTGGCGAACGGTAACTGAATTTCAAAGAGAAAATCACATTTCTAGAAAGTTCATTATAAACACTGCGTCTACGGTATTTCTTTTGTCATACATCTGATAATTTCTTTATAATGCCTTTTCTTCAACACAGGGTATCTTCCTGTTCAGTCTTATCGACTATCAGCCTGCTAAGTATGGTGAAAACTACTACTACCCTATCTGGGGTGAGATTCTTGGCTGGATGATGGCTATTGTCTCCATGCAATGGATACCGGTCTACGCCATCTACGTCTTACTTACAACACCTGGAACATTCATGGAAGTAAGTTCATTCGTTCTTCTTCGTTTTAATTATTCTTGTTGTTTCAACAAAAAGGAGTGATATGCAACTTGAAAACACATACATATTTTAGCACACCAATTATTCAGGAAAGCTGGCAAAGCTGATATCGAAAGGCGGGGATAGTATACATTTGGTTTGATATCGCCACCCATGGGAACCAAAAAAATGTCGACTTTATAATATTATTAAGTAGCATAGCCTTTATAATACAATGTAATATTAATAATTTGATGCCTGAAGGACTGAGGAGCAAAAAAGAATGTTAAAAGAGAAAAAACGCAATTATTCGAGTTTACCATGACAGTGACCATGAAGGTGTAATCTTTTGAATGAAGAATACCTTACCTAGCATCCCTTCACTCCGACTCTATTAATGAATACATTTCTTATCAAATTTGATGTCAGTACCGGTAAACTTTACAAATTAATGTGATTCTTTTACTTCTTTTTACCCCAGCGTCTTCATATAGTCACCTCACCTAGAATTGAGCCAGCAAAACCGGAGAAATTGGAGGACGAATCAACGATATCAGTAGAAGGTAAAGGAAGTGTCATCGGCTCGGATGAATTAAATGACAACTCTTTACCACCACCGGTCTACAACGAACTGGTGGTCGAAGACGAGAAGAAGAATGGCGTGACGACGAAGAATGGAGGCGTCGAGAACAAGGCGTTCAGCGTTGACGAAGAGTAAATGGTGGCGCTTTGAAATTATATAAAAGACTATATGAAGTGCAAGGAGGAATGCTCGGGTTCTGAAGACAGCATCTATATACATGCTCACTAGCAAACATTGAAACCCTTCTTTTCAAGAGTGGCACAGCTACATGGGGCACAGGGGCACATGCACCCTAAATCGTGCAGTGTAAACTAAGAAAATTGGGAAAGGAGGAGGACACAAAGGGAGAGGGGAAGGGAAGCAAATAGGAAGGTGAACAAAATGGTAGGACCTTCACAAAAAATTATCCCTCTAATAAGCGGCATTGCATGTTAGTCCATATTTTATCCGGCTAGTAAAAGACCGATGCCCCCCCCCCCCCCCACCCCCGGTGTCAGTGATCACTTAATGTGCTATGCCACTCGAAATCTGAGACCATTTGAGTTGGAAGGAGCCTCGGTTATCAAACACTTCTCAGATTTAAAGCAATGCAAAACATGACGTTCATGTTTTATCACGGGTTACAAAAAAAAATACAGTGTGTCATAATTGCTCGTACTTAAACAAAAAAAAATCTTTCGAATGTGGGGATATGGATTCAATCAGACTGGTCTACTTCAAGCAAAACTTTACCTGTTCGACCAAACATGCCGAAGCAAAATTCGTTTTGGGATCTATTAATTTTAAAAATGTATACCACTGCCATTGCAAAATAATAAAGAGAATAAAGTATCTACATGGAAAAATCATCTCAGGTGGTCACTTTCCTGCCACTGTGGATATACAGAAATCATATTTTGATATATCAGAATGTTTTTAATGATTATCTTACAAGTCATTAAGAGTTAAGTATAAATATAACATTGGGCTGCATACATGTACGTACCAAGTAGATACACATTTCTTGTTAGACATTACGGTTATCTTTGAGGAAATTATATTGTCATAAATGTTCAATGTCATGAGAAAAATCATAATAATGTCTTGGCTCAGAGGATATAAATAATATATAATATATGGGATGCATTGACGGATTATGATGAGAAAATTGTAAGCATTAAAACAATTTCTATTTAAAATGCCTTGATCACGAATGTGCCTCAATTTTGTTACAACAACAATTGTGTTTTGATCATTATTGAATATCAACTTGTCTGCATTTTTGATAGATCGAGTTTCGTCTCGTTTAGTTTCAATTGACAAGTTACCTCTATAGATTACTATGGAAATAGAACCCCCACTTAGAAGGATTTAAAAGGTATTTTTTACAGTCAATAGGTCAAGGAATTGAAGTTCCATATTACGTCGCATCAATAAAAAAGAAAATGCCCATGTCATTTTCACTACTTCTGAGAAAAAGGAAAGAAAATAATTCACTTTCGCAATTGTTTCACTTGATTTAGGCAGTTATTAATATGATTAATCAAAACAATTTGATTGGAAATCGACTTCAACGCTTTCCAATAATATGTGACACCATAAACAAAAAGACGGGTTAGAAAAAATACGTAATTCGTTTTTTAGGCATGGGTTTATTTGTTTGACGATAAGAACAAAATGGACAACTTTCATTTTGATGTAGAGGCAAACATTTACCAGTTGCATTTATGTCTTGATCATCTGAATATACGTGCTTATACTAATGTGAAAATATTAAAAAAAGAACTACAGATTGTGTTTTATGACTATGTTTGAAATTGATTTACTTATAGATATCTATAAAACTTTCTGACATACAGCTGAAAGGTCAAAATATAGAAAAAATTAGTAGTTTATGAGATGTAAATATGAGTCGTATGTATATAGATATAACGACTTAAATGCAATAAAAGGATACCAAGCATTCCTGTATAAGTGAAGACGTCATACGTGAGAGGTATATAATTATGAAGAGTCTTTATTCCTTGCGTCATGTGGAACTGGATGTATTTATTTACCTTTCATGTGTATAAAAGAAAGATGCGCGTATTCAAAAAGAATGAGAAAATATGCGATAGAAGAAATTATATTGTATATAAATGTATATCCTATGTAAAAACTGTAAGAAATCGAATGACAAAATTTAGGGTTATTTTTGTAAATAGCTAATCGCTCAAAATAATGTGTTTACGATGTATTGTCTCTTTCTTTTTCCCCTTCTTTTTTGTTTGATATTAATCCTTTTTAGAATAAACGCAAGTGATTTTCATTTTCTTTTTTGCACAGTAAAAAAGCATGTGAACTGAGAAGTTCTTCTAACAAACACGATAGTGTTCTACAGGATATTTCACCTAACAAAATAATATAATACACATAATACTAATTGTTGCCCAGATATAATTCATATAAACATTTTCGGTGCTGCAGCAACCTGAGCACCCCGGCCTCGTACGCCGATGAATAGAGAATGTGGCCCATCTACCCCCCCCCCCCCCCCCCCCCCCACTCCGGGGTCGGAGGGACCGCATTCGTGTTCCCAAAATCTCAGGTAAAGGGGTTCTTTTCACGCAACAAAGACCGGCCCGTATTGATTTATACACACCGGAGATAGGGGGTGCTTTCAAACATCCGGCCCGTATTGACTTTACCTACCTTTTGGGGTGCTTTCAAAGGGAGGGAACGTGCATACGCGTACCCTAAAATAAATAACACTGATCGGGGGGGGATCTATATACGGCGATTCATCTTTTTATTCTTTTCTCTCCCTTGAACTTTGAAGACAACTCGAAGGACCATCGCTTTTACGTTCTATCCCTTGGACAAGATATATATTTGTAATGTACAAGGCAGTTAGAGAATCAATTCCCAAAGTTTCCCCAATGGCTCAAATGCTCTTACTTCTTTATATTTTTAAATCTTGCATTATCCAATTTCTCAACACGCGAAATCATTTGTAGAACTATGCACCGTGATACAGAGATTGCCGGTTGTTACAAAACAAAATGTAAAATTATTACTTTTTTGTCACATCAACCATTTACAGTGCTAGAGTATAATTTTGTTGATAATAACAGCTTTCCACTTAATGGCAGTGTGTCAATGTACATTATTAAAGCCAAATACAATAGGTATGTGTTCGAGGGTTTTCTTTTTTCTGGTGCAATTCAAGTTATCCGATTAATTAGAGCATGTAGTACATCATAAGAGAGAATATTATCATTATGAGTGAGATATTTATTTGAAGTATAAGCGACTATCATGGACTACCATGGCAGTAAATTGAATATGTGATGATGGTGATAAACGAAAGGTGAAGACAGATAGATCATTTTGTGAAAGAAGGAATATTATTGTTCTCCAATAACTGAGACAATGCTGCTCATGGTGATGGTCTATGGATGAGGAATTTCGATGAGGATGATGGTGATAATGATGATGGTGGAGAGGAGGAGGAAGATGAAGATTATGATTATGATGATCGTGATGTTGGTTGTGGTAATGGTGGTGATGGTGGTGGTACTGGGGGTGGTGGTGGTGGTGGTGGTGGTGGTGGTGGTGGTGGTGGTGGTGGTGGTGGTGGTGGTAGTGGAGTAATGGTGGTGACAATTATGGTGATGATAATTATGATTTAGGTCGGGGTGTTGGTGACGGAATTGATGATTATGAAGTTAATGATGGTGAAGACGACTAAAGTAATGATTAAGATAAGGATATTAGGATAGGGTTAATAAAAGTCATTATGGAAAAATAATGGTGTTACCACACTAATAGTGATGTTGATCAAAAATGCAAATGACCATGATTTGAGTAGGATATTGCCCTCTGATTAAAGTGGCAATCCAACCTTTATAACAAGTCGTTTGAATGAAAGCAAAAAAATCAGAGAAACAGAATGGCGAAAGTTTGAAATAAATCGGACCAATAATAAGAAAGTTATACAAGTTTGAAATATGAGATTACTACAGCTTTGCGGATCTCAAACATTTTTAGAAAACAATTTGTTTTAGTCATTTTGTGTGTTGGAACAAATGTGAAGCTGTTCGCTATCGCATCACGAGGACATTATTGATTCAGCCGATTTGAAAAGCCCATACCCGTAGTGTTTGCAACTTTAACAAATTTAAACTTTCACCATTTTGCTTTGCTATTTGTTTGCTTTCTTAGAGAGGTTCGTTATCAAGGTTGGATTTTCCTCAATTAACTATGAAGAAGAAGATCAACTTTATTGTTGTGGCGGTAGGACGTGGAATATTGGGTGGTGGTGAGGGGAAGCTATAAAGGAGCGAAGTGATAATTATTATGGTGTTGGATCGGCTATCAAGGGCACATTGTAGGGAAAATATTGCACTTTTCTATGACTATGTTAATGATGGTTTTATATGAAATGCTTTTAATTGTTCAAAAATTCTGCTTGCTTAAATGTGTCTCACGTCATTTTGCAGATAACTACTAAAATGTCGTCAGACTAGAAAACAAAAACATAGATAACGACAAGCACCTTCATAATCAATAATGGTATGACGCCCTCTAAAGGCAGACAGATAGACGCAGTCCAGCAGGCACGTCTAGAACGTGAATACAAGACTTCTAAGCCCCCAAAACCCCTCCCCTCCCCCTATAGGCGTGAAGAAAATGGTTTGGAACGTGAGACGTAGCTGTACTTTAAAATTTTATTACGATCTTTCGGCTTGTGAGGCCTTCTTCAGGTTCTGAAGTGCAAACACATACAAAAACAAATACATTGTATGAACAAAATACATGGCATACAAACTTAATATCACTCAATCATAGTCAAGCATCATGAACATAGCAAAAATCAGTACGAGAAACCGCTCCTGAGGCATGCAGAGGTGGACAGAGAAGGAGACAAATCAAATAGATTGGGAGAGAGAGAGAGAGAGAGAGAGAGAGAGAGATTGATTGATTGATTGATTGATTTTTATTCGACAAGCTTCCAACATATAACAATATACAATAATAACAGATCAAAAATAAGTCAGCTTGAACAGGATAACCCACGAAAGCTCGAGAGCTTATTTCCAGTGGGGTCCCTTACAGACATGTATAAAATTAATAAGTTAAAATAGTAATATTTACAGACAGATAAGAAAATTAAAAGAACTACTTATTAAAGATAATAATAATAATAACAACATTAAACTGATGATAGAAATGATATTAAGTACAAGAAGAAAAAGAAGAAGGAGAAGAAGAAAAAGAGGAGAAGGAAGAAGAGGAAAATAATGATGAATTTGTAGAATTTCTATAACGTACGAAAACATAAGTATATACAACATGAAAAAGTATGAACCGACAGAAGAATAAAAATTTCAATCATATAACATGTCATTCACTTCTCTTCTCTGACTGTCAAGTATTAGGTATTCCTTTAATTTCCTCTTAAAATGATCATATAGTTTCCTATTTCTTTTACACCATTGGGAAGGGAATTCCAATATTTTATGGCATTGTAATAAAACGAATTTCCAATACTACCTACTCTTTCTGGTAAGTTAAAGTTGAATCGTCTATTTCTTGTATTATAATCATGTACGTCAGTAACAAGATCGAAGTTGGATCGAATATAATGATTCGACTTAGTATGATATATTTTATGCACGTGATGCAATACGAGTTGTTTTGATCTTTGGTCGACTTCAAGAAAACCAGCTTTAGAAAGTTCGCTGTAGCCAACATGAGTTCTTGGACCAGAACAGTTGATAAATCTCACCATTTTGTTCTGTATAATCTTCAACTTCTTTTGATCTGACTTATTTATGTTACTATACCATGCAGGGTTAGCATAGTCAAATAAACATTGAATAAGAGCAAAACAGAGTGTACGTCTTGCTTTTAAATCCATACAACTTTGATATCTGTACAAAAATTTCAGACGAGAATTTGCTTTTTTTACAACTGATTCTACTAAAGATGAAAATTAAATTGCGCTAGCCAACTCAATGCCTAAATACTTCACAGACTCTTTTCTCTTGATTGCTTGATTATTGTGTGTCACTTTGAATTCAAATGACTTTTTAGAACTACTTTTAGAACAAAATAAAATGCTTTCTGTTTTTTTCCAAGTGTAAAGAAAGCTTATTATCAGTCATCCAATCGACACACGTAGACAGCTGTTCACTGAGCTTTTCCTCAATATATTTAGGATCAGGATTTGAATAGAGTAGTACGCTGTCATCTGCGTACAATAATATTTTGAAGTCTTTTATACAAATACACATATCATTTATATAACTTGAAAATAGAATTGGGCCTAAAATGCTTCCCTGAGGAACACCGCATGTTATAGGCATTAGTTTGGAACGAATATCATGAATGGCCACTACTTGGTGCCGATTAGATAAGTAGGATCTGAACAAATCTAGGCCTAAACTTGCCTTATCAAAACCCATTAGTTGTAACTTCTTCAATAAGACGCAATGATTAACTGTATCAAAAGCTTTTTGCAGATCAAGGAGAATACCAACAAAGCGCCCTTGGGAAGTTTCTCTCCTCAGAGACGAAGACAGATGGACAGAAAGACAATTACATCAGACACAGACAGGGACAGAGACTGAAACAGAGATCACAAAAAGACACGAAGTTGAATATCCAGACAATTCCCTTAGTTATGCATTAGCTTTATTATGAAACTCCTTGACTCACATATTATCTCGATGACATATTCTCATCTTTCGGAACAAAAAACATTCGCCTGGTATGGGCTATGAAGTCGGGGGGGGGGGGGGGGTTACATAATCGAAGCTCAACCACATATACAGTGATGCTGGGCGTAGCAATCGAAGCATGATTAAGATAGCAATATATGATAGGTTTATCTAATCTTATTTGATATGTACAAGGTGGTGTCTTTCACGGCGATTATAACTTATCGATAATTTGATAAGGTTATAATCCTTGTTAAACAATGATGGTAGCTGTATAGCAAAGACCCGTCAGGTCTGTGTGCATCATACTATTGACCTGGAAAACAACTGAATGCTGTTGTCTAAGAAAGCACTGTATGAACAACAACAACAGCAACGGTTACGAGACCATTGCTCTACCACTGAGCCATCACGCCTCCTCAAATTAGAGGTGATCAAAACTGAACAACCATAAATGATATAAATTAGAGATGATCATAGCTGAAATTAGATATGATCATAGCTGAATAGCCATAAATGATATATTTTACCAACCAATAGCGTAGGCTTTTCTCCTGACTATACTTGTATCTTTATTGATATAAGATGGGTGTGTTGAAGGCCTCTCTTTATCATGCAACCTTTGCCCATTATTATCTTAATAGTCATTAAGGTTAGTCCAACATAATATATCATTAGTTTGCGCAAGTCCACTTTGCCATACGTCAACATACTTAAAAAAAGTCCTCAAATTTGATAATCATATTTAATATACGTGTTCTCTCTTTACTGATGGGTGTATGAAGCTATCAAGCCGCCCGCAAATTGTGTGTCTTCAATACGTGCACAATGGGACAAATGTCCTTGGTATACAATAATACGTGTATGTATTATATCAACATAGAACAAAATCTATGGGGTGTCAAAGTCTTCCGATTTGAAGGATATTTATTTTGCAACAAAAATCACAAAAACTTACTCATAAATGTTCTTGATTTAAAAGAAAAGAACTTACACTGCGTTGTAATGTACAAGTAGTTCCCATAAAATATTATAACTTTAATGTATTCTCTTCCTCTTGCTTATCATATACTAAACCAAAACATCTGGAATGAAAGGGCTATCCAACCCTTGTAAAAGATTCATGTGTATGAGAGCAGAAAAATAAAAGATACAGAAGGGTGAAAGTTTGAAATCGGACCAATAGTAAGAAAGTTACGAATGTGTGAAATATGAGATCACTATTAAAGTCTATGCTAATTTCAAATCGGTAGTTTGGTCAGTGGATAATTGTGATGTAGTCGCGGATAACTCGACCGTTTGCGGTGTAGACTCTACAAAATTATCATTAATTTCTGTTTTCTGATAAGTGCTTTCTTCCTTGGGGCACTACTCAAAATATATTATGGATAGCGTATTATTATAGGTCATCTATATAAGAAGAGACCCTCCTGAGTCATTCATTTTTGACAAATTGAAATTTTAGTCATTTTGTGTGTTGTCCGTCACTATCACTTCAGCCCATTGAAGAGTCCATAGTGATTACAACTTTCAGAAATTCATAACTTTTTCATTTTCTGTCCGATTTCATTCAAACTTCCACCTGCTTACTTTTCTGATTTTTTCTGAATGTCTCTAGAGTAGTTTGCTATCAAACAGCGTGTTTCCACAGAAAAAAAGTGGAACCCGGATTATCTTTTCCGGATTGAAATACCGTGTCACGGCGACACGGTATTAAACCAATCTGTTTCCACAGAGCGCAGCATTCCGATTCGCCCCGATTCCGTGTTCCAAGTCAGGAAAATGCCGTGTCAATCGGAAGTCAAGATTCAACCTTTGACCTCGATCGTGGATTCAGATCTACACAGGATTCCACGCTATTCTATTGTGACGTACATTTTTCATTGTTACGTACAGCGCGTATATAAACATATTATTGTACGCGTATTTCAGAGTATATTTCAACCAATCACGCTGCAGCGGTGATTGGGGCTTCGCGCGCTCTGATGCTCCGCCAGACACGGTTTGTCGCTGTGTGTTTCCACAGAGATTTTACAGGGAGTTCTTTGGGGTCGACACGTCGTCGCCGTTTTCACGAACCGGCACAAGCCACCGAAATCCCTTCAAAATGTAGTTTTTATTTTTTTTGCATTTTTAGCATAAGTTATCAACAATCTTTCATTTCACCAAATTTCAGCATCCAAAACGCTTTAATTTTTGAGATATCCATGGTTACACAAATGACAAAAACGACACACGAGCCAAAAAGCACGATTCATATTTTCACGAACCGGCACGCGCCGTTATAAGTCAATGGGCTGTGCCGGTTCGTGAAAATATCTTTGCGCTTACAAGACCTAGACGACGCGACACCACTGATCTCTACCCAATAGGCCTGTTTACTAATGATATGCGAGTGACGTCATAATCCCTCGCACCCTAGCGATTGTTACTACGTAGGGCAAGCTTTGCGTGGTGCGGCACGGTCGCCACATTGTTTTTCCATGCCCGCTACGCTATACACATACAAAGCCATTGCTAGCGACCGCGACGTTTTTTCACCCTAATTTCTACAATGGCATCGCCTTCGACATCGAGTTCTAGTTCCAGCAAGCCGTTTTCGCAGTGGACAGTGAAGGAGCTCACCGATTATTTAAGAAAGAGAGGAGTTACGACATCAGGGTACAACAAACAGAAACTAGTTCAACTTGCGACTGCTGTGGCCGATATCGCTTTGCCCCAAGACCCGGACCTTGCGAGCTTCGACTCCGCACGGTCGCTGCGGGAGAAGTTGGAGCGTGCGGGGTGCTCGTTCGACGACCCAATGAAAATCACCGGCTACACCGAGAACTTTGAAAGTATACCAGATTTCGGATTATACGACATTTTCACCTACAAAATGTTTTGAACAGACGTAGGTATTCCTTGAAATCCTGTCGATTCCAAAGTCCTTTCTTCCACAATTCTTAATCCATATTTTACACTTCTCCAGGTTCGTCTTTGGTTTGGGGAACGGGATGAAAAACACACCATTCATATGGGGTCTGTCTGCGTACCGTGAATCGCTGTTACACGTGCCGTAACAGCAATGCTTACCTCCCATTTTTGCGATATTTCGTCGGATTTCGGAAAATAAAATCGAAGATTTGTCATGTACAACTGAGAAAAACTATATTTATTTTAATTATATACCCTAAGGTTGGAAAACAAACAGTTTTAAACGAAGTTTATTAGGACGATGATCAGCCTTTTTTTCCTCGCATTCCCCACATCGCCGTATACAAAGTGTGTGTAGCAGGGCCGTAGCAGACACTGCGCTCGGTTTGTTTGCCAGAGCTTACAACCGTGTGCAAATTTAAAGGTCCGTGAATACATTAGTAAACAGGCCTATTATCGGGTAGAGATCAGTGCGCGACACAGGCGGTTGTGCCGGTTCGTGAAAATAAAATACGCGCTAAGACAGCGCGAGCGCTTTTGTCTTGCGCGTAAAGTTACATAGGAAAAACGACACAGTGGCTTGTGCCGGTTCGTGAAAATATTTTTGCTACGTAAACAGCAAAATAATATTTTCACGAACCGGCACGAGAGTCCAAAGCTTCGTAATATTAATAGTAATTGTCATTATGCTTAACAAATGGAATGTATAGAAAATACAGAATATTTTCCTTTCATTGATATGTATTTTGTGATATAAAATTTGACATAAGGCATGTTTCTGGCGAATTCAAAACGGGCTAAACGTAAAACGCGTTTTTCTCAGAATGTACTTATTTCGTTGCGCGTTGGGCTGTGCCGGTTCGTGAAAACGGCGACGACGTCAAGATCCATCTCTGGTGATAATCCGCATCTCGGTCGACTCGACCCGACACGCTTGTGTTTCCACAGGAAAACTGACCCGGTATGACACGGTATGACACGGAAAATACCGTGTCGATGTTTTCTGTGGAAACACGCTGATTGTTTGATTTCTCTTAAAAGCCCCAAGCTGTCCTACTTGTATCTACTTGCTCCCTCTATATATACAGCGTGTTTCCACAGAAAACATCGACACGGTATTGTCCGTGTCATACCGTGTCATACCGTGTCATACCGGGTCAGTTTTCCTGTGGAAACACAAGCGTGTCGGGTCGAGTCGACCGAGATGCGGATTATCAGATCCACCTCTGGGAGGTGGATCTTGACGTGTCGACCCCAACGAACTCCCTGTAAAATCTCTGTGGAAACCATAGAGATATATACTATTATTAAGTACACAGCGACAAACCGTGTCTGGCGGAGCATCAGAGCGCGCGAAGCCCCAATCACCACTGCAGCGTGATTGGTTGAAAAATACTCTGAAATACGCGTATTCAATAATATGTTTATATACGCGCTGTACGTAACAATGAAAAATGTACGTCACAATAGAATAACGTGGAATCCTGTGTAGATCTGAATCCACGATCGAGGCCAAAGGTTGAATCTTGACTTCCGATTGACACGGCATTTGCCTGACTTGGAACACGGAATCGGGGCGAATCGGAATGCTGCGCTCTGTGGAAACAGATTGGTTTAATACCGTGTCGCTGCGACACGGTATTTCAATCCGGAAAAGATAATCCGGGTTCCACTTTTTTTCTGTGGAAACACGCTGATAGAAAACTTCCCCAATCGGTGCATGTTGGTCCCCCATGATCCTCTGTTTCTTATGTTAGTTGAGAGCTGAGTTAATGAGATAGCCACCTGTTAGTGACCTCGCTGTGTGGTCCAGTAGTATTCTTGATATCAAGAATTACCATTGCTTTACAACGTTAAATTATTTCTTGATATCAAGAAATATGTTTTAATGATAAAACGGCTTGCCATAAGATCGCGCCAGCTCGCCACAACTCGAGGCTCCAACTCTGCTAAGTGGGAGCCCTGCTTATGACGAGTTGATTTGACGGTGTCCAAATAACAAGTGAGAGTATTTAGCTACATGCTTCTCGCTCGTACACAATTCTGTACGTTCACTGTGAGTTCACTTTACATGTTAACTGGATGTGTGTATCACTTACACATTACATTATGGCAATGGTGGAAAGTTTACATCAAAGGAATGTTGCGCGTACGCGCATACAAGCATGTATCACATTTGGGGTCAAAGGAAGTGCGATGGAAAGAACCAAGATTGGAATGTAAACAATACACGAACACAATAACCAGATTCATAATATTATCATTAGCTACATGTACACGGTATAGGGTTTGTATTAAAATGGCATTGAAGTATCGTACTCATCATGATCATAGGAACATGTATATCATAATTAGTTTGATTCATTTAATTATAAGTAAAAGTACCATCATCATCCTTCACGTCATTTATATTTCATTGTATGATCCACCATAGTTATTGTTAATACTATGTGATGTTTCATTTGAAATGAAAAGGATCAATTTATAACATGAAATACAAAATTTAAAAAATCCTTCAGGCCTACAAGATGGGTGTATTATTATCAGCCAGCCGTATTGGTAGTATTTTTTATTGAATATTATTATCAACGAATTAATTGAATTTAATGCCCTATGCACCAAAAGTGTTCACAAATTTAAATTTCATTAAAAAATCAATTTAATGTTTGCATTTAAAAAGAAATTACACCAGTGATATTTTTATATTTATATTGGTACGTTAAAAGTTTATACTAAGAAAAGCAACAACAGTAGAATATCTGTAAAATAATGACAAAGCGATTTGTAGACTCTATTTTCAGTAATGGTCAATCGCAAATAAAAGTTATGGAATTAAAGATCTTTAGATTTTTAGAAATAAAAAGGATTAGATTATTACGCAATTCTATGTAATACTAGTAAAATACAAAGCATTGATGCCATTGTATTTACCTATCCCAGCAGGGCCCTGTTTCATAAAACTTGTTATCAATAACAAATGCTATATTTCTATGACAAATTTGCTCTCAGCCAATTAAATGCCACGATTTCAGTAGCTTATAACAGTTGTTGTTACTTGTTATTGGTAACAAGTTTTATAAGATGATGAAGCGGATCCTAATCAAGTGATTGGTTGAGAGCGTAAGTATGACCTGGCATTTATTTTGCCTAGCACGTAATTTTACTAATGACCGGTCATTAGTAAATGCTAAAGGCCGGTCATTAGTAAAATCATGTTATGAAACACCATTTTACAAAACAAATAAAACAATTTGGTAAATCAGATTTGCCCGGCCCGATAGAATTATCTATTCGTATAAAACAAGGCCCAGGGGTTTTGTTCGAAAGTTGAAATGATGTTTCCTTAATATTTATTTATATAATTCAAAGTGTTTGTTAATTAAGGGTACGCATTTACTGAAATATGTTATTTGAGAAACGAAATGTCATGAATCTATCCACAGCCTTGAAAATCTTTTGAACAAATATAGATAATTCTATCGGGCCGGGCAAATCTGATTTACCCTGATATAAAGTCTTATCTTTAGCCAGTACTCTGTACTCAATCATCTATTGTTTCAAGCTTTCCGTAGAACCTCACCCGTGTATTTGATTAGAACTTTACCTCTATTGTGAATTTATAAACAATTCAATCAGTGTGAAAAGCACAACAAGCGGTGTCATTTTTGCGCAAATCAACACGAGTGATTCCTCCGATATACATGCCTTCCAAAAGGCAAACTTAATTATCAGAATTATCTTGGGAAAATAATGATGTTGTTTTTATCTTTTTCCCAACATGACGCATTAAAAAACATTGGGAAAGATCCACCAACCTATATTTAATTACTATCGTTTTGTTAGATTTGTAAGAGTGTTATTATGACCTTTATGTTTTACATGTTAGGTTTAAACCAATAAAATAAGCTAAAACATATCGTAAGAAATATTAAAGTTAGTATTGCTTTCCTTTCTCTACAAAGTTCACTGGATACATGGAGACCCATTCTAGAACTGACATAGACTAAAAATTCCAGATTTAGGTAAATGGAGTATCATACAGCCCCATCCAACCCTACCCCCCCCCTCTCTCTCTCTCTCTCTCTCTCTCACACACTTTCTTTTCAGAAGACTATTAGGAACAACTCTTGCCATCGAGTGCATTTGTTTTTCTCAAATAGGCCTATATATTGCTGATAAATAGGAACTTACTAGACTATGATTTACCAAGTCAAACAACGGAAATGTTCATTATTTTTTCATGGTGTATTTTGATTGAGCTATACCACATTGTGCATGCAGATCCTTCGAGCATTGATTGGGCACATCTGGATCTCAGGATGTACTGCGCATGCTCACATCTAATGGAAAGAACCCAGAATTTCATGTCGAGCGTCGAGCTAGCTCGAGCGGAATGAAAAATATTTGATACTTCAGTCACTGGAAAGCGCGCGCTCAACGTAGTAGCGCCTGTTGTGATAGTCATTCTTATAGAATTTCTTAGCATAGATTGAACCAGGGAGTTGATATCACCTCCCTGATTGAACCTGCCACTTCTTGTAATACCCTAGCCCAACTGCTTTAATCCATTTCAAGATTGATTACTGAAGAAAGACAGAGCGAAAGAAAGCGAACATAACAAGAGCTCTTGTTTGACGGCACCGCGTGTCAATTCTGTTATAGTTCTACCGGTATACCACCAACATGGCATCTGCGGACGCAAAAGGCCTGGAGATGGTAGAGAAAGGGAAGAAAGTTGAAGAGAAACCAGAGGAGGAGGTGGAGGAGAGGGTTGGATGGGGAAGTAAAATGGACTTTATCATGGCTTGTATCGGCTACGCTGTCGGATTGGGCAACGTCTGGAGATTCCCTTACCTGGTCTATAAAAACGGTGGAGGTATGTACCAAAAACTTATTTTGAATTTGCATATAAAATCCAATGAAGAAATAGTCTAATAATCTTTCAAACGTTTGTTAAAACAGTGCACTATTAATTATCGATTTCAAACAATCAATACTCTTTGTTGACAAAAATGATTGAACAATTTCGACACAATTAAGGGCGCGTTCATGCTTGATTTTGAAGGTAGAATGAGCGATCTGAAACGCTCATCGTAAACGCTCATCGTGATCGCAGTTCCACGGTGTAGCTGTTCATGCTTACTTCTCTGGCTCATCCAGGCAATTCTCCTTGTGTGGCATTGTGTGACCTTCACTGTGCATGCTACGTAGACCCACTAGAGGTCAGTGCGTTGACCCCATTTAAACGCGTTTACAATTGTAAACGCATCTTTTTGTGAGTTTACGATCGGCGTTCGTGATCGCCGTTTTTCGGTGATTCTACAAAAGTGAGCATGAACGCAAGCGTGTTTTAAACTAAACACGTAACAGATGCCTGATTCTGGCCGTCAAAATCAAGCATGAACGCGGCCTAAGTCACACAAGCAAGGTAGGCGAACTGTAAAGTGGAATAACATTTATCGGGTAGATCTAGGCCTAAATTTAGGTCTAGACCCTAGATCGAGTCGTACCCAGGGTACCAAAAGACAACAAATAAATAATTTCAGTCCCATGTTTTGGAATCACTCCAATAATCACAATGTCTAACTTACTCTAACAATAACAAAGCCAGACAGCTGGTTAGGCATTCATATAGACTAGACTCTATTATACTAAACAGGTAAAGTTATGAATAATTATTGTGAGAAATGTCACGAATGTTCGCCATTTCCATATTCAGGAACGCGACGCATTGGTGTTTGCTTTGAAATTGTACATAACCAGATGACAGTAAATTCAAATTCCCAGCTTCTTTTGATGTGCTTCATAAACTACTGCTGGACCGGTGAATGAGATACTTTCTAGTTCATTTAGACTCTACTTCATAGAAAATCTTGGTCAATTATCTTCTTCAGATATCTTTTAACAACATCAAGAAGAAAGATGAAAAGAAAAAAAAAGGCTTTCCCGGAGAAGTAAATTACTGAATAGTCTACTAAATGCCTAGATCTATATTACGAGCGCGAGCTAAGCTTCTTTTTTCGTATGGTATAATGAATGCTGCACATAGGTGCACGTGCGGATGAAGGAGCGAAAGGGTAAGAGGTCGGCTCTTCTCTTCGACCTCTCGGTTCCTTCACGTTGAATCTTTTCTTCTTTCTTTTTCCTCCTGGAGGGGGTCGATAACATTGGCTTATCACTCTCTTTTCCTCTGTCTCTCCTTCTCGCTCCCACTCTAGACCTATATCAACTCTCTCGCTCTCTCCCCGGCCATTCCCATGGCACGCCGGCATAGAGATGTCGGACGTGCTAAATCTTCTACCAAGCCTCAGTCTGTTACATCTTTTGAAAAGTGTTGTGGTTTATACGTTCTCCCTTCAGTTTTGAAACCGCAGTTTAGAACTACTCTTTTTGTATGTATATATAGATCTATAGCTAGCTAGGCCTACTTGAATATTACTGGAAGAATATTTATCTAAAAATTTACCTAAAAGAATCACCAAGGAAGCCCGTGCAAGTTGATGAAATGCATTTATTTGTAAAATCTACGGTCATCGTTATCTTCTTATTGTCTATTGATCTTGGTGTTGATCCAGAGTTTCTAAGCTAGTTTACATACTGTTATTGCACTGACTCATGTTGGCTGGCATCAGCAGGAGTCATTTACCATGTTTACACCAACAACAGTCAATATAAACAACCAAACCCTGGTCACTGATAATACATGTACTTCATTTGCCCAATAGTGGATGAAGCTAATTCACTCTTTGAAATTGAATACATGTATATAATATATACTGGTAAGTTATAAACGTACTGTATACCACATAATTATGTTGTGCGGAAAGAGTCTGATCGTGTGTACAAAATGTACATGCTAGAAACATGCGCTGGAGAGTATATGCAACACTCTATCACTACCAGGGACTCTACGACAGAGTGAAATGCATCCACCACATGTATTGAGACTTCCTGGTCATAGTAGATTCTCCATACTTTCTTGCCTACACACACATACTACTATATACAGAATAGCCTTGTCCTTCCATTCAGAATTCAACTGGGAGAGGTCAGCAGACATGACCTCTTGTTTTATTGGACGGGAAAGTTGGGGAAGGCAGACGAAATCCGATCTTTACTGTAACAGAAACAAATGTATACGACCTCTTTCCATTACGAAAAATGATGACTGTCCCGATTTCCTCAAGCAAGTTCGTCTGGTTAGTTATTGGTTGTAAATGCATAGAGATAAGTTTCAGATAAGCATAGAGGTATAATGATGAAGTGGACGACACTCAAAAAGCTATTAAAAGCAGTTGTGAAAAGAATTGAACGAAATGAAGTGAAGTTTAAAAGATGACCATCATAATACCATGACAATATTTAAAAGGCCTTTTTTCAGTCTGAAAATCGGCATCACTTAATTGAACGATATCTATCTGAACGCGAAAGTTCTATAGATGTGGAATTATTTCTCTTAGAGAAGGCACGATAGCTTAGTCGGTAGAGCAGTGGTCGCGTAATCCGGTGACCCGGGTTCGAAACCAAGGCGATGCGCTAGTGCCCTTTGGTAAGGCATTAATCCTCATTACCAGGTCCCTCGGAGAGGACCTAAAGCCGTCGGCCGTCTGGTTGCTTACTAACAAGCATTTATGCTTTCTTAGCAGTCAGGTCAGTTAGTCAAATAACCACCACCACATCTCTTGTTTCCTCGTATATTTGTTTGATTGAAAGACTGACCAGTAAAAAAAGGCGGAATGATTCAGATTTCAAAGAGATAAAATAGACTATGTATAAACTATAATAAAAGGCATTTTACATTGACATTAATAAATGAGAAAATGTGAGGGTAAATGCGTGACAAACATGCCATTAAAATAATGATAAGTAAAAAGGGTTAATGTCAAATATTACATCTTGATTTATATGGGGAAAGAGGGAGAAACAGATTTGAAGATGAAGATAACTGAATATAGTGATATATACAGTGCGATAAATCGAAACCGAGAATTATCAATGTTTTATCATAAATTAATCACATCTATAATTGATAAATGACACATATTTGGAAAGCTTAGATCCTCCTCTTTCATTTGATGGAAGTCATAATATTGCATATTTCACGCATGAGTGATTAAAATCAATTTGAAGAGAGGAAAACAAAAAGTCATTCGGCGGACGATATCTGAATTTCTAACAAAAAAAATCACATTTCTCGAAAGTTGAGTTTCTGCCCTTTCATATGACACCTCAATCAGGAAAAATGAGCTAGGAATAACAAAGTTCTGTTTGTTTAAAGTAGTGCTTGCATTTCCATAATTTGATTAAACGAATTCGTTTTCACTGGCTGCCTGCCGTATCAACAAACAAAATTAACAGAAAACTTAACTCCGTTTCGTTGACAATCAGCCGTAGACGAAAGACTTCATGTAAGGGGACAGACTGAAACAGTGATCCAACAGAATTTCGAGAAATCCACTATAAAGGGCAATTTCAGTAGTCAGCACCCATTTGTATTTTGTAGGCCTATATATCCCATAAAATCATGTTTGTGTGACGTAATAGGCAAATATAATGTTCGAACATTTCGAAAGGTGATGGAAAGGCTACTGAAATCGCTTTAGGTTGATTTCTCGAAGGTCTTTGCTATCTTGTACTTTGTTAACTTTGTTTAGTTGACTTTCCAGTTTCCACTGAAACAACAAGATAGTAATCGACCGACGACTTCGTTCCGCCAATCCAAAGAGTTCACAGACAATGAGACAAGTTCATGTTACAGAACCAGGTTCTAGGTGTTAGTTTTAGGAATCGAAACAAGCAATAACCATTATAATCATTACTATCAGTATTGTATATCTTTTTCTCTGTTCTTACCTTCTTGTAAAATATGTCTGAGCATTCTTCACTCTTTCCTCTATGAAGAACTCCCCATCGGTGTCAAGACGATAAAAGGATGCATCGCAAAATATGGAAAGAGCCTTCTTCAAGTTGGCAACGCCCATATCATTAGATCTCTAAAGCTAAAGAAGCAGTCGCTTGTTGTCAGTTTTTGTCATCACCATTTTATTTTGTGCTTGCAATGTCCGAGGTTCTATCATCCATTGCGTGATACGAGTGACGTAACCTCATGTTACATATTTAATACCATATTATTGACTAACCGTACCTCTTGGTTTTCTTTAACGTGATTTCCTAAATTTTGGTTTCAGAAATTCGAGATCAATTGAATCTCATGAAATGCATGTATGTTTTGCTGCGATGTAGCCTATAATGTTCTCAACTTCTCATGCTACGCTTATAAATTAATCCCTAATCTCTTCGTATTTTTTAAGATTGATCCACAATCTTACAAAACTGTATTTATCACCATTTAGGCCTTTTAAATATATACAAAAATTCCTCCCATTTTTGCCCATACAATTTCTTTCTACATGAGATTTTGTGGATATGCTCCTGCAAATTACATTTAGATATTTCTCACTTCGTCGAAATTCCCAGAGACTGAAAAAAACGCGAAACCGCGAAATTGATCTGATCACAAATACCCCCACACCTTCTAAGTTTGCGAAATTCGATTCCTAGTTTCATCCCCAGGCGCCCGACCATGTTCCTCTAATGCATTGACTATCAGTTACAAATCAATAGAAATATCAAAAGAATGTCATTTACATACATGCTTAGAAACTTATTGGATACTAGTTGCAACAAAATGTCCTTCATTTAGAAATTATGTGATTTTATGCACCAAAATGAATAACTTTGAATCTTTATTACCCAGGTGCAAAATTTCCAATCTTTACAGAGAGATATTCTCCTATTTTCAGTACTATGACTTAAGAACATCTTTGAAGTGGTAGATAAATAATTTCCAATTAAAAGAATTATTATTTGAGTATTTGACATTTAATTCAAATAGCAATAATAATGATGATATTAAAGAATAGTAATTGTAATAATAATAATTATTAAAATAATAACAATACGAAAAGTAATAAGGGGAAAAGAAAATAATGACGACAATTAAAAGTTGTTTTATATCTCAGAGGTGCATGTATGTTAATGAAACATTTGATCAAAAAGCGTTTCTTATAATTATGCGAACTAATGTATATCGAGTGAATTTTCCAAAGCTAAATTATGGATAGTACAATACTGCTTGCTAAGTTGCTATACTGTAACAGCGTACAACCTTGGTATATATACTCAATACAAATGAAACATGTAATTAAGGTTAAATAAAACTTGTGAGATACGGTCCTGGAATTCACTTTATTCTATTTCGGTCAAGTGAATGAAAGTGATAGTGCAAGTCAAACCATATAATTATATGGTTTGAGTAGATACGTGTCCATGCAGCGCCCCGGGTATAGGGAAGGCATATCATTCACCAAACAATATCAATTACTTACTCTAATGAAATAGAGAGACTGTTGATTTAATTAATATTTCCTTACCCATGTAGTAGTATGTACATGTACTTACCTTACATTCTTTGTCACATAAAACGGGGATAGTAGAAGCGAAAATCTGTCATGAAACTACATTTTTCTTTCATCTTCTGTAGGCATGTTTTATAATGTGCGGCTTTTGTCATGCATTAACAATTTATGTGTAATTTATAAACTAATGATTTTGCCACTCATGAACTATTTAAAGATTAGGCAGAACCATCACTTAAAGGGTAACGATACATTTGTAAATGATGTTGGCTACCGATATCTTCCACACAAGGCTTGGAGAAAAGTAAAAGAGAAACCCAGAACCTGAAAACTAAACTATTATGGTTTAAATCTGGATTTCAGCTGTCCGGGAATTGAGATTTTGACAAAGTCCAATACCTCTAAATGATTAAATATGAGGTTCTCAAATCATTGTTTTGTTAAATCTGTGATAGTGTGGTTTTCAAGAATAATTAGCGGTTAGAAACAATCGCTGTAAAATTTCATGAGATGCGACCAAGTTTGATCCCAGACCCCCCATCCAATTATTCTGTAGAATGTCTTTCCCGTATTTCTTTCTGTCGAGGTTCACGAAAAATAATACCCAAATATCGAAAACCAATAAAATACAGTATGTTAAATATTTAAATATTGGCTGAGATAATTATGACCTTCCGAGTAAATAGAGTTCAATAGGAAATCACTGTTATTTTGCTCAGGTTTATAACATTACGAACCAGAGCAAGATAACAGTAATTTCCTATTGAACTCTATTCATTCAGATGGTAATATTATACTTAGCCAATAACATATTCAACTGGTTCTCAACATTTGGCCATAATGTTTTATGCTCTTTCGGATAATGAAGTTCAAATTTGGAAACTCTAAAAATAATTTGTCGATGACGTCACACTGTCTTGACCACTCTAGTCAGAGACATCCATCAGAAGATCGCATGGTAACCGAGTCAGACAAGTTTGATTGCACAGACTATAGGTCAGAAGGATAAGGTATCACAAGATGCTCTTCTCATACAGTTCACCAGTATTCAATGCATACTCTTATTTCTACCTTTTTAGTTATGTTTCCAAACTTTCCTCCATCATTTAACTGTATGTCAAAGGATACATTCGGATTTACATGCGCAGTGTTGTTCAAAGGCAAAGAACATTAAATAATAAATGAATATTTTCCGTCATTATAGTTTTAGAAATGTATTGCAACCCCTTGAAATCCGATTCGTACCGTCTGCATTGAAGGAAATGTTAATTTGTGTCTTTCTTTCATTTAGGAGAATAAAATGGTTTCTAACCTTTCAATTCACACTTTTACTGACAATACTCTGTTTCAGGGGTAAGGGGGTTACAACAAAATGCAGGAAATTTGCGAAATGATGAAGAAAAAAAAGATTTATGTTGCCATATCACCCAGTTTTTATAGATTGCAATCTGACAACGAATTGGTTACATCTGTGCAGGGCCATTGGAACACAAAGATAGGCCTACACCAAGAAAACGGGATTTTTTTTTTTTTTTTTTTTTTTTTCTCCTTTTTTTTTCTCCTTTTTTTCATGCTTACATAGACCACTATGAAGGCTCACATTAATCGATATCTTCCCTCTTAAAAGATATTATTATAACCTTCCTATGACTTTCCTGCTCATTTCTCTTTCAAATGGCTTAATCTCTTTTGTGATGAAAAAAACAAATTGATACTTCCATTTTACTTTATGTTAATGATCAAATCATAGATGGCAGCATGGTATAAATACAAGTGAATGTAAGCCTCTAGATTAGAATCCTTGGATGTTTCGTAATGCATGATCCCTAAACAAGGCATTTCATAGTCTCTCTCGGGTGTAATGAATGAATGGGTACCTGATACAAGAATGAAATTTCATGAATGCTGCTCATGATGCACATGATGGCAGTCGAGCTAGAGCCGTACTTCTACTAGGCCATGGTTATGATACATGTACTGGTACACCAAGGAAATACTTGCAACATGAACACGTTGTCGTAGACCCAAAAAAAAGAAATATCTGAATTAGTAACTACATGGTGTAGGCGTGTGTAACTGAAACTGAATAATGTTTTTTTTTTAGTGCGAATGTGTACATTTTGAAGAAAGAAGTCCTTGAATGGTCATGTAATTTTGTAAGCCTGAATACGAAAAGCAGAACCAATCAATTCTAGGAAATTACAAAATGATATCTATAATATATCGAACAAGTAAATTTCTTATAATAGATTTTGATAGCAGAGATCACCCAAAGAAGGATGAATATATCGGGACTGACTGATTAGATAACCTACCTGTGTGCTATATGTGAATTGTAAATACATTTCTGCAGATTTTTGCTGTTCCCAACTTCCCATCAGCAATATTGAAGCAACATTGGGATCTCATGATTTTGCAACATCGGTTTAATAGCAAGTTTCTCTCGACAACAAACATTACAAGATCTCGAGATAATCTTAACCGATTGTACGCAGTGAATGATGTTCTGAACACCCTGCACTGAACTTTAAATAGAAGCTGAGGAATGGTTGCTATGATTATCTTCCGATGATGGATTATGTCTGGTAGCCATTAACTACCATTCATGATGAAGGCGAACAGTGCGTACAATCATGAGAATAATTCAGAGACAAGTCTTGGTCTTATGCTTTCACGTCTCGTTCTAAATGTACAGTCAAAATATGTAGGCACCATGCATAGGCAAATAAGGCAATAACTGTGATAATTATCTCTTTAGCGATGAGGTGACGAAATGTTATTTCAGAGACATAATATGCCTGGTTATTTATTAAGGAAATACTTGTATTTCACTATTCACTGAATAGGATGTGTCTAACACGAGAGATAAGGAGATGAAATACAGGATAGGGAAAAATAAATGCTTTGTGAGGTCATTGCCAATATAATGAGGGGTCAATTTGAGTATTTCTGGTTGTTATGGCTGGTAAGAAATCTCGAAGACGACATCAAAACCGGCACAGCTCAGGACACAACAAATAGCTTCGAGAGAGATAAGGTAAGAGGTGACGGAAAAGAGATAAATATTTATTGTCGTTAAAGAAAAGAAAGATATTTTGTCTGGTGCGATAATAGATTTTTTTTAATTAAAAAAAAAAAAAAAATATCGCTTATTATGATAAAGTTGAGTTCTCGATCATAAAAAGTTGATCACGTAGCATATAGGTAATTAGGTATTGGTGTGTACTGCAAGGTTCGGGAATCATCAAAATGATAAGAAATTTGGCCCAGTCTTGGTAAAAGTAACAAGCACTGTACACAGAAAGATGTGGGACTACACAAGCATGTGGCATATAAAAATGAGACCCACATTTTAAAACTGTTACATGTCATATTTAGAATATGAAGGCATTCGAAGAGCCATGCTTTTCAAGGAACATTTTTACTCTGATGCTCTTCCACACTAGCATAAAAAAAATGAAAAAGGTCACAACTTATTTTTCACCTCTCCCCAGAACTCAACTTTCTCTTTAAAGAATCAGTACATTCAACCTGCTCTGTCTAGTGCATGATGGACAATGTTTTAAATTATTCCTAATCAGTAAATTTTGTTATAACCGTTAGGACAATTGCGCGGGGGGTAGTCTCCTTTTACACGATGCAACGTTTTCTATAAAGACTCTCGGTTTGAGGTCATTAGAGGTCATAGGTCATTCGGGCCAAATACCACCTAGTGATGTGCTTACGTCATTGATGTGCCTCAGAACCATGGACCTACTATGCTTAAACTAACTAATAAAACTGAAAAATAGAGACAGGAAAACACATTTACCGAATACAAAATAAACTTGCCCTCCTTTTTACAAACTGAGATGGCCGTATAATGAAAATGATATCCATAAATCATGAAATGCCAAGAAACACCAGGAAAAGTGATGCAACTGTTGTCTTTATAATTCGATATGGATTTTGGAAATGTTGAGTACATAAAAGAGACGTAATGTCTATATGCCTTACACCTGTTTTTCACGAGGCGTCATTATGGATGCGTTATTAAATGCGCTAATGAAACTTGTATTTATAAAGGCAGTTAGCTCATACTACAATGATTTAAAGGTAAAGACCAGTAATGGTCATGCGATTGCATTGTGAAAGAAACGTTGTGGAATCGATCAGAAAAGGTCGATCATCTAGCATCTAGCATCTGCAAGGTTCTGGAATCATCAAAATGATAAGAAATTTGGCTCATTCTTCGTAAAGTTACAAGCACTATACACAGAAAGATGTATATGGGACTACCCTATCTCTCTCACCAGACCATGAGAGAAATAAATTTACCAAATATATGAATTAGTAGGCGGTTTCCCGGCAAATTTTTTATCATCATGTATTAGTCAAAACATATTCTTTCACATGATTGGTAATGAGAGCTTCCATTTCATTTTTTGAAATTGGGGCGTTGCCAATACTGGTCTTTACCTTTAATGCAAATTTTTACTCTTCTCATTTTTTAATTTAATTTTTGTTCGATAGCGCGTCAAATACCGCGGTGACCGTTGACGGAGTCTTACGTCAGCTAAAATGATGCCTTATGTGCAACGGGTATTATTATTTCAGGGCCCTGTTTCATAGTATACAAATATTACCCACACAAGGTACCTTTGGAACAGTCTTACGCCCGAGGCGATAGCTGAGGGTGTTTGAACTGTTTTGAAGGTACCGAGTGTGGGTAATTTTACTAATGCCCGAACAAAATGATGTGTATTATTTGTTTCATTGATGACCAGTCATTAGCATTTGATAATGACCGGCCATTATCAAAATTACGTGTTAGGCAAAATAAATGCCTGGTCACATGTACGCTCTCAACCAATCATATTTTGATTAGGATCCACGTCATCTGATATCGATAACAACTGCCGCAGATATATAATCTGCTCACAGCCAATCAAAGGTAAGGATTTCAGTAGCGTATCTTGTTATTGATACCAAGGTTTATGAAACGGGCCTAGGGGTGCTGTTGTCTCTGATTATAATTATGATGCGGATGTCGGAAAAATTCGGGAGTTGATTATTTTTAGAAAATACGTATGCATAGTTCCGGGAGTGGTTATTTCTACCCTAGTAATGACAGCATGGAAAATTACCCAGGCTTCCATAAAGTGATTTGATGAGGAAGTCTATAATTACCACTGGTTGTTCATGGGGTGGTGGTGGTCCTCAGTAAGAAGTGTTTATTTGTCTGTTTGTTCGGGTTGTTGTTCTTTTAATAATAATAATAGTGGGTTCTTGTATAGCGCTCATGTCAGTTAGATTTGACTCTCCTGGCGCTCCCAACTATTACCCTGGTTTTAGCACGGATGCCATCTCTAGCATTTCAAGGAATAAATTCCTACCAAGTTTGTTTGTTCATTTGTTTGTTTTGTTTTTTAACTTTTACTAAGAAAACAAATAATTGAAGAACCACATGTAAGGCTTTCTGGCTCTCTCTCTCTCTCTCTCTCTCTGTCTCTCGGTAGTGTTTCTTGCTTCGTTTGCATTTTAGGCTGTTCCTCCGACTCAACTCTGCTCATGACATTTGGCTCAAGGACGCCAAATCTGATTCCAATCTCACCGTTGTTTAACTTTGTTTAGAAAGCGACTCTCTACCTCTTTCTACCATACCACCTGTCTAAAATGACCTTGATATCACGTCCTTTAGAACATGATGTTGCCATAAACAAAGAAATGTGCAATTGAAACATCATTGTTTTGTTTTCACTCGTCAAAAAGCGATAGCGGCAGATGGGTACCTTGTAGTAATTAATTCATCAAACTGTTAGAGCGCTAAAGTAGCCATGCTAAAACCGTGGTAATATCCAGTGGAACGCCAGAAGTGTAACTAGTGTTTTAGTAGGATGAGGAGGGGGGGCTTATTACGTTAGTATTTTGATTTTTCGCAAGTAGAACATGAAATCTGTAGGAACCCACATCCACCGCTATTGTCATGATTGCTTCTGTCACGACTGTCAGAATTATGAGGGATTTGTTCTTTGGCTCATTTCTATATGAAAGTTAGGTAGCATGAATATTTTATCAAGATTTATGATAATATTTATACGACCAAATCTGTATTATCGCAGTGAACCTCTCCTTTCATGTCAAAATAAAAAGCTCAAGTCTGATTTTGACAGAATACCACACTATTTGCAGCAATCGGCATCTGGCAGGAAAATGTGCCCCCGTTTCCCCAAATATCCTGTCAACAATATTGTTTTATAACCAAGTTTTTTTAATTTTACATAATATTTCTTTATAATTCAAATCGTCGTTCCAACTCCCTGGTTTGACATTATAAAAACGCTACACTACAAGCTAAGAAATCAAAAGAGTAAATTGAAAAACGAAAGAAAAATGCTTTGAGGTGCAAAAACACGTCGTGGTTTGACGTTTTAATTGGAATATTAAATGTCAAGAAATATTGAACAAGGGTTGGAAACAACAAGGGAAATAAAAGCTATCAGTGTAACGTTCAATTGTTCTGCTTATCTTTATGGTAAACGTTGATAGGTTGTAACTTGTAAGCCTCGTTTTATAAACTTTGATACCATATTCTTTTTACAAAGTTCATAGTGACGTCGATCGGTGTTGACCTCTGTTTTAAATCTAATCCAAGCTATGACGTCATGCTAAAAGTCATATAGGGTTACACCCTTTATACTCCACATGCTTAGACAAGAATACATAGACCGTGTTTGGCCATGTTTCTATATGTAAATATATGTAATGTTGATATTGATACTTTGATAGTTACTGGTGATACCAAGAAAGAATAACGATTATGTTTATGATAAAAGTAATCGTGTCCGATCGATGAAATATTGGTCCACATACGTTGAAGCTATCATTCCAAGTATGAGCTACAATATGTATTTGTATGTTTGGAGTAGATAATAGATATGATGGGTGTTTAAATACCTGTTGTGTTCTGTCCTTCGCCTCGTAGAACCAGGGAGCTTCATAATAGAATCATGCTGGGTTCCAGACAGATCGACGCCATTGACTCAGATTTATTCCACAACTTAAAGATAGACGGTCCAACCTGATATTAATTTGGTTGCTATAAAAGCAGAAAAATGAGAAAAGCAGATCAGTGAATTTAAAGTTGGGTACTGAGTCGTAATGAGATAGCATTTGTCACTTTCTTGAAGTTATTTTGAATAGATTATCATGTAGCAAACAAAGCAATAAGCAATACATGGGACAACACATTATTATGTCATTAGAAAATGTAAGCCTATTTCATCTAAAGTTACATTTCTAGTCATATTTTAAAAATGAGATTACTTCCAGAGCAACCCTTGCATAATAAATATGACCATTCTTCCAACTGGTATTGAAAAAAAATGAAGAGAAAGTTGACGAATTACTTTTACCGCCTGAGTACTCGACCTTTAAGGTGACGGTGTAGTAAATTGATAGAATTTCTGGTGCTCATCTTTACCAGACTCCTCCTCTATCTTGTCTGCCTTGCACCGCTGGAGATGGGGGCACGGCCCGTGCTATGGAGTATGAAGTGCCAACCTCTCCTTCGCGGTAATGCCATTTTAGTTTTACGAGTTAGCTTAGGCGGTAAAAGAATCTGTCTGTACTGCCAAACCATATATATGTGGTGTTTATTTTTTTTACCTGACTGCTACGAAAGCATAACTGCTTGTTAGTAAGCAACCAGAGAGGACCGACGGCTTTAGGTCCTCTCTCGTGGGTTCAATTCTAAGCAGGATGGCTGAAGCCTTTGTAGACCGGGATGCAAAGCCCAAAAAGTCGATTTCTTGTGACCACCGTTAGACAACTACCTTATATTCTCAGATATTATGTATAAATATTATAAATGTCTTGTCTCAAACTCGACAAGCGTGAAAATGGAACATTTTTTAGTAATTTGAAAAAAACCGAGAAAAATATTAATTTTTTCAGCATGATCGTAAGCCAACCAGCTTGCACGTTTCATCCGATTTGGAAGGGTGAATCCTCTCTCGACCAATCGCATCACTCGTTGCAAATCACCTTCACTGTACAAGATGGACGCGTACATGTCTTCATCATTGCGTCGGAAGCTGATGATTCTGAGGGGAAAACTTCTTTTTACTGTTTCATGCACGCAATCGAAACCCATGAACGAGTTATTCCCTTTTTAGAGAAAAACTTCAATCAGTTTTTAGAGTGTTCCACCCTATGGAAAGAGCTGAAGAATCGTCCAGAAAGTGTCATCGCAACCAAAGCAGACGATGCAATGAGTGACGATGTATGCACAACAACAAGGTGGGCTATGTAGCTGTATGTATGCACTAGCACTTGCATGGCCTTTGTTTGGCAAATAGTGGCATGATGCCATGTTTAGACAATAAATCGAATCATGTTCGTACCAATATGATATGATGTGTAGATGTGATATTTATTGTGTTTTAGTATTACTGCAATTTAGGTGTCTAAAATTGTACCTGAATTGCATTAACCTACAGAGCAGAGCTAGAGTAGGCTAGAGTACGGAGTAGGGCTATAATTCATTCACAGTAATGTAAATTTGTTCTGGTTTAAACTCGTTTAACGTCTGACATAATTAAGGTATCTGTGACCCCGAAATAACATTGAAGTCAGTCAGGTCACTAGCTGTAGAGCATCTACCAATACCATCCAAGTTTGTTTACAAAACGGGCAAATGATCGCAAAGTCATTACAATTTTGCAAGCGAAATAGACCGACAATATATGGATTCTTAATCTCACTCCACCACAATTCGAGCTGTATGAAAACTTATATCATATTCATGTATAAACATCACTTGCGATGTACATTGTAGTGCACAAATAGTATGTCACTTTTCCAATTTGCCAATAGCTTGTGAAGGTTAAGGAGAATTCTTATAATTCGAGCTGTATTAACAGAACTTGTTTAATTTCAAGTATCATTACCATATATTAATCTTTTTAAGTATTCAAACCAATCGCGATGTACTGCAAGAATAGTACGGTATGTGACTTGGTAGAGAAATCTTCTATTTCGATGTTGTAAATTAACAGAAAACCAATCCACTTGTTTTTTTTCTTCTTCTTCAAGATAATCTGCCATTCTGCCTCCTTCAATACTGAAGATTCTTGCAGATGCCATATATATACTTGACCTGATTGTGGTATGCGGGTGGACCACTACACCGGGGTTTCCTCCTACTCTTATACGAATAGTGCAATGGGTTCTTAACGTGCAAGGGTGTGACTTTCCTGTACACGGGGCCTCCATTTAAAGTCCTATCCGAGGGATGGATTGTTTTCCACTTAACATAGCCTGTGTCTATGAAACAAGGGGAAGGTCACGTTTACACACAACGCAGGCTTCAGTCATCCGCCTGGGTGCATGGGATTCGAACCAGAGATCTTTGGTTTGACAGGCAGACGCTTTACCGACTGAGCCATCCATCTCGCTTCCTATAATTCATGTATCACAATCACTTGTGATGCACTGCAAGAATAGTATGTCACTTGGTAGATAATTCTTATATTTTGAGTTGTATTAACATATATCTACAATTCTACATGTATGTTTCAAAATCCCTTGCGATGAAGGCAGTAAGAATAGTTTGTCATTTTTCCAATGACTCGTAAAAGTGGTAAATTCTTATAGGTTTTTTTTAAAAGCTGTATTAACAGAACACCAATTCACTTGTTTTATATTCATGTATCAAAATCACTTGTATAAGTGTATAAATCAATGAAGAGGTGATATTCTATTTTTATTTGAGCATGTTTATCATGGTCAATATATCATTATTTGAATATTCATTGCTTTAATCACACTTCTATCTAAGTTCTTGCACAAATCTTCCTATTATTTGCCTATATTTACAAGTAGCTTGGTATTAAAACGTGAGCGAAAGAAATTTTCAACTAGATATTTTGTTTTGCAAGAAATACCAGTTTGTCTTAATATTGTGACGATTTTGACACGGTTTCATATTAATTTATATTGGAATTTATCTGTGTCCTTAGAAAAATTATATAATGCTGAAGATTTTTGTACGTACATGTATTGCATACTTTATATTTATGTTTTGTTTACCGGTATATGTATGTTGATAGTTATTCAAAGCTAATGTATGTACATATATGTGGTTGACATTGATACACATGATTAGTATGTGCACGCATAACTTTATTGTTACACTGCATACTCAATGGATGTGCAACTCAGAATAAGAAGAGAAAGGTTAATGACATAGTATCTCATGAAATGCTGTTAATGAAGAAAAGCTGAAAACGTAAAATAATAACTACATGCATTTATTATGTGTCAAATGTGCAAGTTATGATAATGTTCAGTACTGTTATCAATATTATACAAATTGAATATGATGATGCTTTTGTCCTTGTGTGGATACTTTTTGTCATTCAGTCAAAATTATTTACGGTCTGCGATGTTGCAGGGGGGGAGGGGGTTGAATTAGGCAAGCAAGGAAGATTGAGATAGAGAGATAGAGATTAAAGAAACAATGAGTGAGATAGAGAGAGAGAGAGAGAGAGAGAGAGAGCAAAAGACAGAGTGAATGTATAGAGAGAAAAAATCAGAGAGAGAGAGTCAAGGAGGGGGGGGGGGAGGGGGTGACATGAGAGTAAAATGTGGGTGAAGGATACTTTGGAAAAGAAGATCAGAGAGTCAAGGAAAAGAAAATGTGATGAGCATATACACGTATCAACACAAAGCAATGGTGATAGTTTAAAATAATATAATCATCCTAATATTAATAAAAATTACTTCACTAATTATAATTAAATCAAGATCTATATAATTTATCATAAATATCACTTTCATGTTCATATCAATATATCATCTTTATTGTTAGTATTATCATTGTTATCATGCTTATTATAGTTATTATTTATGTTATTATTAAATTAGATCAGTATCATCATAATCATGATTGTTGGTCTAATTATATTCATTAAGTAAAAAAAAATTAAAAAATTGCAGCAACCCCCCTCCCCCCCCCCCAAAAAAAAAAAAAAAAATCCCTCGCATAGGATGTAAAGCTAAGCTAAGTTCACACTTTATTCTTTAATCATGTGAATAACAAAGTTCAACATCCTGCACATCACAATATTCACCTCGAAAAAAAAAGGAACAGTAGATCGATATCCACACGCATTGGGCTTATTTTCTCTATTTGGACTCAAGAGGGCGACAAACAAAACTATGATTAATCTAAAGTATGATTACTAATTAATGTGCAACTTTCACGCTTGACGAGTTTGTGTGGTTATTGTTCTTATTTTTTTCCATCATTGTGCAAAAATTCAGGTAGTTGCCGCTCGGTGGTCACAAGAACCACAAACTAGAGCACTTTTTGATGTATGCATCCCACTGAGTCTATTGTATTAACTATAGTAGTATGTAAAAAGGGGAGTCACCACCAGGCACCTGTGGCTATGCACGTTAAGAAAGCGGAAAGGGATACATCGGTGTAGTGGTCCACTTGCACATCCCCAATCAGTTATACCAGAAGGAGAGACCCGAGGGTCGCAGTGATCAGTTTGGATATTTATAAACAACAATTTAAATTGGAGGACATTTAAATTAATTTCATCCATGATATTGTTAAAAGGCCTAATGGTTTATTTCACTCAGAAAATAATTGTAAATAACAATACCGTGTATATGCTTTTTGTAAAAATCTACAATTCAGGCACCTTGTCCTCCATGACGTCACACGTAGGCCTACATTATTGCATTGTCAATCACAGAAGAATCTTCATTAGTGATCTACATTATCTTGATTTCAACAAAATCACTACATACATGTATTTGTTTGGAGCCTAAAAGGGCGTGAACTCTATACTTTAACCAGGGACGTGACAGAGAAGGACTGGAATCAAGCCGCTCTCCTTTGACCCCATGCTCCAAGCCGCCGAAAAGTTATGCGCTAATCTGCAACTGTTGACCAGGTGGTGGGATAGAAGAGCGCATGAAATTTCAGGATTTAGAATTCCTACATCAGACAACATCACAGCAACTGTTCGCTGTCCCTTTCAATAATTTCTCATCCATTGTTGAATGTGTAAAGAGTAGAACAAGCGAACACAAATACTTGTGAAATTTCATCCTTTTTTTAACTTCAAAAATACAAAAAACACGCATTATATAGCAAACTTAAAGGAAACCAAAACCTTCGTACTAAGTTACTTTTATTGTAAAGTTTAAGATATTTGAAAAATCGGGCAGTAAGAGCTTTTTGAAATGACTAGTCACTAGAGGGCGGTATTCAATTTGATGACATCATCTGTGAACAACTCTCCATGCCTTTTGTACATCAAATTTCATGTTTTTCCTTCCTTCTTGTGATTGAGATAATGTACTCCCCTGAAAGCAAGATATAGAATGCAAAATGATATTCTACTTCACATGTTATGAAGTCGGATCAAGAACACAAATAAATACAATGAAAAAAAAAAAAAAAAGTGAAATGTTATGTACAAAAGGCATGGAGAGTTGTTCACAGATGATGTCATCAAATTGAGTACCGCCCTCTAGTGACCAGTCATTTCAAAAAGCTCTAACTTTCTTATTCCTTGCCCGATTTTGTTCAAATTTTCACTGATTTTATTCAAATCTTTTAAACTTTACAATAAAAGTAATTTAGTATGAGGGTTTTGGTTTCCTTTAATGTTGAAGATTGTGAATGATGGATTAAATAACGGGACATTAAAACATGCACAAATTAGCGCATTATCCTAAAATATTGAGATTTTGTCAGGTTGTAATTTCTCTTTTACCAACTCTAGCACACAAATTAAAGGAAGGACGGAGTACTAAATTTGAAAATTTGTTTGATGCACCATTCCCAATACAATCCCCATATTAAGTTTTTGATTTACACTGACATTTTGCCGGTTATTTAATATTTCGTAATAAATGTAAAACTGGTGGCTGCCTTCGAAAGTCCCTGCAGTGGAAGCGCGGTTCGGAGCATGGAACTTCAAAGCCAAGTGGAATGTTACACATCCCATTGTTACGCTTAAGAACTCACGAATGCGTTTGAATAAATTACAAGAGTTTCGCCTCCTTTCTTTCACCTCCCTGCTTTAACGCAGAGTTAACTCCCTTCTGGCTGTGAACAGACGACTTATTCTTGGTACGATCTGACCTATGTATAAATTTCTCTGGTTCGCGTGCTCCCACTTGAAGACAACGTTCTTTGAAGATATTTTTTAATTGATAAGAAACACGGACTCTTTTCAAAAGTGAAACATAACATTGTGTGAAAATAAAAAGACAATCGGCAGGAAGATGGGTCAAATTAAGTTTCAATCTCGCACTTGAAAACCATTGAAGTTTGAATTTGTTTAGGATTAGATTCGGGTGGTATTTGATATCTATGTTATGATTAGGATATTATGTTTATAGTCTCTGAAGTATACAGTGTATTTATGACCTGATTATATGATCCCAACATGTTTGATAGCTGCAGAGGCCATTGGTTTATAGTCGGTTATTGGTCTGTAAGAAATCAGTTTGACTGATCATGGACCTATTACGGATGGACATTCAACGTGATTCTTTCTTTGATCCAATGATAGTCACCTCCTTCTGATTATGTGCATCTTAATGAGAACATTCAGCTGTTTTTAACAATAACGACTGCGTAAGCATTTTCGGGCATTGACAAAGGAGCAGTTTCCCTCTCTTGGGTTTTGTTTGGATGGTGTGCTCTGTAATTGATATCAAGAAATAAATTCTTGATATCAAGCAATAATTTTACGTTGTAAAGCAATGGTAATTCTTAATATAAAGAATTCGATTTCGTGATATCAGGAATTCGATTTCGTGATATCAAGAATTGAATTCTTGATATCAAGAAATATGTTTTAATGATAAAACTGCTTGCCATAAGATCGCGCCAGCTCGCCACAACTCGAGGCTCCAACTCGGCTAAATGGGAGCCCTGCTTTAGAGTATGTCTTCAATAAAAACATTCCCAATTGGGGGGGGGGGGAGCAGCAAAGTTGAAACGCAGACGATTTTGGTGATATGAAATTTATTATTACTGATTTGCACACTTTTGCACGCACCAATGACCTTTTAAAACAATTAGAAGGCCATGATCTTTATAAGCCCTGTGCGTTGCAATTCTGGAATATTATGAGGAAATTGGGGAAAACGGGATTTTAAATCACAAACAATCCAAACAAAACCTATCTGGTAATATCAACATGTTTTTCAAAAATAGAACACAGTACACGGAACAACAATTTCCAATTATTAACCAGAACTGCACATCGATTTCCCATGATTTAAGCGATTTATTATCTTCTGCGCATGTATATTAACATGTTTAAAATCACTATCTCGATTCTGTCCCGGCCAATTGGCGGTGACCATCATGAGATCAAAGTGAAGAAACATGTACGGAAAGTTTATTGAGACGACATTGACGGAGTCGATCACAATGAATTCGTTAACAAAACGATGAAAGTCCATTCGTAATAGGTCCATGGACTGATCTATTACATCATTTACACGTGTCTTTAGTGTGTTGCTGCACATGGTTTACACGCAGCATGATATAAATTTTCCGTCCCAGAAAAAACGAGTTAACTTTGAGTCAAGTACCCTGTAAATTCTGAATTGATGAAACGAGGGTATACTATCTGAGTAATGAATAACACTATTTTCGGAGATTATGGAATGAACAAATTTAAGAAATGTGATGTGCGAAGACCAACCAAGCTATTTTACACACCAGTTAATGTAAAATTTATGTTAGTATACATTTTCATGGAAAAACAGGAGCTATAACATAAAATTGTAGAGAAGGAGCCTTATGTAATTCCATTTAAAAAGGACATTTTCACTAGACCAAACCCATTTGTGTATGTCCCCCCACCCCTCCCCCCCTCCCGCCAGCGCGTTTCCGTTTTACACCCTGCCCTAGGCTTTTCTCCAATAAAATTTTACAAACCGACTGGTATTCGGAGTCTAGTCGTCCACATCTTGCCTCGGCGCTCTGCACACCACCAGAACTCTGAAAACGTCACGTAGCGCTAGCTAACTCTCTATACTAGTTGATCTTCCTAGTCGTATCATTTATTTTTATCCATTAATACGCAATACTCTAAGAGCGTGAGGATGCGTGATCAGCTCGCAAAATTTAGCCCAGCGATAACAAAACAATAATATATCGGGAAAACCGTCTTGAACAAGAAGACCCTCGCATCCCCAATTGAAATTGTACATAAGCTTTGGCTTCGCTATTCTTGACGTCGATATAAACAAACTTAGACTTCGGATACAGCATGTTTCGTGTAATTTCTTGCCGAAAAGCCTAGGGCAGGGTGTAAAACGGAAACGCGCCTCCCGCCACATAACAACAATGTACTACATTGCACCCTAAGGGGGCGTTGTCATGTTTAAACTGTATTTAAGCCAGTATAACTTATCCATGATTATAAATATTGTGATACCATGATAGTTTTGTTGGTTCGTCAAATATCTCTTTAAATTTCCCAACATCTTCGTCGTCTGCGTATTATTTTTCTTCTCTTTCTCCATCTTGTTTTTCTTTTCTAACTTCTTCTTTTTCTTTTTTTTCTTCTTCTCTTTCTTCTTCTTCTTCTTCTTCTTCTTTTTCTTCTTCTTCTTCCTCTTCCTGTTCTTCTTCATCTTCTTCTTCTAATATTATTTCTTGAAAAATAACAACGTTTACAACTTTACATTGGAAAAAAGAATGTTGATCTTCGATGAACACTTGGCAGTCCATTTGGACGTTACATTATATTGGGGTGTGTTCTGCACAAAAAGGGAACAGTAGCAGTGGTCGTGGTGGTAGTAGTAGTAGCAGTAGTAGTAGTAGTAGTAGTAGCAGCAGCAGCATCGCATTGTTATCGTACATATAAAATTGCTTTCCTAAAGCATCTAGACTGGTTTTTCAATACCAAGTGAGGAAATAAATTCGGAGCTTTAAATTCTTTTCCTTGTTATTATTACTTAATTATTACTTGGTTTTATATTTAACCAATGACATGCCATGATAACATATTGCGCTGTGAAAATATTGCTCTAGATTTATTATCAAAGCATTGAAACAAAGCCTGTGATCACAGTAACCTTTCATATGGTCTCAGCTAGATACCCCCGAACTTTACCCTGCTTCAGTTAAACATTAACACACTAATCATCTATAACCCTAGCACAATCAGTAAATAAGTTTACTTTAAATACGTAATACTAATCGGGGATCTTTTTTAATCGATTCCAGTGATAGGAGAGTTACGTGATATGGAAAACCAATGGAAAAACAAACAAAGAAAATTGTTTAATCGCGAGTTGCGTTAGTCGAGTGTGTTGTGTTCTGGACTATTGTTTTGTAACTATGTAGGCCAGTTCAAAGATCCAACATCCCAAAACATCGCACCACCCGTGACCGCCACCAAGACCATGCTCATGACACCACCACCACAAAAACAGATTTTGACTTTTTCACGTTTCTCTTTAGGAAACCTTTTTTTTTCTCGTCCCATCGGAAGAGACAATATTCTTTTCAATAATATTGTTTATAATATGTTGTACAATACAAAGAAACAAAATACTGGATGAAAATGAAAAAAACTTGAATTGAATCTAACTGAAATGTGGTTGAAAAGTAGAGGTAGTTGAGAGAATGATGAAATTGTATAAACCTTACATAACCCTTTTATAAACCTTATAGTCAATCCGAATTGCCGAGCTTACGGTTAATTGACATTATTGCAATCATTAAGCAGATAGTTATTGAAGGTTATTTTATAACTTTTAAAACAATAGGCTATCATAACGAGAATGCAAGCTTGTAGTATCATGGACCTATTAGTGACCAGGAATCTTGTGGAAGTTTTTTAGTAAGTGACCTTCAGGGGAGTCATTCACACCGATATGATAAAACTCCTAATCGGATCGTGATAACATTACAGTCACATGAAGCAGTCATGGCAACGGTTATCATCTTGCGTCTTGCATGGACGCAGAGAATGGCCTTTGGGTTACTCCCTACCCGTCAGCGCATATTTTTTTTACACAACATCGTCACGGTAGTTGTTTAAAAACAAGACATTTTCAAATCAAAGATGCGGATCGGGGGGCACCCCGGCCCCGCCCCGCCATTGAGAGAGAAAAAAACATGTAAAACTTTTTTTTTTTTCCTTTTTTTTCTTATTTGGTGGTTTTTGCCCGACTAAAGACTATTGATTGGGTTTCCGAAATCTTTATCTGGAAAATTATCACCCCCCCCCCCCTTTCGGACAACCCTTGATCTCCACTATTGTCACTTGTGTGTGTGGTGTGTTATTACTCAAATTTCAATCGATATGAATTGAAATTACTTTAAAATACTCTGTGTATGATGATTATGTCGTGTCTCGTTACGAATAGAATATCGCTTTGAAGAAGAAAAATAATAATTCTTGATCCAATACTAAACGTTGATTAGTTTCCTTATACTTCCAGACATGTTCTTTTTCTTACATGCTTAATTAATTGATACCCCCTCCCCACCTTTCCCAGTTAGTCACAAACTTGGCCGTCGTCAAGACATTAGGGACTTTTAGATTTGCGTGTACTGATACGTGCGACGCCATTCAAGGCAGTGCATTAAAAGGACGTCGACCGTAGCAATCCCCATTGTCTTCGTGCGAATCTAAAAGTCCCTATTTGATACACGTAGTATACGCCCATTAATCGAATGGTTAAGCGATTAAGACAATACGGCTCATTCAATCAGTATCAAAGCTTCATTAGACATTTATCTATGGACCATAAATATGTTCTATGAACGTGCGATTGTAACAGGATGAACTGTAGAAAGGCTGGAATGTGAGATGAGAGATAACGATCAGATGAATCATAAAGATAGATTGGTTATTAATTATTATCAAGAAGATAGACAAGAAATCAAGTTAATCAACACAAGAAGTGAGATTATGAATGTTTATACTTATAGCGATTAGCGAGGCCAGTCCTCATACGCATGCTAATCGTTTTGTAACCGATGGGGTAGAAACAATAAAAATCGGCCACTGTTGTGTTATCCAACACCGACAAGCAAATACAGTTAGTCATCCAAAGACGTAATGGGATGGGATGAAAATCACCTACACATTTTTATTGAGATCATAATAATTGCATCTCCCCTGACAACCATATTTCATGAAAATCAGGAACGTTTTAAAGATATAATAACTTCAGTTCATTTTCTTTGGGCGCATCATCAAGAGCGTTGTCAAGTGTCAAGTCACTCAATGTTAATTAAAAACTGGCAAATGATGCCGATTTCATTTTATATTATTTCTAACTCCTTTCTTGTTATTTCATAAGGTTGTCCACTGTAGATAATGAATAGGTTGGAGTTGTTATTTTTATTAATTTATAAATGCTACATAATATGTAATAATTAGCAGCAGGCCTCGGGAAGATTTGAAATTAAATCGAAATTAAAAAGATATTTTAAAGTACAAGCCATACGGTAGACAGTGTAAGTATAGTTTAGTTGTATCTCAAACAATTTGATATATGAGGTTTAAATTGTATACAAGACTGTATTATTGATTATAATGCGATTGTACAATGTTATTATGTCTATAGAAAATCAAACTTTTACGCAAACGTAAAATTGTAAACTATAATGAATTCTTGTTTTTATTGCATATTTTGCACAGGTGCCTTTCTCATACCTTACTTCATCTCCCTGGTATTATGTGGTGTACCTATTTTCTTTATGGAAATCTCTCTCGGTCAGCAACTACAAACTGGTGGTATCTCCGTATGGGAAATCTATCCTATTCTTAAAGGTAATTATTCACGCTATTACGATTGGTACTGTTGCGATTAAACATCCTTTATTCTGCTAAATGAGTTTTCCTTACCTTGAAATTTTCCGGTATTTAAATTGTAGTCAATAAAAATATCCATTAAACTTGTGATAGAAGACTAATTGCGACTTCATAAGCGTTCGTTCATGCTGCAGAAATGCGTACGGAAATGGGACAGTACCGGTATCAAGTCTATGAAGGATTTCATCAATACACAGGATATTAAAGATAATATGGTAGAGTTCAATTTATTTGCAGTTTCGTTTCTCTTCCCATTCTTTAAATGTAACCAATTTATTTTATATTTTTCCAAAGATGATAAAGTTTAATTTTACATGTAAAAGTAACTTGCAAATGGCCTGTCACGACTTTGTTAACCTTGTTAGCACAAACGCGAATATTTGAATTGAAAGTCTGAAATGAATTGATTCAAACTAACTTCTTGATTACATCATTCAAAGGTGTGGGCTTTGCTGGAGCGACCATCTCGGCCATCTTGAATACGTACTACATCGTGATCGTCGCCTGGTCTCTCCTCTACTTCTTCTACTCCTTCCGTACGAAGCTCGTATGGGGAGACTGTGGCAACGAGTGGAACGATTTCTCTTGTAACGATCCACTTTATCAGACGAATTGTTCGGCTCCCGATGGTTTCTTCTGCACAGCCAATGGCACATTTATCAATAAGACAGAGGGCGAGTCACCTGCTCAACAATTCTGGGAGTAAGCAAATCATTTGTCTCAGATTTCTTTATTTCCTCGCGGATCCCAACAAACCATATTCTTTTGTCTCCTTTTTGTCATCTTCTTCTTCCTCTTCATTTCCTTCTTCTTCTACTTCATCTTCTTCATCTTCTTCTTCTCTTCTTCTCTTCTTCTTCTCCTTCTATTTCTTCTTCTTCTTCTTCTTCTTCTTCTTCTTCTAAAACGAGAGAATCGCAATTATATATGAATTCAATTGTGAACTAAACGAATTTACCATTCCTTTAGATATTTGTTCTGTGTTTGATATTCATATTGCATAAAGCATGTTTTGCTGTGTTTTTATTCAATAAATATTTATTAAATAGAAATTTACCAGTCAAACCGTTATATTATCAAACATTTCTATAACTTCGTCCAATTTGTGAACCTCTATCTTTGAAACAAGATATATGTAACATAAGTACAGAACCGCCAAGAAAGTTCTCACCAGTTGAACTCTCGTTAACCCTTGAGGGGATTTTGAAAAAAGAGAAATTGAAGACAAGTCGTCACAGAATCAATTATGAACGAGATCTTGCTTTCCTCTTGAATGTCACACCAAAATGATTACTAGTATTAGAGACAAGATTTTGTGTAATGTTACTGACCAAAGCAGATTTCTGACTAGAATCGAGTTCATATCATTCGGATTCAAATGACCAAGCTTTCTGCAAGTCCGTATGGCTGGGAATTCCAATTTAACCACAATCCTCTGTTTAACTATCCCGCCCACTGTTCATATTATATTCATTGAATATCGACTGCATTGTTTGTAATACCAGACGTTTCTAATCAAGCCGTTGTGTATTGGTTTTCCGTTTCCATAGAAACCGAGTTTTAGGCATCAGTGATGGTATAGATAATATTGGAGGTCTAAGATGGGATCTGGTAGGATGTTTGGCGCTAGGTTGGATCCTTACATATCTTTGTATTGTGAAAGGTGTCAAACAGACAGGAAAGGTATGGATAACTTTCAATTTTTAGATAGTTTTTACCCTGCTTGATGATGATGATGATGATGATGTGGATGATGATGATCATGATCATGAACATAGTGATTACGGTGGAGCTGTCGAGAATACTGTATATTAAATGAATAGAATTAAATCTTAATTTACCATTGAACATTTTACTCTACGATTTATCCAGTATTGGTATTTAGTATTTACTCACACATTATCAATTTGCTATTGTGGTACTATCTTTGGGGATTTTTCGACCATTGTTAATCTTTCAAAAATTATCTTCAATTTGAGGATGAACACTACTCTTTATCTATCTCTTATTATCCCCTCGCCGACGAAGTCGGAGGGGATATAGAAACGCTGCCGTCCGTCCTTCCTTCCGTGCGTCCATTCGTAAAAAATTTGGTTTCCGATCGATAACTTTAGTAATATTTGACGGATTTTAATGAAATTTGATATGAAGGTTGATGGTATCAAAACACAGCCTAAGTTCGAATTCGGAGTATTTAGGTCAAAGGTCATAGCTCATTAAATATGCGAAAAAATTAATCGAATGGTTAAGCGATTAAGACAATACGGCTCATTCAATCAGTATCAAAGCTTCATTAGACATTTATCTATGGACCATAAGTATGTTCTATGAACGTGCGATTGTAACAGGATGAAGACTGGAATGTAAGATGAGAGATAACGATCAGATGAATCATAAACGTAGATTGGTTTTAAATTATTATCAAGAACATAGACAAGAAATTAAGTTAATCAACACAAGAAGTGAGATTAGGAATGTTTATACTTATAGCGATTAGCGAGGCCAATTGAATAATTATAATCTATCTCTTATTATCCCCTCGCCGACGAAGTCAGAGGGGATATAGAAACGCTGCCGTCCGTCCTTCCTTCCGTGCGTCCATTCGTAACAAATTTGGTTTCCGATCGATAACTTTAGTAATATTTGACGGATTTTAATGAAATTTGATATGAAGGTTAATGGTATCAAAACACAGCCTAAATTCGAATTCGGAGTATTTAGGTCAAAGGTCATAGCTCATTAAATATGCGAAAAAATACCCATCTGGTTTCCGATCGATAACTTTAGTAATGTTTGACAGATTTTAATGAAATTTGATATGAAGGTACATGACATCAAAATACAGGCTAAGTTCGATTTCCGAGCAGTAGGTCAAAGGTCATAGCTCATTAAATATGCGAATCTGGTTTCCGATCCATAACTTTAGTATGGTTTGACGGATTTTAATGAAATTTGATATGAAGGTTCATGGTATCAAAACACAGCCTAAGTTCGATTTCAGAGTATTTAGGTCAAAGGTCATAGCTCATTAAGTATGCAAATCTGGTTTCCATTCGATAACTTGAGTATTGTTTGACGGATTTTAATGAAATTTGATATGAAGGTACATGGTATCAAAACACAGCCTAAGTTCAATTTCTGAGTATGTAGGTCAAAGGTCATAGCTCATTAAATATGTGAATCTGGTTTCTGATCCATAATTTTAGTAATGTTTGACAGATTTTAATGAAATTTAATATGAAGGTACATGGTATCAAAATACATGTACAGCCTAAGTTCGATTTCTGAGTATGTAGGTCAAAGGTGAAAGGTCATAGCTCATTAAATATGCAAAAACACCTAATTATATATGTGAGAAGGTGGTTAACTTCCTCGCCTAGTAATATAATAGTATAGTCCAATGGAGGTAACTTGTTCTGACGTATATAGGCCATTTGTACCCTGCGAGGGGATGCTACGCTTTGCATTGACTTTTTTTGATTATCTATTCGATTAACACTAATATTCATCTCTATTTTTCCCCCTTTTTTCAGATTGTTTATTTCACAGCTTTGATTCCCTATGTGATCCTGCTCGCACTTTTAATTCGAGGTCTAACGTTACCAGGGTCTTCTGATGGCATCTACTATTTCATCAATCCTGATTGGGAACGTCTGAAGACACCAACAGTGAGTGTGAACACATGCATTTTGTTTCAGAGGTTTATTCAGTGGCATATCAAGCGATGGCGTAATGAGCAAAAACTTGGGGGCCGGGGGCAGAAAAAAAAGTATAATTTATAAAAAAGTGAGAAAAAAACCCTGGAAAATCATGTCATTTCAGCAACATTTGTAAGTCACTGGTATCGAATAAGAAATAAACCACGTTTGAATTTTATTTGGGGGCAACTGCCCACCCCCCCCCCCCCCCCCCCCCCCCATCAGTACGCCACCCTGTAGGCATACGTCCCCACCGCCCCCATTTTGAAGCTCCCGATTCTTAGAAAGATGAATATAACTTGCTTTTAGTTTGATCTATGTTCTACCGACACCTTCCCCAGTTTATAGATTCATGGATACATCACTGTTGTGTGTCACTATTCTTACAATATGCAATCAAAATATTTTTTAAATATTTAACCTTGGTTAATAGTATAATACTGAGTGAATATACAAAAGGTGTGGTCTTTAGTGAAGTGGAAATTTCCAACATTTTGTATGGGAATTCAAAGAATAGTTGTAATAACTTCATTTACAGTATAAATATAGAAAAATCATATACCGTATCGTTTTGAATTTCATAATACACTTGTTTAATTTTACCCTTCCCTTTCAAATTTCTAAAATTATTTTTTTGCAGGTTTGGATCGATGCGGCAACACAAATCTTCTTTTCATATGGTGTTGGAATAGGCTCGCTTATATCTCTTGGAAGTTACAATCCTATTAGAAATAATTCTGTTATGTAAGTATAGAATTCGATTTCAAATCTCTGAAATGCAGTTTATATATGAACACCAAAATGTTGGAATTTGTTCTTGTAAACATAAATTTTGTCATCAATGTCTCCTTTGAAAGACGGTCGCTTCAAAAGCCACGATGTGCCTGCTTTACAAGGCGTCTCTGCGGAATACATTCATAGCAAAATATAGTTTGTTGCGTAATAAAATTATGTTCTTTTGTTAATGTTATAACTATACCGAATCACAAACCTAACAAAGTGAGACATAATGTTCCATATTAAACCAAAGATTCATTAACATGATATTATTTTCTTCATTTGCAGTGATACAGTTGTGGTAGGAATTGTCAATGCTGGAACCAGTCTATTCGCTGGATTTGTCATCTTTGCTATCCTGGGTTTCATGGCACATGAACAAGGTGTTCCTGTGTCAGAGGTTGTAGATGAAGGTATGCAAAATACACGTTATTAATTATTAGCCAACAATATTTGATTAAAATATGACATAAGCATAGAAGAAGAAGAGGTAGTAGTAATAAAAGTACTAGTACAAATAGTAGTAGTAGTATTAACAGCAGCATGAGTAGTCGTAGTACTAGTAGTAGTACATAAAATGGTAGTAGTAGTTGTTGTAGAAGTAGTGGCATCCGCAGTAGTGGAGGGAATAGTAGTACATATAGTAGTACATGTATTAGTATTAGTAGTAGTAGCAGTAGCAGCAGCAGCATTAGTAGTAGTAGCAGTAGTAGTAGTAGTAGGAGTAGTAGAAGTAGTAGTAGTATAGTAGTAGTAGTAGAAGTAGCAGCAGTGGTGGTGGTGGTTGTGGTGGTGGTGGCGAAAGTATAGAGTTGCAGTATCTTATGTCATTATTGTATGCCTTTTTTTAATTTCTTAAATTAAAGCTATCAGCAAATTTTGTCTTTCTTTGATTACCTTTTTTAGACTTGTTCACGTAAATTATCTACTATATACGATATGAAATATATTTTATTATATCTTTATACTGCAATCTAACCAACTGATAAATTAGGTTAATAGTTAATTTTGTTTTTGCTTTTAATAAGAAACACTAAAGTCAAATAAACGTTTTAAGAGAAGGTAACACTTTTTATGAGGGCGGCAGTAGAATCTGGGCAATTTTTGATTAATTTATATTTGTGATTTCATATTATATGATGTTACTATCTTGACATTATGTCCTTAATATGAATAATCACGTATTGTGAGCACTCAAAACAAATACTAGGTCCACTAAAAAGGGAGGTAAATCGTTGTCCAAAGTTCAACAAAAATGATGAATTACCCTGTTTCGAGAGATATTTGAACAGGAGCTATTAAAGGAGAAGGGTCAACAATCAAGTTGTTCGTGTTATATTAAAATGACAAACGTGTAAAAACTGCTTGTCAAATGCATTTCATCATCCTGTTGTGGGGGAATTTTTCTCCCATTTCATGTATAAAATGAGTTTTAACTTTAAAAAGTAGACATGGCAAGAGGGCCATTCTACCCCCCCCCCCTCCCACACACACACACAAACCCACCCTCACTCACGCACATGCAGACCTACACACACACCAAAGAGTTGCAGGCTTCAGCCTAATATCTCCTTGCACACTCCTATCGGCTATGGGGGAAATATATCTTTCTTTTTTAATGGAAAGGCATATGTTTTCAAAACCATATATTCTTTGCTGGTGCTGGTTTCACGCCCCATCCATAATAATATGATATAATATGCATGATTATTGTCTAAACAGTACTAGTACTTCATGTTTTAGAAACGGTTAAATCTTGTTCCTTTTTGTCTATTATTTCTGTCTTTGTTATTAATATTATTGTTATTGTATTATTATTATCATCATCATCAATTCATCATTATCATTACTTCATTCTTCTTCTTTTTCTAATATTTCTTCTGCTATAATTCATATTTTTCTATGTCTACCTTGTCTGTCTATCTATCAGGGCCCGGTTTGACGTTCGTCGCCTACCCAACAGCTGTGTATTACATGCCTGGTGCACCGGTGTGGGCCGTCATCTTCTTTGCTATGCTGATCATGCTTGGTCTTGATAGTCAGGTGGGTCCTTCGTTTGAGTTCTGTATAGACAATTCTATATTAATTAATGGATGGAGCCAGAAATCACGATGCTGGGAAAGAAAATAGGAAAAGAAAAAGTCATAATAACCGTTTACCCAAAAGAATGTATTGAGCCCTGTGATAATCATTGCTAGAAGCTACGTAAAAACTCATTAGTCATGGCAATGGTTTGAGTTTGAATTACTGGGAGGAAGGTATGATCTCATGATATTGATCAAGTTATCTGCTGCCCTCTATATTTTCGACTCTTAATGAAGGCAACTACATCAGTTGGCAGGCTACATGCTTTCAATATCCTTAGTCATTTTATGGTCGGTGTCAAATCGAGCATAGTTCTTAGGTGAAAGTTATCTACCTAAATAGCAATCCATATAATTATCTTCACAATGGAATAAAACCATTTCCGTATCGAATCCGATATCATGCATGCTTCTTTCTCACGTTAATTCCACAAAAAATATTTCAGAAATTGAGGTACTTTGTTACTGTAGGGAGTCTGTGGCCATGAAATTGGAGCTTTTGCAAAAACAACAGTTATTAACGTCCATTTGATCCGATATTGTTTTGAAAGAATGTTTCAATAGTGATGAAAGAGACTTATTGTTCAATCCATGAAATGAGTGCAATACAAACGCATTATTGAACTTTTAGAGTTTTCACAATAAAAACGAAAGTATCCCTTGTTTTGAAGGGAACTTTAGAAGTAAAAAAAATAATGGACCTATCTTTCAGAAATTTTAGTTTCCCGTCAGTATTTTAATGGTTCTTCAAAATCAGATCTTGGTTCAAATGGATGTATGATTAAAGATAAAGTTGAGTTCTGGTCATGCAATTGCATTGTGAAAGAAACGGTGTGGAGTCGATCAGAAAAGGTTGATTATTAACATATAAGTATTGGTGTGTACTGCAAGGTTCTGGAATCGTCAAAATAATCAGAAATTTGGACCAGTCTTTCAGTTACAAGCACTGTACATTGTATGTACAACAATGATAACGCTCACAAATTATTTTTCACCTCTTCCCAGAACTCAACCTTCTCTTTAAACATCATGTCTCACAGCATTTGCAGAAAACTCCAATTTTAATGCGCCATTTTGATGCGTCGATCACAGTATTTTGCTTGTATAAAAACATCTAATGCCCGCTGCACAATAGGCGTCATTTGCCTGACGTATAGTATGACTCCGTCAGAGACCGGCGTGGCTTTTGACACACCATGCATGCCAGAGTGACATCATACAAAATTGTAAAGCAATATGACTATTGCGTTAAAATGTTGGCGTGAACTTGCATTGGTAATAACACAATTGAAAATAAATTATGCTTCTTATGCAGCGGGCATATTGATTTTCAAGGGTAGCTCTAAACCTGACAAGATATAAGGCCCGGTCCCGCGTTTCCGGCAATAAACACAGAGAAATATTTTTCTTTTAAGATGTTATTTATTGTTTTGATTGGTATCCCAAAAGGTCTACAAAACTCACTCACAGACAAAGATATTCCAAAGAGAAAAATATCTTTTAGCACAGTTAGATCAACTGTATGGATGAATTTCCAATTGTGTTTTAAAGCGGTATAAAATAAATTTATACACAATTATCAATAAAAAGTAACGTTTTAGTTTTGTCGGAATCATGGGACCGGAGCTTTATAAATTATCCAGGGATCAAAAGCGACCAATACATTATGGTTCTAATACGCAAGCTCCGGCGATAATTGCTGTGCAGTTACTATCCTAGACTAACCGACTTAAACGCTTGGCAAAAAAACCAACCTTGACCCTAACCCGAAAACCAACCCAAACTCTAATCATTACACTAACCCTAACCATAACCTGAAGATTATGTAGCCTAAATGCATATCGGATAAACACACGGAGCAATTGTCGCTGGAGCAAGAGTCACCCTTATAATGGGAAATCTGGAAGGAAGCATACATGAATATCGAACTTTACAAAAATGGTCGTCGGCATTCAAATTAAATCCCTCACTCGTGATTTCTGGCTTTGCCACAATCTGCATGATAAAAACAAGGTGTTTGCAGGGATTTAGCAGGATTCTGTCTTTGCTTAAATTCAGAAGAAATGAGCAATATCAAAATAGTTTGTGTAGGAAACGTTTATTAAACCATTGCATAGCCATGCCAAAAGAAGTTATGATCGTTTATTCAATTTTTACAATATATGCAAAAATAAGGAGGGGAAATCGAATTTATATTATGGGGGAAAAGACGACACCTGCGGATCTGTGCAAGCACCTGTCTAAGAAAATAAACTACTTTCTTGTGTGTGGCGTTTTTTGTTTTTGTTTGTATTGGAACCTTTTGTTTCGGGAGGGTGGATATCCAGAATTCACAAATTATAAGTGTAAATTGCACGGATAATGAAGCCTTGTACTCCTTCTATGATTTTGAACTTGTTAACTTTTTAATTTCATTTGGTATTATCTTTTTTTAAATACAGATTTCATAGAAATGATGGCATCGAGCAATAAGCCGCCGAAGATATTTCTTCCAAAAATTAAAACTATATAAAAGACCTGACAAAAAAGGATCAGAGAAATAATATACTTCTCTCTTTTACAAGAGATTTGGTTTAAAGTGAAGCACAGAGTTTTTATTTAAAGTGGGCATAGCCGACAACCACGGCCTGGGACGGCACCAGTTGAATAGACGAAGCATAAAGAGATTAAATATAAATTGGGATGAATATTATTTTATCAATGCTTTCATTTCAAAACAATGGGAAGTACATTTTCGGTTAGCTGGTGGGTACTGTATTAACGTATATGATCATATGTACATTTTTCTTCCCCTATTTTAGAGCTCTATATCTAACCAATAGCTGACTAACGCAGCGGCCGACGTAGGAGGTGAACATGTACATTGTTGGTGGTTATATTCAAGAAATAACACTAATTTTGATTATTACATCCAATAAGAAAATTGTTGCTTTTTTAATGATCGAGTCATTTGAATCGCAGAGATAGATATTTATGATTACTCACACGCTTTTGTATGTTTGCAATGTCATGTATTCGCATGCTGACGTAGCTTCGCAATATTATTCTCTTCCTCGATGTCTATGTTTGCCTCTATGGCTCTCCCCTCACCCCTCTCTCTCTTTCTCTCCCTCCCTCCCTTTAGCTGTTCATTTATGTATCATCCCTCTCTATCTCTTTCTTTTCTCTCTCCCATATTTACTTATTCACATCAACACTTTCTTTCAGATCATATTTTATTACCAGTCTAGCTACGTCTTCTGTAGGGTCTTGTGTTTGAGCAGTACACTGAACCTATCATCATTTTTTTTTTCTGCTCTACAATTTATTTTTGAAAGAAAATAAATGACTAATTGAGCGGGTACAGTTTAAGATTTATGTTTGTTGAAAATTGCTTGTAGACGGTCACCTAGATTAAGGAGTAGGCGATACATAGATTCATCTTTACATCCCATCTCGCTATCTTGCCTAGTTCATTTTCTCTTTTTTCTCTCTATTTTTCGCCATTGTAGTTTCTTCCTCAATCGCAATCAGCATTTTTATTTATCGGATAATCACCCCTCGATATTCAAATTTGACACAATTGACAATATAGATGCGAAGATCTTCTTTTTTGTTACCTCTTCTCGAAATCGATTATGATTTTCGTTGTATTAATCAAAGTATTTATTCAAATTGTCTTCCGGTAAACACTATATTGAAATGGCGATAAAATGAAAAGAACATCCCCAGCCAATTACCTCGTATATGAAAGATGATCGCTAAGATCATTTAAAATTCCATTCAAATTCAGTGCAGGGTCTGTCTGTCTCTTTTAAAATATTTGAACATGGGGAAAAGTCATAAATACACCAGCGTAGTCTAGGCTTGAAAACACAATCATGCGACCGTCATCTTGCTTACATGCATTCTTTTGTCATTACTAATACTTCATGTCACCAATCATCTTGTAATTTTCTTAATTCCAATTAATTAATTTATTTATTAACTTCATCACTTATAGTTCTGTGTAGTTGAAGGACTTGCCACCTCTTTGATGGATGAGTTCCCACAATACGGCCTCCGCAAGAACCGCTCTCTCTTCCTCGCCGTCTTCTGCTTCGTTGATTTCCTACTCGGTCTCCTTTGCGTAACAGAGGTAAAGAAACATTTTGGAAATTGAAAGTTATAAGCTATGGATATATTAGTGCCTTATTCAGGCTTTATGAGTCATTCTGTGATTTGCTAGAACAGTTTGGGTTCGCCAACAGAAAAGCGAAATGATATACCATGGAAAAGGGGGTACTCAAATTTTTCACTGTATAATGATTTTGAAAACTTATATGATTTCTGAACGGCGTCCCTAAAAAAATATGGATAAGCCGACAGAAGTTTTAGTGATGGAAGAACCCCCCCCCCCCACACACACACACACACACACATCAATACCACCACCACCTATCTTTGTATGTACCCTGATGATTCTGTATTTAGGGATTCATTTTATGAACGCTCGTTGAATGGAAAGTAAATTACAAGTTTCCAAAGTTCGAATTCTTTCATAAACATTCTCAACCTTATTCTTAACTTTGTTTTCTTCATGGCAGGGTGGGATGTACTTTTTCCAGTTGATGGACACCTATGGTGCGAGCGGCATCTGCTTACTGTGGGTCGCCTTTTGGGAATGTGCGTCAGTGTCCTACGGCTACGGCATCAAGAACTTCTACAACAGGATAAGCACAAGTATTGGTTTTACCCCCGGCTGGTACTGGCCCCTATCCTGGGCCGCTCTTACCCCGGCTATCAGCATGGTAGGTCTATGACGCGCTCCCGTGTTTCTGTGCCTATTGCGCGCAAGGCTTCCTTTGCCTGACGTAGGACTGACTGCCTCAGAGGGCTTGGAGGTCTCTGACACACCATGTAGAGTGGTTTAAAAAACAGATGTAAAACATATCACGAAAACCTTGCTTTGAATTACAGGCGTATTTGCTAATTTAATTCACAAGTTAGATTAGCACAGGTATAATGACATGCACAATCAAGTATAACACATCTTGTGCAACGGGCTTTCAGCGATTATTGAACACTATGCGTCATTCCGATGATGTCATTATACCTGTGCTAATAAAAACCTGCTAATAAAAACCTATGAAGGCATATAGTGCATGCACCTGTAATTCAACGCCTTGTTTTTTATCTGTTCATTTCGCATTCACTTTTTGTACCATGAAACTCTCAAATGGCGCGTCAAAGACCACAGAAAGTCGCTGACGGAGTCCTACGTCACCAAATGACGCCTAGTTGTATGCAACAGGCATTAGTATATTTCTTCATCCGTCATACAATGTTTTACTGGATTTTTTTTCAATACACCCCACCCCAATGGAAAAAAATAATGTTTTCGGTTTACCCCTGTAGTTTTTTGAGCCACCGGGATAGTTCAAAAAAATGTCCCGTTCCTTCTACTCGATGGTTAAGTTTTCTCAAAATGTAACTTTCAGAGATACTCACGTCTCTCTGTCTTTGACAACTTATTATGTATTTGGTTGTAATAGTAGGTATTAGTTGGTGAATGAATGGAAGAAACAACTGGGGTTATTATGTTCATTGCTCTCTATCTCTCTCTTTCTCTACTTATAGGGTATCTTCTTGTTCAGTCTTATTGACTACCAACCAGCCAAGTACGGTGAGGACTATTACTACCCTGTCTGGGGTGAGATCATCGGGTGGATGATGGCCATCGTTTCTATGCAATGGGTACCAATATATGCCATCTATATCATGCTCACAACTCCTGGCTCCTTCAAAGATGTAAGTAAATGTTCTTTATCACCCAAATAAGGTGTGTTCTCTTTCGAGGACGCCACTCGAACTATTACATTACCAGTATGTTATTTCATATTTGGAAGTAAAGTGTAGAGGAAGTAAAATACTCAAAGTGAGAGCAATTTGTTATGAAAATGTTTAGAAGCATTATAAATAGTGATGTCCAAGATATCATGAATGTAAAGTTTTATTTCAGTGAAATGGATATGGTAACATAAAGAGAATGATGAAGATATACCCAATTTGCTGAAGATATACTCAATTTGCGAAAGAAGCAGGCACAAAATAAATATTACCAAAACTTTAAATCTTTAAGTATCCAAATAATTCATAGAAAATCAACTTACCGTTAAATTAGCAAATAAACAAATCATATTTTTACGCATTTACTAAATATTTATTCAGCGCTTACAGTGTTATTGTTACCCTTATTCAACCTTGTATTTCAATTATTTTTCCATTTCCCCATGCAGCGATTACGCATCGCCACATCTCCCCGCATCGTTCTCCCCGAAGCACCCCCATGGCCGGAAGACAACGAGACGTTATCAGTGGAAGCAAACGGCAGCGACGGTTCCGACTCAATCAAGAATAATACAACAATGCCGCCGAACTACGACGCTGCCATGGCAGACGGTGAAAAGAAAATTGTTTACGAAAACGAAGGATTCAGTCCGTTATAAACGACCCGTTGGAAGAAAAAAAAACACGGTATTTGCTGCAATTAGGAACTTGAGTGCATAGCATTGAGTTATATTTTAAAGGGGCGTTTTGTCAACGAGGAGTATGAAAAGCAACCCAAGAAAATCTATCTCAACCGAAGCAAGAGGAAGCTGAAATGGTGTTTAGATTAATGTGATCTTAGGAGAAAGATCTGTTCCTCGTCATTGTGGGGTGCTTGCATCAGAGCCCAATATTGAATATACATTGGCAGACAACCATGCAGCCTTATAGTGCCAGTCATTCTTCCTTCCTTAGCCGCGAATTACGATTCAGTCGCTGTCAAATTTATTACAGCAATGGGCAGGCAGATGATTTCATCATTCATTGAACTGTTATAGTGAAGCTCGAATAAAAAAAAAAAATTGTAATCATGATGAGATATTTAATGAAATTCTAATCATTGATTGATAAAATGGTGGTGTTTGCTTATTAGTTTCCACCTCCTTGGATGAGAGTCAGATATCCTTTCAAGGCGTAAGCTCAACATATGCCTTTACTGCCCGGTGTATGATGTTAAGATTTGGACTCTCTTATATGGAGTCTAAAAAGACTTGTTTGTAATGGAAATGTCAAAAGGTGATAATAACATTTAGTCACTCATTATTTCTTCTCAAACTTTTTCCTCCTCTTTTTATTCTTTGGTCTTCTTCTCTTCTTTCAACTCTTTATCCTTCTTCTTTTGCTTCTTATTCTCCTCATTCATGTTATTCTACACCGTTGCCCTGTTCCTTTCTGTCCTTCTCTTTCCCTGTTCATTTCTCCTCTCGGTCTTTTTCCTTTCTGATCTGCACAAACAATGTGGTCTAAGTTTCTATTTGTGTTTGAACTAGTATCGAAACTGGAACGTGTTTTTATACGAAGAAAAACAAAACATTTTGTTTATATAAAACCAAAAGATTTTTTAGATTTTCACTTGAAAACCAAAAGAAAAATCAACAAATTGTATTTTCTATTTATAAGAAAGTATTTGACGTAAAATATAACGCAGCTGGTACGTTAACTATATATACATGTATATCATGATCGGAAACAGTTGATTTGCAGTTGACTTAGTAAACAAAATTAATGGTCTATTTTCAAATTGTACAACATTTTAGTAAAAAATATATGCTACTATTATTATTACATTTCAAATTTGTTTTTGTTATTTTACTGTTACCAATTATTTATAATACAATATGTGACACGCGAAATCGGGGATGACTTCTTGAACAATGCAATGAATTATTTCATCTCAAATTAGGTATTTTGAACGTCATATTTCTCAATTAATACCAGTGTCATTTGGCTACAAATGGTCATGTAATATATGTAAGAAACATGTTTGTCACTTTCATCTCAGGTATTTCTTATTGTCTCTTTTTTTCTCTCTCATTATAATCATAGAGTATGATTTCTAGAGCACAGATCAGAGAACATTTTATTTTTGGATGAACTTTATCTTTAAATGTTAAACAAACTATACATGCATAATTATGTATTATATTGTAAATAGATTAACAATAAAACTGGGGGAAATAATAATAGGAAAAGTATAACATTTTGAATCGGTTGGAGGAATTTCTTAACCTCTGACGTAAATCTTTAGATCTCTCTATATCCCTTTTTCTGTTTGCTCGTATGGCACTATAATTATCAACATCTTCATTTATTATAAAGTATAACAATATAATTATCATTTGGTACATGTATGAATAATTGCGAATATTAAAACATCGATGATATAAGATGATTCAAGTTTATTAAATGATCTACTCCCTCCGGTAAATTACATATATGTAAATCAAATCGTATCTTCATCAAAATGGTTCCGCAATTTCTTCTGATAGTTCAAGTCCAAGACTTAACCAGCGAAATTGTGAAGATTATTTTCATGCACAATTTGACAACTTCCCCTTTTTTTGGCGCGTCGCAAATGTGATTATGACGTTTGTTTACCATACTAGGAGCAACTGTCATGTCTTGTATAAGGCTGAGTATGTGGGAACATACTAAAATAGTTGTTTGGTGATATCCACTGCATATTAGATATTCAATCGCGTCATATATTATGGTATTGATTGGTATATTTATATTATCTGTCAATGCACATTATATTTTTACATACAAACAGTTGATCTGTGTTTTTGTTATGAATTCTTGGGCTGCAAAAAAGAGATTGTACTCTGCCGTGCAGAAATGTATGCATTCGAGATATTTACAGTTTTGGAATTTCTACAGTTATGAGATTTTTACAGTTTTGAGAATACCGAACAACAGCCGTAATAAAAATCACTGTCTTTTCGTTTTATTGTAGTGTGTACATTAGGTAAGGCCCGTGATGGAATAGAAATATTATAAATTAATCTTTATAGTTTCCCAGTTTATTTCGTGCTATAGCAACTTTTTTGCAAAGAATTTCACGAGCATTTTATGACTGAAAATATTTCACTGACCTGCATCCAAGTTTGCGCAGTGAGACTCTAATCATTATTTTTTAAGAGAATGCTTGAATCAGTAGAATTCCTCTAGTAGCATAAATTTCAACTCCATTTCAAGGATTGCCGAATTAGCTCACTCTTTTCCATTAGTAGTCCATTTAAACAAAAAACATATTATGAACCCTCTCCCTCAAGGGACTATTTCGACTGCAGACATATTACTGTACATGTATAAGCATTTATATCTCAAGTTTGTAACTTTCATTTGCTCACTCGAATTTCGATTGAATTTATTATGATTTATGTTTTTGTCTTCCTCCCCATGTAACAGTGGGTTCTGTAAATAATATTTCCTTCCACTTTTCAGAGATATTTTGTATATTGTGGAAGATAATAAACAAAGAAAGTATCCTTGATGATTTTCACCATACAAAGAATGTGAAATAGTTGTTTTGTGTATTTTGTTTCTCCCTCTCTCTCCCTCTCTCTCTCTCTCCCTCCCCCCCCCCCCCCCCCCCCCCTCCGTCCTCCCCTCTCTGTCCCTCCCTCTCCGTCCTCCCCTCTCCGTCCTCCCCTCTCCGTCCTCCCCTCTCTGTCCCTCCCTCTCTGTCTCTCTCCCTCCCTACCACCCTCTCTCTCCCTCCCTACCACCCCTCCCCCCCCTCTCTCTCTCTCTCTCTCTCTCTCTCTCTCTCTCATCCTCAGCCATCTTCATTCATTCATTCATTCACTTCTCATCCTGCTCTCTCTGCTTCTTTTTTAGTGTCCAAGTGTGCATACATTATATTCCACATATTTAAGATGAAATGAATGGTGAATACCGGTATGACTTGGAGCAGAAGGGCACGCCAAAGGGGTAAAATTACAAACACATAACTAGGTGAAGGAACACAATTTTATAGTGATTTCCCAATATCTGGGATATTTAATGATAAAGGTCTAGAGAAATGACGTACTGTGTATGCAGACAAAGAGAAATCAAATAATAAGTCATGCTTTCAGCTATGATTTTCGTAGTCTTGATTACCTTAAAGTTAAAAAGAAAAGTAGGTATGGTATTGAAAAATTTGTTCCTTAGGATTTACATGTATCATCATGCATTGAATGAACAAATAAATGTACCTGTCTCTTCATGGAAATTCAAGAAGAAATTAATGAAAATTCACAAAACGATCAGATCATTACGTAGTACATCAACATAAAAAGATAATTTTTTTTAATTTCTCAAGAATTAAAAATAAGGTCTAAATTCCATGATTATGATCAGTTTTGCTCACAACCCTTTTGATCATTAACGATGTCAAAACCAAATACGAGTATAAAAGATCTTCTATTATACTACAGATTAAGGAATTTAAATTTCATGACAGGACTGAATAACATTCTTAAAATCTAGCTATGATAGCTGCACATTCTCCTTGGCTGTATTTGAAGAAGAAAAAAAACCAATATTGATCAATCAATATGCAAAGTTTATATAAAAACTAAATCATGATTAAGAGTGCCGGCAAATACACTTATTCTCACTTTTCTAGTGAATAAGCTACCAAGGAAAAAGAGTATACATAATTGGTATTTGACTTATTTCTACGGTAAATATAAATACACAATGTAGTTCTAAGCTAACTCTGACAATCTACGGAATATCTGAAACCTGTTTAGGCAGCAGGATATCAGACATTTCTTCATGATCAAAACATAGTTACTACACCTTAGCTTGAAAAATGAAAATGCTCAGTACAATGGAAAATTGTGATAATGAATTCCTTGGGACCAATAAAATGATCTTTTAAAATCAAAACTTTCGTAAATCGGGGGTAAAAAGATGACTATCATCCAAAACAAATTGGACTGGGTAAATTACCTCCGTACAAAGAGAGTTCGTTATAACGGTGTTCTTTTTAACAAAGTTAAGGATGGCTGTTCTTGTTTGTCAGATGGCCAAAATACTTCCAAGTAAGGACCATTTGAGGCCTAACCAACTTGAGGACAATTTATGTAAACAAATTACCAACAAAATTATATTGGTACAGCATACAAGCAAAGATTCACAACAAACCGATTTTCAATTATGTACTCTGATCTTCTTTGGCTCCTCTTGATTGTCAGATGGCCAAAATGCTTCAAAGCGAGGACCCTTTGTGGCCTAACCATCTTCACAACAATCTATGTGAAGAAATGACTCATTAATTCTATTGGTAAAGGCAGCATACATACATAGCTTGAATACAAATAGTTGTAGTCATAAATACTTTGGCTTGATTCTAAAACAGCCGAGCTGCTTCAAAATGAGGACATATTTCTGAATAGCCCAACTTTCGGACAATCATTGTAAACAAACGATTTTAAAAATGTACAGGTAAGTCACAGAAGTATTGAGTTATGACATTCAATGTTAGATTCTGCAATATTACGTTCTTTGTGCATGATGTGTTACATATGTACTTAAAAACAAACTCCCATGAAGTGTATTAGAGAAGGCAATGACCTTTCTTAAATACAATTATATCATATCTCTCATTTCAATGCATATCCTCCACAAATCTGATCTAATTTCATCACTTCTTGTGATTTTATCAAATTCTATTCAGCAGCACAGAGTAAGCACTCATCTCAAATCTCAAATGTGATAAAACATCTAGCAATAATAAATATGACACAGTCACCAATTAAAAGAAATAATGTCACAACTTCGCAACAGAATTATCACTGAAGAAAAGAATGCTTAAAGAATGAATGTCAGAAAATCTTCCTTTGGATTTCATAATGTGTTACGTCATCACATGCAAACAAATACATTCTGGATGATCTTAAAAAGAAGCTTTGATCCTACAAAATATTTTGAAATTCTAAAAAAAAGACTATCAAGAGTGGAACTAATCTATTCCAGGGTAAAAACAACAACAAAACAGATGAAGCATGATCGAACATTCGAAAAATCTACTTAAGGCAACGTAAATTCATTTTTGTCATCACTTATTGAAAAGAAGGAACGCTACAATGACATACATGTATATTTAGTCTGTCTGTCTTATCTGGCTCCTTAGTAAGACAATGTCTTGCAATGCCCTCCCATAGCTCATCAATACACCACTGCAAAGAGTTATACAAACATGATTTCTACAGGATATACAACAGGGTGCTGAAATTGCCTTTGCGTTGATTTCTTGAAAGTCTTAGTGATCACATTTACATGAAAGTACAATATACTAGACACTGCTTAATGAGATACATGTAGCTAAATTGGGATATACAATTCAATGAAAGAGCCCTTTACAATTGATATGCATCAAGAACACATAAAAGATAAAGCAAGAAAAGACATGATGGCAGTCAATAAAACATTACTTTCCTCAAGTCGAGGGATCATACCACAAGTACAAGTAAATTCTCTTCAAAACTAGGATGTTAATTCTGTATAGGAATCAACACCCATTCGGCTCATAACAAATCAGAAGATCCTTCTGGAACTAGGTACTGAAAGTGAATTTGGGCCCCTTGGAAGACTTTTTGTGCGCCTAGTTCAGCAAACAAACCAGAGAAGTATCATTCATTACCCTGTGAACTGAGTGTGTATATGATTTTAGCCTTCACAGTTCAATTGGCTTTACCCGATGAGCCTGATAAGAGGCCCACATTATGTTGGACTCCTACATGTGACGAACAGTAAAAAGCCTGGAAACCCTGAATAATCCCGAAATGGGAAGATTTTCGAGACTGAAATCATGCAAATAGTCTGGAAAATAGCATTCCTACAATAGGTATACAAAGCATATGAATAACTAAAATTACTATAACTTTGAAATTTTCTCCACTACATGAACACACGCAATAGCTATCAACCAAATAAGGTTTCATACGAGACCAAATATTTTGAGTTGAGCATTACAACTGCTTGCATATAGCTGGGTGTGTATACTATGCATACCCGCAGAGAGACATATTCACATGCACCAATAATGATAGTATATTTTTTAGAAAATTTCAGTTTGATATGGCAATGACGGAAACCACCGCCGGATGCTACAAATAAATCCACATCTCTCAACAATATAGGCTTTGAGATTATGATCGAAACATGTTTTTTTGTTTTTAATTATAATCAGAAACAATTGGCTAATGTACTGACCACAACCATTGCGAAAATTAGCATTTAGCTGCTTCTGCAGTACTGTAACTGTTCGTAACATGTATTTGAGAGCTTACAGCACATAGATTATCCAAATATTTGTGACATGATAATCGTTTAGTCCTTGGTCTAATAGGACCTGCAGCATGACATTTGAGAATTGGGAACTAACGTACTAGAGTTGCTGCTCTTATATGTCGCAAGTATCATGAATTTCTACAAACAAACAGCATTGTTTTCTGGATAAAAATCTTTATATTTATTGATGTATCTTGTAAAGAGTGTTCCCTGCTTTATGTCACATACATATGGTATTACATTAAGCAAAATAAAGTGCTGTACCAAACACAATATCCTACAGGGAACGAACAAACAAAAATCGCAAAATATCAGAGTGTTTTCTTTCACTTATTTATTTGGAATTATTGGGGGAAAAAATTAAATGCATGCTTTCTTGGGTTCTCAGGAATATATAACACACTCAAAAAATAATTCTTTTTGTTTAACATATATGCATGTTTTCGTTTTTGTTCTTGGTGTCATTTATTTTCATTTTTTTGTTCACTGCTCACCAACATATTTCTCTGATGGCAATTTACACATGGTCTATTAAATTACACAAACGATTATTGCCCGGCCAGTATGCACATTGGCAAAGGGGACATCCCGTCTCTCACCAACCAACTCACGGTTTGAATCAAAGAGAACGTCTTGAGTCCTATAATCTCATTCAGACATAACCTGACAAACCACCTTTAAAAAAAAAAAGAGCCACTGGAAAGTAAATATTGTATATACAAAGGTAAAGAGAAAGAATAGTTGCACAAAACAAAGGCTTCTGAGCATAAACCTGGATCTTAGTGTTATAAGATACAGAAATATGCCCGCTATGTTTATATAATTTTACTTTTTCATGGCCTCTTTTGTCTTTTAATTCTTTTTCTTTTTTTCAAAGGCAGTTTACCATTTCATATGTGAATAAGAACTAGTAGTCATCACCACGGCTGACTACCTCCTTGTAGGTCGGTCGAAGCATGATGGTGTGTTCATACTGGGCTGTGTAGCATCCTTTCACATCGCATAGGGGTGGGTAAGGGTCCACCAGGCCTGTAGAAGGTGAGAACAGAAGCATGGTTCAGGGTTAGCAGGCAGTGTGAACAGGATGGGTGGCGATGCAAGGGGTGGTAAATGAGAGCATGGAAAGGGGAAGAGGGGAAGGGAAGGAGAGAGGATGAATAGGAGATGGAGAGGGGATGGAGAAGGGATGGAGAGGGGGAAAATGAGGAGAGAGAAGGAAAGAGAGGGGGGAAGGAAAAGGGGATGGACAGGGGAAAAGAGATGCAAAATGAAAAGGAAAGAAACAGAGCCATATGAAAAATGGAAACAGAAAATGTAAAGATAAAACAGGAAAAGAAAGACGAAACAAAGACAGAGATATCGGAAGAGACAGTGAATAGAGAAAGATAGAATGGTGCCCATCAAAATAACAGAAATAATGACTTCAATAAACAATTCTATAAAGTATGCCTAAGACAACATTTTAACAATTGTGATTTTTCTAAATTGATATTCATTCAACATCTTATTTACATTTGATCTATTGATTGTCTACTTGATATTGAGCTTACCTGTGTCGCACAGATTCTTGAGAGCCATCAAATACTTGGTCTCTCCCAGTCTATCTAGCCATCGACGGCAGAAAGCCAAAGTCCCAAAGTTATTGTTGATAACTTTCAGGAGAGCCTTAGATCTCTGCATCCTGGAAAAGAAAGAAAACAAAACTTCAAGCAACATCGATTTCCTACCCATTGCACACAAAGTATAATTTTGATTGATAGAAGCAACTGGCCCAGCTTTCGGCACACCAACTGAGAGTGACATCGTACACAAAGGGAATGGAGAATGAATAGGGCAACGATTTTGTTGAACTACTGGTGTAAGGGCTAATTGCCTTCACAGGGCTGATTATAACAGGTGACTACAAATCAAAATTATGTGTCGAGTGCAATGGGCACAGCATTTAAATTGTACATGTCTGCTGTGCCATCTGGAAAAAAAATAGAAATGCAGAAAAAATATTCTGCTGTTTTTAATGGAATGCATCAAGCTTATATGGAAAACAAACAAAATAGGGAGCTAATGCAGACCTGCCAACCTCTGGGGTTCAAAAACTGTATTCTTTAGTGTCAAAAGTTGTATTTTACTGACAAAAGTTGTATTCTTGAAAATAAACACGGATTGTTACGCGGATCAATGCCTCTTACAGTTTCTACCTACAGAATTTTTTTTATTGATCATTGGTTGAATATGCATTATTTCGTCACGACTGGTGTGTTCGATGAACCAATAAACATCCCCAAATTGCCGATGTGAGATGCTTGTAGGATACTTTACAGGACAGAATGGACATTTTGCCATTTGAAAATGGCGGACGCACACACAAAATATTAATACAAAATAATAATAATAAATTAAAAAACTTTACAAAAAAAAATAAAAAAAAAAAAAAAAAAAAAAATAATCGTTTTTTTTTTTTGTTGAAAATCGTATTTTATTAAGGAAAATCGTACTGTCGTATTTGCTTCTAAAAATAGTACTAAATACGACTAAATCGTACTGGTTGGCAGGTCTGCTAATGCCATGTATATTTTCCTGATAATTTTTGGTAATTACTTTTCTTGTGAATATATCATAATCGAAGCATAATTCATCTCATGAAAGACATTGCTAAATACATCCAACTTTATACTCCAGTCACACCGACGAGACTGATACTGGACTAATAATAGACTGAACGGAACATGGCTTGACCACTACAGGTACTTGTCAAGAATTAGTTGATCTGAGTCGGTTTGGCAAAGTGACTGGGTTATTAGAAGGAATATCTTGATGTTAAACATACCTAAGAGGGACATGTCCAACTTCAAAGTTCTTCATATAGTGAGAGCACTCCATGTCATCTCTCACAAACCCTTTGCCAGTACTTCCAAAAGTTTCTATTGCATAGAATTCATTTTCCTGGGGAAAAAAGAGAGAATGTGAAGAAGGTAACTAATGATACACTGTTCGGTTAAGCACAAGAAATATCGCCATATTGTTCAATATTTTCATCTTAACAGCTAGAGTATACTAAACATTTAGGCAAGTGTTGTGGAACATGACTTAATCTCTCATTGGCCGTGCAAGTAATTTGTTTATATAAGAGAAATCCAAAGAGTTATGCATTGTGCTAGATTTGGACAAATGGGAAATTCCATAAAGTTTGATGTGACTGAACAGTGAATGAGGCACTGCACATGGACAATTATGTCTATAGTAAAAGCAGGTTTGACAATATGCCTGAAGAGTCAAAATACTTCATGGCTACCATTCATAAGACAACAAGATCAATTTATATAGGAAAGCAACTATCTACTCTACTGTGGAGAAAGAAAAAAATCCTAATTGTGCTATTTTACACATAACCAAAATCTATTTGAAGGCTTCTGAAAACAAGTGTGTCTTCAACAAGACTTTGAAGATGGCAACAGATGGGGACTTTCTTATTTCTATTGGTAGGTTATTCCAAAGCTTTGGAGCGACACAATTGAACCGTAATCTCCAAGAGTTACTTTTAATATAGAGTGAGGTAGTACCATTAGCAGCTTGTCCTTTGTGCATTGTATATTATGTGCATATGGATGGGATTTAAAGATAATAATTCAGACAAATAATTTGGGGATTGACCTTCCAAAGCATGGTAAACAAACAAAATTATCAGTACCTCCATTCTAGTAGCCTCTCCTCCCTTGACTATAGGCACGGTCTTGCCAGCGTGTATCCTGTATGGTCCGATGGAATGTCCATTGAGATTGCGGATAGGTTTGACCTGGTACGTCTTCCCATCTAACTCTACTTCATATGACTCCATCACCTCCTGTATCCTCTCACCCACATCGCATAATCTCACATCGATTCCAGCTTCCTATCAAAGGGATGATAATAATAATAATAATAATAATAATATGTCTTGTTTACCCAGGGTAGCCTCATCAGTATTCATACTGTTCTCCCCGAGGGCCCTGCAATCATATTATTACCCTGGTCATCGGATTCAGGCTTACCCGTACACAATGTATGCACATTCTCCACTCCCTGGGGAGCATTCCAGCCAGGCGTCATTTTTACAAGCGCACACTTGCTAATCTAAGCACATTAGCTTTCGCATCCTACCGGGTACCCATTTAACACCTTGGTGGAGAGTGGCAAATGTAGATCAATGTCTTGCCAAAGGACATTAGTGCCGCGGTGGGACTTAAACCGCGGACCTTGTGATCCAGTCCGGTGACATATCCACTCGCCCACGACACCTCTTGATACCATAGCAATTTTATATAAAAGTTTGAAAGACTTGTTTGATTTTCTATTTATAAGCCATTAGGAAAGCGCCTTTGTGATACCGTGTCCTGTGTTCCTCCTCATTTTAACAAAGTCTTGAGATTGAAATATAAATTTGAACTTAAGCTTCTATTGTTTACCATCAATTGGTTTGGCATTTTCCCCCTATTTCTAAAGAAAACAGAGACTTGGTGTTTATACAATGCAAGAAAAACTCCTTCTATTTTTTAATATTGGAATATGTCAACCTCCTAATTTTCTAATAAGAAAACACTTAAAGAAAATGCTACAATATACAGTTCTGGTACCTGTTGAATACTTCTTGAAGTGTACGTGACAAACAATGTCAGGAAACTCGAGATTTACAATTCAGAACATGTTTTGTTGATTACTGAACTCGAACTTTCTTCTGGAGATATATTCTTTCGGAGCCAATTGAGAAACAAATACCTCTACAAATATATGAATTTAATGAATTATCAGTAGATATTTTGAAGCATTCGGTACCTTAATTCCTGTATTTGTTGCATCCTTGACAGCTGCCAGTAGTTGATCGTACCTGGGGTTGAATGTGACGGTGAAGGCACAGTCAATAATGCGACCTAGCAAAGAATGGAAGGAAATTAATATGGACTGATCATGACTGACAAGAAATAAATATTTTTGAAGTAAACTTAAGTTTACTAATACTACAGTCCATTATCCTTTTATTTTTTACCTGAGCATCAACACAGACACCAGAGATATAGTGCTTATCAAGCAGTACATCAATTATATTTACATTGGAATTGATGAATCATTACCATTACAGATTTGTTTTTCTTATTCAAAATGCTGTACCGTTGATTTGTACTGACACTTATGTTTGCAACTTCAAAATTCTATGCCAATGTTACTTCTGCAGAACACAAGAAACAGATGCTTCGACTCATAAGCAAACAAACAAAACTAACTTCACGTGGGATTGAAGCCATACCATTTATGTGAGTGCCAAAGTCAATCTTGCAGACATCGTCATATTCTAGGACTGTAGTATCACCAGCATTGGGAGTGTAGTGGGCAGCACAGTGATTCCTGGAGCACCCTGTAGGGAAAGCTAGACCCGCCTTCAAGCCATTCTCATCGATCAGTTTCCTGGAAGCGGTTTCTAGTCTCTCGCTGCAAAGACATGATAAAGGATAGGAAGGGTTTGATGTTGTAACTGTAGGAGTGCTGTGTCTGCATGATTAAATTATGGACAATGAAGCCTCTTGCACATGTGATGCAGCTAAATGCCTCAAGAGGACACATGGCAATACAAGATGCTTAAGCTAAATGCATGTCTCATTTCTCTATCATAAAACAGATAAGGAACGTTTATGAGCCGTTGTTGTGCAGAGCTACATTTTTTATCCCATCATGTATAATACATTTACGTGTAAAAAAATAATTAAGAACTAAGTGCATCAACGATGATGATTGTAGGCATGACCGTGCAATTTGCAATATATAGCACTTGCTAGTTTTTCCCCCTGGTAAACCAAATGTGGACAAATATTCCTGGGTATATAGACAAACTAGAATGGGCTAGTTATATTTGAAGCATTGCCTTTGCACTTTCTGTGCATTATCCAAGGTGTGATCCATTCATGAAGGTAATTTGATGTGCAAAGAGCATGGTACTCCACATCAATATACCCAACCCTTTCTAAAGCTACGGTCACAAAGGTTCGTACGAATGATGCGCTCGTACAAATCTCTGTTTTTCCATGGTATTCCTGAATTTCCATGGTCTGAAAATCGTTTGTACGGTGTCGGTAATGGCATTTGTGACCGAGGCTTAAACAACATTACATGGATGTACTCAAGAATTTAAAAGAAATTGCTAAATCTATGTTTACACTTCAAATTGAGTTAGATAACACTCATAGATCTATATCAGTATATAGACACAGTAGGAGTGTATGATTAGCAAGTATTGCTTCTTATAAGGGCCTTATCTTCTTTTCCTACACCATTATTCCTGTCATCATGTACACTTGAACACACTTCCATACTAAACTATACATGACCTTGAAAACTACACAAGGTTCATATTCCCTTGCCTTGTGAAGTCATTAATTCTTGTAAGCTTCCTCAACAGGAAGACAAATTTGACCTATTAGGGAAAGAGAACATATTCCAGGTTTCTGCTTCCTACTGTGTGTCAATCTAACAACCCCTCTCCCCCCCCCCCCCCTTCCCCCAACATAAGCACACACACATACCTGACTATATGTTTATATTTATCATCCATTTTTCTTTCTTTTTGCTATCTGGCTTTCTATGTTCCTCTAAAAAATGTCCCCTCTCTCATATCCTCAGTTTGCATCCTGTACTTTTTTTGTCAAGGCATCAGAAATTGTATTTTTCACAAAGTTTCACAAAGCAAATATAACTAGATGGAACTTCGACTGCGCGCAGTCGAAATGATGCCTCCGTCATAGAGCGAGTTTGGCAGGAATCCATCAATCTGTTCTAATGATAATGCGATCACAAGCTATTTTTGCATACATAATGAGCCGCATGACCTTTGACCTTGACCTCATGACCCCAAAATCTAATCAGTTCATCGGCTCTGCAAGTAACATACATGACCTAAGTTTGGCAGGAATCCATCAATCGGTTCTTGAGGAAACGCGATCACGAGCTGTTTTTGCATACATAATGAGCCCTGTGACCTTTGACCTTTGACCTCGTGACCCCAAAATTTAATCAGTTCATCGGCTCTGCAAGATACATACATGACCAAAGTTTGGCAGGAATCCATCAATCGGTTCTTCAGATAACGCGATCACGAGCTGTTTTTGCATACATAATGAGCCCTGTGACCTTTGACCTTTGACCTTGTGACCCCAAAATCTAATCAGTTCATCGGCTCTGCAAGATACATACATGACCAAAGTTTGGCAGGAATCCATCAATCGGTTCTTCAGATAACGCGATCACGAGAACGGGACGTACGGACGGACGGACGGACGGACGTACGGACGGACGGACGGACGGACGGACGGACGGACGGACGGACAGACGGACAACCAGAAAACATAATGCCTCCGGCTACTTCGTAACGGAGGCATAACAACATGCAAAAATTAGCAGACAATGCATGTTTGAATATGTATTGTCGGTACCTTGTGTTAATTTAGCAAGACAACTTGAGAAAATATCAGTGTCCCTATCATCCACAAAATTATCCGTAAGCAAAAGTGTTGGTTGATAGAGCACTTACATTTGCCCTGTGCCACCAACCCTTCTGTGTAGCTCTTCCTTCTTTGCAGTAAAGACATTTATAATGAAAAAATGTACATTTCATTTCATTTTTCATTTACGTTCATTTTCAACAAAATATAGATCATAATAAATACTATGCAAAATTTAAACAAAACGTTATTACATTTAAAATAGAGAAAAGCAGTACAAAAATTAAACACATGTGATGCACTGAAACACTTTTACCAAGAAGAAGCAAAGTTACGTCTCTCATCACATGTGCAATCCTTTCGCAGCTCACGTCCATCACCACCACCACCAATGTCTTACCATATGTCTATCATTGTCAGGCCTGGCTTGATGAAACCCTGTACATATTTCCTGACTTGTCTGTGTGCCTCAGCTGCCTGCCTCAGATCGTTGTATACATCATTCTGTAATCTGTCTAGCGCCTTCTTCTCCTCGTTAGTGACTCTCCATTGTGCTGATTTCCTACATTTTAATATAATCAAAGCATTCATGAATACAAGTGATTTAAAGAGTTTTATATTTTTGTTTTCATACCTTTTTTCTTCAAAATACTCAGTTTTAATTAGGGTGAAAAAATTCACCTGACACTTCTCAGCCTTACTGAGATATTGCAATATGAACGAGAATCCTACCCTCGGATTTCAAACATGTACAGCTCTCAAAGGTTTTCCAGAATGTGCAAACACATACATAAATTAAATACAGATATTTTCATTCAAAGGCACTTGTGTCAACACTCCTACAGGTCATATAGGATTATTCTCCCACAGCTTGGTACAGTGGTGATCCTAAATTGCACAGGTGACATTTGCTTCAGGCTTTACTTCATGAGTGACAAGGGTTTGGGGCTTTGGTCGTGACAGGCTTTAGGGTAAAGGTTCCACATATAAATTGGGCCAGGATAAAGTTCAAGTTCAATTAGTGTTTTTTTTTAAGTGACCATTAAGTAATTGTCACCAGAGCATGTATTGCACAATCAGGATATTATCCTTTTGGGGATTGGACAATCTACCTACCCTGTTTTTTTTTTTTAAGTGACCATGAAGTAATTCTCGCCAGAGCATGTATTGCACAATTAGGATATCATCCATTTGGGATTGGACAATCTACCTACCCGTCAACATCTGGATGCACCACCTCCTGTCCGACTGGGTAAGGTCCTCCTGAAAATAGCTCTGAAATTGGCACAGTGGGTGGGTCCGTCTGCTTATTGCTCTTTGCTGGATACACAATACATAAAAGAGGTAAAGACACATCAATATCTGCATTAGAATTAACATTTCATTATGCCCTGCTTCCGATTTAAGTAAAAACGAAGAAATCCCATGTATTTATTTTTTGTCTTAGAAATCAATGATGCACTTCTTGCACATACTCTAGAATGAGGAAACAGAATAACAACATGCAGAACCCTAACAACCTTAACGAGATATCATTTAGGCCAATCTTACACAGCAAAAATTGCTAATGTAATGTATTTTACATGCTTTTATACCAATGTTTTCAGAAAATGACAGGACTGTATGGGTCATAACACCAGTTTGAAGGCAGGAAATATGAATCATTTCTCCAAAATAGGAATTGTTGGCAGCTGTGATATATCTTTGAAAAATTAAAGCACGTACAGCAAATGCAGCTGTAGCAAATATAGGACCACTGGACGTTTAAAAAGCAGCTATGGCCTGAATAATAACCAACAAATATATAAAACTCTTTTGGTTTTTAATTCTTAATTTTTATCTTACCTTGAGAAGTAACCTCCTTCACAGCACCTTGATTCTCACCCCCTTCACCAGCGCCTCCCTTCTTCTTCTTCCTCTTTCTTTTCTTCTTCCCTCCTTCTCCTCCACCTTCCCCAGCTGCTCCATCCTCCTCTTTGTCATCTCCTTCCGGGGTGTTTGCTTCTCCTGACGGAACACCATAATTAATTTTGTTATCTTTGGAATTGTTTAGCCTACCTGGGGGGGGGGGGGGGGGGGGGTATTTCACAAAAATTGTCATCAGTGACAAATGACAGTTTTTGTTATAAGCTACTGAAATCCTGGCTTCTTATTGGTTATCAGCAGATTTGTCACTGATATTTGTCATTGAAAAAAAGGCTTTGTGGTAAGGGTCCCTGTTGTATACTATATTAAATAGAAATGTATTGATTCTGAAGAAAATCTACTATCTAACATGATAGCCAATGGTTTAATTAATCTCAAGAGCTTGTTGCAAGAAAAGGATAATGAAGGCTCGCATGTTTTGCCTCTATTCTAAGACTAATATTATCAACTTCAAAGTCATGAAAAGGCACGTTAAATATCAACAAACATGGTCTACAACAACTCTAACTGACAAAATAATCCCAGCTATGCATATTTTTTAGCTTTTGATAGCCCAAAACTTGAAAATCTTCGGCATTTAAAAAAAAAAAAAAAAAAAACCTTCACTTGACATGGACTCTGGTATGTCCATATCCGAGGGGAAGTATCAACTCACACAACCCGTCGGGTATCTTAGACTTGATGTCTTATGAAGAATGGTGCAACATGTATGCAAATTTTCATGCATTTGCTTATTCTTCCAGCTCCAGTTCTGTTTTGACTTTTGGAATGAGGTTTACTTTTTTTATTAGTAAATTAAATATGTCCTTTATACATGTACTACAACTCAGAACTGAATAAATGAAATTAAATAGAATTTCCCCTCCGTCTCCCATTTTTTTCATGGGAATACTCACCGTTAGGCTGCTTTTCATCAAGCTTCTGATTTTTCAGATCTTCTGCTACTTTCTCTATCTCTCCATTTACCTCGCCAGCTTCATTCACCCCACCTGGAGATTTTTTTTTGGTAAAGTGAAAAAATTTAGCTTCAATTCCAAATGTGTAGGTCTGCGCAGGTCTGCACACAACAGAATTTCAAAGTCAAATATTTATTGCAACACAAGGGCAAAACACAGATTTCATACATATGAAACCTTGATAGCATCAGTACAATGCACGCATCTATTACTGATTTAAAAATATTGTTTTTAATGTGAAATTCATCAAATATTAGCAGGATACTCTTTACCAATGTGATGACTGATGAGAAGAAAGTGAAAAGGCCACAATGATTACTTCTAAATGTCAGATTAGACCTAGATCTAACTAGACCATCCTGCATAGTGACATCATTTGAAATTAATTAAAATGAAGAGGGCAATCGAATTTACAAAACTTTTCATCTGAATTTTCTTCTTCTTCTTCTTCAAGATAATCTGCCTCCTTCAATACTGAAGATTCTTGCAGATGCCGTATACTCGGCCTGATTGGGGTGTGCAGGTGGACCATTACACCAGGGTTTCCCCCTAGATCTACTCTAGTCTTATGCAAATAGGGAGGCCAATGCCCGGGCGTAAGGCTTCTACGCCTACGATTTGTGCGCTCGTCGCCCACTTCAAAAAATTAGCAGAGGGAAAAAAATGATGTAAAAAAAAAAATTGATGAAAATAAGAAAAGAAAATACAATCATACATTTCACAACATACCTATAATCACGGATCTGTAACAGTCTTTCACCATTTGTTGACGATCTTGCAGATTTTGACGTATTTGAGTCCAATAATTCTCGTAGCAGAACAACTTTACGAACGCGCATCCCAGACTAAGAAAATCCTAGAGGGCGTAGAGGTTTGCTCACTAAAAACCTTCTCATGGGCTGAAGGTAGACACTAAAAATATGGGATCCGTTTTGAGTAAAGAACTTTTGATAGAGATCAACATTTCAGATGTTCACAATTGCCACTTCTAACAACTAGAAAATATAAAGAAAAAAGATTATATCTTTTTAAATACAGATTTTTACAAACTGAACATTCGAAAGTAGATAGAGTACGATGTTTCTGTCAATCTTGCGTTGGTTTGAGCCCTATAGCTACATCCATCTCAAAATGAGAAGAAAAACTGTGAACAGTGACGTCATTGTTCGCGCCAAAAATAAAGGGTATTGCGACATATGTCTGAGCTCCACTGAGCTCCGGTCAGATCGTGCGCAAAGCGTAGTCTTATTTATAGACCCTAGTACCTTATTCTCACAGCACTAGATACGAGTGTCGTGCAGTATAATGTATGAGAAGTGTTAAAAAAAATATTTCAGTAAAAAAAAAAGTCTACGTGAGCAGTCTATACTCCAATTGAGAATTGAAATGAAAGCCATGATTTGAAGGTGTGTGTTGTATGACACATGGTTAGTGAGTGTGTATGTTACGTATAGCGAAAGGGAGAGAGAGAGAGAGAGAGAGTGAGAGAAATATTAGTACACGTACGGTACTGTGTTCGCTGCAAGATGGATGTTAATTGGACCTCGTAACTTCTCGATCGTTGATAATAAGGAATACTCATGAGGAAATCAAATTGTTGGAATACACATCTAAGGTAAATATCAATGAATTATATATGTTTCTTAGCTGCCAATTTGTATATTCCTTCTTCATTTTTGAACCATCGCCTTCGGCTCGTAGTAGTAGAAGATGGAATCGTTCGCACATTGATGGCTGGATTTCAGCCTGCATTGGGGCTTGCCTGCGCGGTGTGTACGTGTGCGACCGATTCAAGGCTAGCCGCTGTTGAGTGATTGCACTTTCGCGCGAAGTTTTAAACTTCATCATGAACTTTGTCCGGACAATGACACGCCCATTGCCTCGGGCCTGTCTAATTATCAACGTAATTTCGCGACATGAATTTATCTGTTTCAAGGCTCTTGCGTACGGCCAAGGCGTAGAAGGAAGGGAGTGTTTACAAGCTGGATATCTCCTATTTTATGGAACTTCTGGAGTCGGCAGATGGGTGAGTTTTCTTAGTGAAAGTAAATGCTTTCTTTTAATCTTTGTTTTATTTTAAACAAATTCGTAATTAAAAAGTTAGATTTGGGCATTGGCCTCCCTAATGCAAATAGTGCAATGGGTTCTTAACGTGAAAGGGTGGTGACTCTCCTGTACACGGGGCCTCCATTTAACGTCCTATCCGAGGAACGGAGTGTTTTTCCACTTGACATAACCTGCGTCTATGAACAAGGGAAGGGGCACGTTAACACACAACGCAGACTTCAGTCATCCGCCTGGGTGGGAGTCGAACCCGGGATCTTCCAAAACTTCCTTCTCATTTTTCCTCATTTTTCTCTTTAAAATTACATCCTCTGAAGATTATAAACCTTGCTTCAGAATGTTTCACTCTAATCTCTATCACAGTATCAGGCATAGTCTACGTCATCTCATTAGTGACAACATCTGAATCTCTCAATCTCTCAGATTCTCTCAATCTCTCAACACAACAGCCTGCCAAGTGGCGCAAATGCATTATGGTGGTGAGTGCACCGGTACTCTGCAAGCATGGTACCCCAGCACTACTGGCGCGCGCTTCAGCTTGGCGAGGGATCAAGCATGTCATGTCATGTAAATAATGGATGTCCGTCGCACGTCTCGACTCTCGACCATCAAAAATCGCAAACTTGCCCAGCAGAGTTATAAATCAATCATTTCACCTGTATTTTTCTTTTTCTTCCTCCTCCTTTTCTTTTTGCCCTCGGTTCCTTGTTGATCGGTGGTGTCAGTTTCTTCGACCTCGTCTTTCGTATCGCCACAATCATTCATTACTTCACATTCCTTCGCATCGGGAACTGCATCCACCACAGCTGCCATCTTGGTAGATGATAAAGTTTTAATTTCAAGGTGGCGCCCTTAATGATTTTGGTTCGGTCATCAGTCAATGCAATGATCTTGATCGTGTTCAAAACTGGGAGGAAAGAAGAAAGAAAGATAACAATTTAAAAAAGTAAGATATAAATAATAAAATGGGGGAAAAGAAGAAAAATTGAAGAAAGAAACAACCGAACAAACAAACAAATCAACCAAACATACATAAAGAAAGAACATTGTTAATTTGTGCTTAATCATAATTATGTTGGCTTGCAGGCGCGGATCCAGGATTTCTTAGGGGGGGGGGGGCCCAAATTTGAAATTATGCGAGCCAAATATTGGTACGTAATGGTGACCAACAGTGACGTAATGCAGGGGGGGGGGGTCGGTGCAGGGAGGGGCGAATTTCCCCCTCCCTCCTCCGCGAACGCGGAAGTTTTGATGTTTCATTAAATTATTAGAGAAAGAAGACGATTCGTTCTACCGTTCTCAAAAATAATTCTCGTCTGAATTTAGTTTTGCCCCTCCCGCGCGAAGCGCGAAAAATTTTACGATTTATTAAATTTGGAGAGTTCTCGACTCTTAATCCTCGTCTGAATTCAGGTTCCCCCCTCCCGCGCTTCGCGCGGAAGCTTTTTAAGTTTCCTTTAATCATTAGAAAAAGAAGACGATTCGTTGTACCGTTTTCGACACTAATCCTCGTCTGAAATCAGTTTTTCCCCTTCCGCGCGAAGCGTGGAAGCTTTTACGTTTCCTTTAATCATTAGAAAAAGAAGACGATTCGTTGTACCGTTTTCGACACTAATCCTCGTCTGAAATCTGTTTTCCCCCTCCCGCGTGAAGCGTGGAAGCTTTTACGTTTCATTAAATCAATCGAAAGAAGACGATTCGTTGTACAGTTCTCGACTCTTAATCCTCGTCCGAATTCAGGTCCCCCCCCCTTCCCGCGCGAAGCCCGGAAGCTTTTAAGTTTCATAATGTTATGAGAGAAAGAAGACGATTGGCTGTACAGTTCTCGACTCTTAATCCTCGTCTGAATTCAGGTTCCCCCCTGCCGCGCGAAGCGCGGAAGTTTTTAATTTTCATTAAATCATTAGAGAAAGAAGACGATTTGTTGTACCGTTCTCGAAAATAATCCTCGTCGGAATTTAGTTTCCCCTCCATCCCGCGCGAAGCGCGGAAGCTTTTACGTTTCATTAAAGATTCGTATTACCGTTCTCGCCTCTGAATCCTCGTCTGAATTCAGGTTCCCCACTCCCGCGCTTCGCGCGGAAGCTTTGACGTTTCACAAGATTATGAGAGAAAGAAGACGATTCGCTGAACCGTTCTCGATTCTTAATCCTTGTCTGAATTCAGTTCCATCCCCCTCCCCTCCTGAGCGAAGCTTTGACGTTTCATTAAATTATTAGAGAAAGAAGACGATGCGTTGTGCCGTTCTCTATACTCTTAATCCTTTTTTCAAAGGTGTTCTTTGTCTGCTCCTTTTTCTTCCTACGTCCTCTTCCAAATTGGGGGGACCGCCCCCCCCCCCCCCCCTGGCTACGCGCCTGCGGTCAGATAAACACATTTTGATACCTTGTCCGACCCCGCAAGCTCAGGGGTTTAAGGCAATAAATTGCGGTCAGATAAGCATTCAGGGGCCCACCTTAGGGCCCCTGGTGGGGTCGAGGCAGTTGAGCCGGCCCCGGAAGCTCAGGGGTATTAGGCGTTTAATTAAGGTCAAAATAATGAGCATTTTTGTTTATACCTCATCATTTTATGACACTGGCAGGTCACTATTTGGTGTGGGTTCCAGGGGGCGGAGCCAAAAAATCAGGGGTTTTAGGCATTAAATTACCGTCAGATGATCATCTAAGGGCCCGCCGTAGGGTCCTAGGTGGAATCCAGGGGCAGAGCCCCCGGGAGCTTAGGGGTTTTAGGCATTTAATCACGGTCAGATGAGCATATTTAGATGCCTCATTAATTTTTAACACTGGCAGTTAACTATTCTTTCTTTCTTGCTCTCATTCTATTTTATTTGTCTTTAATATGCTTTTTCAAAAAAGTGGGGGGGGGGGGGAGGGAGCTCGAGGCTCCCAATCCCCGCCCCACCTCGGGCCTGACATGTAGGAATCTCAAGAATCATATTTTTCTCCTGGCTGTAAATTTAGTAATTTGTCATTCTCCAACAAACACATACAAACGTATTTACTAAAAAGTGAGGAAAAATCTCGGAAATTATTTCATTTCTTTCCCTTTCCTTCCTTCTCTCTTATTTTTTTGATTGGGGGGGGGGGGGTCAACAGCCTGGGAGGCAAGGCCCTTTCGGTCCCCCGATCTCCTTCTTCCCCCTTTTCTTTTTTTCTTCCTCTTCTTTCTTTCCCTTCTCTCCTCTTTCCCTTTCCCTTTTTTTTTTGCGGGGGGGGGGGGGGGGGGGGGCCAAGGCCCGCTCGGCCCCCCTGGATCCGCGCCTGTTGGCTTGTCTATTTACTGTTAATGTCTACATTTTTTGTAAATTCATTAGTAAATGTTAATCTGTATATTACACCAGTGAAAATAAAATATCCAGAAATGGACAATAAATACTAAATTGAATTGAATTGAATTGAAACAAAACAGGAACTTGAACAGGAAAGAGAGAAAGGAAGAAGAAAAGTAGAATGCCAAAACAAACAAAAAGAAAGAAAGAAAGAAATTTTAAAAAAAGAAACAAAGAAAGAAACGAGAAAGCCCGGAAAGGCTTTCACATTTTATTTTTCAGGTGCATTTTGGATTTTTAATTTAATTTTCTAAATCTAACCCTATATCCATCCAGTGCCAATATAGTTGCCGGTGAACCTGTGTACGAACAATATTGGTGGGGGTAGGCCTGTTGTGTTTTGTGTTCATACACATTCAAGTCCTATCTAAACAATATCACTCACATCAAAAGATACCTCTCACTACTCTCTTTAAAAAAAAAGTGAATTTTCACTCTATTTTCACTTTCTTGGGAGTGACGTCCGTGATCAATTGTTTAGGAGTGAAAATCGATTGATTTTAGAGTGCTCTCTAAGAAGAAAAGAGTGAATGTTCACTCTATTTTCACTACATTTTCACTCTCCAGAGGAGTGACGTCCGTGATCACTCGATTTTTTTTTTAGAGAGTAGTTTTTATTAATGTTACATATCTAAAATATCAGTGCAATTGTGATCAATGGCATGACATTATGAGTCCAGGCATAGCGGAGTATGGGCAGAGTGGGTATGGGTGGGAGCATTATAATAACTGGGGTGGGAGGACATCGGACTTCGATGGGTCAGAAGGGCTAGCTATTGACGTTGCTTTTCCTTTTTCCCTAATTAATTCCCTCCCCCCATCTCTCTCTATCTCTCTCTCTCTCTCTCTCTCTCTCTCTCTCTCTCTCTTTATCTCTCTTTCTCTCTTTCTTTCGATTAAGTGCCACTAAGCAATTCGACCCCCCCCCCCCCATTCAGCTTCAACGCCACTGATTATGATGTATAACTCTCCTCTATCTTGAGGTGAGAAGAAGCAAACACACTGCTTTTGTATGTCCCTAAAGTAACCGTAGATGGCGCGATACCAGTAAGAAAAGTGTCGCTCGTTCTGGATTGTTCCTGCACAAACTACACACCACTGATAAACCACAAGCGAGTACGTGTATATAATTTAAGATCGAGAGATTTCTCGAATGCTTGCCGCGTCCTGACGAGAAACATATAAAAGGCAGATGTTCCACCTGGATTTATCACATCGATAAAGGAGAAACGTCCTGCGCATAAGAGAGTACTATCATTTTGAAAACCATTTCAGAGTTCATTTTCATCTCAGTTTTGAATGCAAATCGATTATTATAATTATAAGAACAAAATGGACCAATTTTTCTGTCCACCTTACTATCCAAGCCGATTCTACGGTTCCGAGCCACCAGTCTTGTCTCATGACTGGATGTTAGACATGGGCTCGTGGTATGGTGATCGCATGCAACCATTCGCTCATTCTCCATTCGGATATCGTCGTCCAGTTCAATATCATGTTGCTACTAGGCAAGGACGCGAGGACGCGGGCAGAATTAGGGGTGACGTATTTACTCCTCTGAGATCGAGAGCGGCATCCGTCCGTTTGCCATTCCAGCAGCTCTTTGACGACAAGCTCTTCAGGTCTGGCTTTGCTGACGACATCATCTGCCTTCTTGAACAACACTCGCAGAAACTCGACGAAGCCAACAAGACGTCTGGAGAAGAATTGAAAACGAGTGCAAATGAGGATTCATCCGGTGCGTCTGCATCATCTGAAAATGTGGACCTCACAAAGCCATCGACGTCTTCAGCCGAACCAACTAGCAAAGAGTCATCACATTCCGATGACGACGTGAGAAAAGAAACTGCAGAGAAGAAGAGGGTTGACCCTTGTGATGGTTACATGCTTCAATTTGAACGCTCTCCTCACGGATTATATCGCCCTGTGTACTCTCCTGTTTCTTTGAGGCGAAAACAAGAAAGTGCGCCAGTGAAAAAGCTCCTCGACGACGACTTCTTCAAGTCTGTTTTTACTGATGACCTCCTCTCCCTGCTTGAACACCACGTCAGCGGAGCAGACGATGCCTACAGGAGGAAATCTGGAACAACCGCGACCGCCGCCTCGTCATCAGAAGGTGCTGTTGCCAGGAAAGAGGATAACGACCAATCTGGCAAACCATTCAACGTCTCCCTGAAACTCGGGGATTTCCATCCTGAGAACGTCCATGTCAGCCTGGATGGTCGAAAGGTGATCGTGAAAGCGAAGCGGGACGAACACGGTGACGACGACAGCTGGAAACGTCACAGCCACGTCGAATATAGCTTCTCGCTCCCAGAAGAGATGCCTTCAGAAAGTCTGACGACCAGCTTTAATACGGATGGAATACTTTCGATTACAGCTAAGAAGGATGACGCCTCCAACAAGGCTTTAAAAGGTTCGTCAGAGAAAAAGGACGAGGCGGAGCAGAAGAAAGAAGAAGAATACAAACAAGCAGTCGGAGCAGTCAACAATGAGGAAAAGTAGGTACTTCACCAAATGACATTTTGTTAAAGATGATTATGACTGGACGCTTAGGAGGAAATACAATCGGAAACATGAACAATTAAATCATGAAAATTTGTTTCCTTGGAAAGTGTATATTGTGTTCTTTTAATCTTTGCTTTCCTTTAGAACTCCATTGAAATTTAATCATGAGTGGAGTAAAATTTCCTGACATAATTATTATTCATATTTAAATAACAGTGTATGAACGATGTGCATCTGTAAAACAAATTACAAACTCTTTTTTTTTTCTTCATTATTGATAAATGACAAGATTATAAGATTGATCTATTGCTAAATTAGCTGGTTTGCCATATTGTTCAGTGAAGAGTGGATGTTGCACTAAATGAAAGCTCTATAACTGTTGTTTGACATGATGCAGTCATATCATTGAGTTTTATACAAGAAATGATTCTTTGACGTTTAGCGCTTTAGAACCTGATAAGTAGGCTACTTCATTATTACGTCTCTATAAACCTCTACGTTCGCTTTTAGACCGTGATATATGCTTCTCATCGTAGTACTGACCTTGATTTATTACCTAAAAATAAAACAAATCGAAATGGAAGAAGTCCTCTTTTTTCAATGTTAAGTATAATACACTCGGATTGGTTTATCAAGAAAAAGAAGTTTTGGTTTAAATTGTCAGGCTTATTTCTGTACTAGGCTTCCTGTCATTCTCAAAGTATTCGTCAACCTATAAGCACTTGGTTTGTCATAGTCTTCATAACGAAAATACTACATTATTTTATACAACTCGAATCGTTTGAAGTGCCTAAAGACTTTGGCTGATATGCATAATAATTATATTTTTATCCATATTATATGTATTCCAGGAATAATATTATTATTTTACATAATCATTGTATCATATAGGTAGTAAAAATGGACCTTGAAATTGTTTCTATCTTATATTTTAAGAAGCTATTTGTAAATATGTTAAGGTCTGTTTTTTGTTTTGATCAAGATTCGTAATGTGGAATGCTATCGTTACTTTATCATTAGTTCTTGATGTATTACATGACAAATGATTATTGATGAATGTATTATAAACAATAATTGTTATGATCAATTTATTCATTTGCAATGTTATCACTGTTTTTCTATTTGTTATACTATTTTTAAATGGTTTAAATCATCAACACATTGAGAATTTTTTTCAAAAACATGACATTTATATTCCTGAGAAGGGAACAAGTCACTCACATGTGTTTATAAACCTTGTATCGGCATGGAACCATTATGGTTACTTTACTTAATACTTCATCATTGTTATTTTCAAGTTGTTAAAATGTTATCAACTGTATTGCTCAATAAAATCGTTGTGAAGTTTAACGTTGTGTGTTAATAAAAAGAAGTCAATATAATTTGTTTTGTCTCATGACTCATTGTAACCCAAATTTGTATATATTTAAAACACTTTGACGAGTTTATTGTGCTGGTAGTAGATGGTGTTGTGATGATGATTTATCATGGTGATTCTAGATGAAAATGGTTGTGATGGTGATGGTGATAGACTGTGATGATGAGAATAAGTGCTGATGCTGATGATGATGATGATGATGATGATGATAGTGATAGTGTTGGTGGTGGTTGTGGTGTTGGTTGTTTTGGATGTGGTGGTGGTGGTGGTGGTGGTGGTGGTGGTGGTGGTGGTGGTGACGGTGACGGTGTGGCTGACGGTGAAAATGACAATGATCGTGGTGATGATGATGATTTATGGAAATTCTCAAGTTTGATTTGGGATCCATTTAATCTTTCGCAACCAGCAAAATTAGACTATAAGTGTTATGCTTCTCATCTTTTATCAGTCGGGCAAATACCTCCCATACCTGGGCATCCTTTGGATCAATTTACGACAATTTTTCCCCCTTCTCCTCCCCCCCCCCCCCCCCTCCTCGCCACCCCCGCCCACTTCGATCATCTCTCTCTCTCTCTCTCTCTCTCTCTCTCTCTCTCGTTCCCTCTATCTATCTATCTCAGTTTCTATTTCCCCTCCACGTTTCTTTCTCCTTACTCCTTCATTATGATGGGAACTATTCTCCTGATGCCGTTTAGAATAAAAACAAAACAATAAAGGAGCAAGAAGGGAGTCAAAGATGGGAACGATGCTTCAGACAAATCTACGCTCATACCTATTCCCTATGTTACATGTGATCATAAATAGTGATAAAAAACAAGTGATCAAAATATTTGAAATATACAAAACGCACCTGAAGAATGTGAAATCCTGGAAAAGTTTTCACATTTTCAGGTGCCTTTTGGATACTAATCTATTTTTATTTCTAATTAACCCTAACCCATGTAGTGCTAATGTAATGTTTGGGAATAAACGCTATTAGTAGGGATAGGCCTGTTGTGTTTAATGTTCTTACACAAAGTAGTCAGCATAACTGAAAAACCCTTAAATAATTATTGATATAACGTTCCTTACTTATTGGCACTTCCGAAATTGGTCAAGTCGTATATAATAATAATAAATACATTGCATTTCTAGAGCGCTTACTAGACGTAATACAATATGTTTTCTCAGCGCTTTACAAAAAATGGCGATTCTCAGATAATAGTACATTCAGTATCATATTTACATATTATAATTAATATATACAAATCAACCTATATTAGTTAAAAGAACGTAAGCACAGATACATACAGTCAATACATTAAAATACGATTGAATACAATTCATTTTATGCCAAATCATTACTAATTCAAATTAAGGCAATTACATTCGTGTACCGTAAATAACAAGAGTATGACATCAAAAGCTACGGACTAACGTGGAGAGTTAAAAAGGAATGTTCTTAGGTGGGATTTGAATTAATCCAACGAAGGAGCATCCGGCAAATAACCTCTGACAGAGGCAGACGTGTGTTTGTGGTGCTCCGTAAATTCCCATATTTTGTGCGTTTATAGTGCACTTTCTTTTGACTGTTATACATCTACGTCTTAGAAATTTTCCTGTGATTGTGGACATTTCACTCTTTTCGACGGTATGTGAACATTTTCCGAGATATATTCGTTTTTCGTCAATTTTAATCCAGTTTTTTAGCGAATTTATATTTCAAATGTGAACACTCTGCGTAGCATCAAAACAATAGTGCGCAAAAATATTGCGCCATACTAGTTAAGTTACGCAAAGGACCAGCAGATACCAACACAGCAACGTAACCATGGAAACTTTACCAACAAATTTACGTGGACTCCGCGTGAAGCAACTACGTGCTGAGTTACAGAAAAGAGGTATGCATACAAACGGAGTAAAGTCGATCCTTCTTGAAAGACTAGAAAATGCAGTAGGCCTAGACGAAATAAGGAACACTAATGCCGCTGGTGATGTAGATGAAGATATTGAAAAGCCAGATGATGTCTTCAATGATGACGCAGACTGCCGACAACTACTGCATAATGTACTGAGTGAAATGAAAGGCTTGAATAGTAGGCTACATACTATCGAGAAGAAGTTCAACAATCTATTCGAACAGCATACTTCTACTTCTACTTCTACGACGATACTCAGCAGGATCCATAAGTCAGGATGTAGTGCAAGGGAGAAGGAGAAGGAGAAGGAGACGAAGAAGGAGAAGGAGAAGGAGCAAGGGAATCTGAGGGCACAACAACAAGTATCTAGGCCTACCACCAAATTTTTCCCGACAATTGCTACGCACAACCGATTTGAAATACTATCCGAGATCACGGAATCAGACAACAGTGCCAAGAGTGTATCAATGCCAATTGAAGATCAACTTCGTGACTACAAGGCCAAGCACCTGAAGTTGTTCTCCAAAACCAACATCACCCATTCTGAAGTTATCTCTGATGACGCAACTGATGACAGCGACGCAACTGTTGACAACGACGCAACTGATGACAGCTCAGACCGATCTTTGTCAACACCTACTAGTACTACTTCTACTTCACCACCATACCATGAGCAGATGGAGGGATACCGCCACCGACATAGTGTGATCCGCAACAAACGAGATGTAGTTGTGGTCGGTGATTCCATGATAAAACACATCGACGGAAGACATCTCTCCCGCAGCAAGAATGTGAGGTGCGTCTCTTTTCCCGGTGCAAAAGTGAGAGACATATTCACCTCTTCACCTTGCGAGTTTCTCAAGCCAGGGGGAGAACTGATCATCCACGCTGGCACCAACAACATCTCTGAGGGTGCTGGTGAAGTTTGCCACCAAATCACAGACCTCGGCAAGTCTGTTGCTGCCGAGGGGTTTAACGTCTCAGTCTCTACGATCATCCATCGTAGAGGGGAGAGTGAAGCGGACAAGAAGCGGGTTGATGAGATCAACTATCTGATGGAGTTGGCAGCCAGCGAGAACAGATGGGGCCTCATCATCAACAATGATATCAGCGAGCAGCATCTCGGGCGTGATGGCGTTCACCTCAACAGAGCCGGTCAACGAATCTTGGCAGGCAACCTGAAACGCCTCATCAACAGTGCTGACCAACCGACAACACGAGGCCATGGCTGGACTCAACGGTCGTCCGATCAAGTTACAGGCAGTGAACCTGGAGCAAGGCGGCATCAAGCCATCTACCGAGAAAACCAGAGTCTTTATTCTGATGAGGAGAAAAGCAGCCCCGTAAAGTCCTACGCCGAATCTGTTTCTGGGAGATCTTTGGATTTCAGTGCAGTCGATCAGAGGTCACGACCGAAACCAGCCTTCAGACCATCCAAGGTGGACATGAAAGACTGGGCGAAATATCTTCAATTTGTAAGAAGGGTATTGAATTAAGTGAAAGTTTGACAAAATCTAGTGATGATCCGAAAATTATAGTTGACGGTCGAAAATATAAGTTCCCTTGTGGGAACTGTGATAAGCCAGTCAAATGTAATCAACACGGCCTTCTGTGTTCTTATTGTAAAAAATGGTTTCACACTAATTGTCAAGCTATCAGTTTTTCAGAGTACCGCAGGTTATATTATGAATGCCCTGATGAGAAGTGGAATTGTTTAACATGTTGTCTGCCATCTTTTTGTGACTCATTATTTAACGACGATTGTTTAGAGAAAGAAAGCCAAAACGAGGATAGACTAAAAGAAAACTATTTTAAGATAACGCGCGTTACACCTGAAAAGCAAGCGATAGCAAGAGTAATTCAGCCAAACCTCAGAGATGAAAACACTTCTCTTTATCAAGAATTTGAAGAAAAGTTTAAAGTTAAAGGTCTTCATTTTTTACACCTTAATGTGAGGTCTATTCTAAACAAGATATCGGAACTTAGAATTCTTTTTAAAAGAAAAAGGCTGTCTATTATTGCTTTCACTGAAACATGGTTAAACAATTCCATAAATGATGAAGAAATTGAAATAGACGGATATAAAATCATACGCCATGATCGATCCTCTGGCTCTGGAGGTGGTGTATGTTTCTATATCAGAAATGATATTGCATTTAATATTATGGATGCTATAAGTACTGGAGATACGGAATCCCTGTGGATAAATTTGCTTATACCAAGATCAAAACCAATTGTTGTTGGTGTTCTGTATCGACCTCCGAAAAACAATTTGTTTATCGAGAAATTGTCCAATATTCTTGATACATTAAAGAAGGATGACGAAATAATTCTTTTAGGAGACATGAATATTTGTCTTCTTCGCAAATCACCACTGGCTAAAAAATATATTGACTTGTTGAGTCTTCATGGGTTTAGTCAACTCATTAAAGACGCAACACGCGTTACACCTACATGTTCTTCTCTATTGGATCATGTTGGTTGTACCAAAGAAAATAAAATAAGTCAAAGTGGTGTCATTGATCTAGGTATTAGCGACCATTATTTTACTTTCTGTACACGGAAAAATGTTAGACTGGCTATAGGTCATCACAGGACTAATGATATCAGATCCATGAAAAAATATACAGAAGAGTCTTTCAATCTTCAACTATCTGTTGTTGATTGGTCACGAATAACTGACTGTACAGATGTAAATGAGGCATGGTCAATATTTCAACATGTTTTTATCTCAAATTTGAATATGATAGCGCCACTGAAACGGATAAGAATAAAACAAAGATCAGAAACTTGGGTGACTAAAGATATTCTTTCCCTAATTCAAGAGAGAAATATAGTATACAAAAAATGGAGGAAAAGAGCAAAAGATGAGAAGCTCTATAAAAGATACAGAGTATTAAGAAATATGGTCCAAAGAGAGGTGAAAAAGGCTAAACTCGATTACTTACAAAACAAGATAGAAGAAAATAAACAAGATTCGAAAAAACTTTGGCAGAATCTAAAAAGCTTAGGATTGAAAAATAAGAAGCGAAAAGAACAAGAATCTGTCATTAAAATTGATGGGGAATTATGTCATGATAAGATGGCCATCGCTGATGAATTCAATTCTCATTTCACAAATGTGGCTGCCAAATTAGTAGACAAACTCCCCCCTTCCAAAGACTTTTTCAGCGCAGACAATGATTGTATTCGTGACTTTTACGAAAGAAAAGGTGTACGTGAAAACAGCTTCGAGTTATTACCAATCAGTGAACAATTTGTTTTCAAAGAGTTACGTAAGTTGAATGTATCAAAAAGTACTGGGTTAGACTTGATTCCAGCTAAATTTCTAAAAGATGGTGCGAAGGTTTTATTTAAGCCTCTAAGTTACTTAATGAACCTATCTATCTTGACGAGTACTTTTCCAGAAGATATGAAAATAGCAAAAGTTACTCCACTTTATAAAAAGAAAGATAAAACTGATGTTAGCAACTATAGACCTATTAGTGTTTTAAGCGTAGCATCAAAGATTCTAGAAAAATCGGTCTGTGTTCAAATTGAAAGATACTTCAAAGAAAATGATATAATTTATGAATTTCAATCTGGTTTTCGACATGATTATTCGACTGAAACATGTTTAATTCATTTGACTGATTATTTGAGGAGAGAAACTTCCCAAGGGCGCTTTGTTGGTATGGTGCTCCTTGATCTGCAAAAAGCTTTTGATACAGTTAATCATTGCGTCTTATTGAAGAAGTTACAACTAATGGGTTTTGATAAGGCAAGTTTAGATTGGTTCAGATCCTACTTATCTAATCGGCACCAAGTAGTGGCCATTCATGATATTCGTTCCAAACTAATGCCTATAACATGCGGTGTTCCTCAGGGAAGTATTTTAGGCCCAATTCTATTTTCAAGTTATATAAATGATATGTGTACTTGTATAAAAGACTTCAAACTATTATTGTACGCAGATGACAGCGTACTACTCTATTCAAATCCTGATCCTAAATATATTGAGGAAAAGCTCAGTGAACAGCTGTCTACGTGTGTCGATTGGATGACTGATAATAAGCTTTCTTTACACTTGGGAAAAACAGAAAGCATTTTATTTTGTTCTAAAAGTAGTTCTAAAAAGTCATTTGAATTCAAAGTGAGACACAATAATCAAGCAATCAAGAGAAAAGAGTCTGTGAAGTATTTAGGCATTGAGTTGGCTAGCGCAATTTCATTTTCATCTTTAGTAGAATCAGTTGTAAAAAAAGCAAATTCTCGTCTGAAATTTTTGTACAGATATCAAAGTTGTATGGATTTAAAAGCAAGACGTACACTCTGTTTTGCTCTTATTCAATGTTTATTTGACTATGCTAACCCTGCATGGTACAGTAACATAAACAAGTCAGATCAAAAGAAGTTGAAGATTATACAGAACAAAATGGTGAGATTTATCAACTGTTCTGGTCCAAGAACTCATGTTGGCTATAGCGAACTTTCTAAAGCTGGTTTTCTTGAAGTCGACCAAAGATCAAAACAACTCGCATTGCATCACGTGCATAAAATATATCATACTAGGTCGAATCATTATATTCGATCCAACTTCGATCTTGTTACTGACGTACATGATTATAATACAAGAAATAGACGATTCAACTTTAACTTACCAGAAAGAGTAGGTAGTATTGGAAATTCGTTTTATTACAATGCCATAAAACATTGGAATTCCCTTCCCAATGGTGTAAAAGAAATAGGAAACTATGATCATTTTAAGAGGAAATTAAAGGAATACCTAATACTTGACAGTCAGAGAAGAGAAGTGAATGACATGTTATATGATTGAAATTGTTATTCTTCTGTCGGTTCATACTTTTTCATGTTGTATATACTTATGTTTTCGTACGTTATAGAAATTCTACAAATTCATCATTATTTTCCTCTTCTTCCTTCTCCTCTTTTTCTTCTTCTCCTTCTTCTTTTTCTTCTTGTACTTAATATCATTTCTATCATCAGTTTAATGTTGTTATTATTATCTTTAATAAGTAGTTCTTTTAATTTTCTTATCTGTCTGTAAATATTACTATTTCAATTTATTAATTGTATACATGTCTGTAAGGGACCCCACTGGAAATAAGCTCTCGAGCTTTCGTGGGTTATCCTGTTCAAGCTGACTTATTTTTGATCTGTTATTATTGTATATTGTTGTATGTTGGAAGCTTGTCGAATAAAAATCAATCAATCAATCAATCAATCAACTCAAGAGGAACCCTGTTCCAAAGCCTAGGAGCACCTACGCTGAAGGCACGGTCTCCGTATCTTGTTCGAGTTCTCTCTCTCTCTATCTCTCTTTCTTTCGATTACGTGCCACTTGGCAATTCGTCGACCCCCCCCCCCCCCCCCCCCCCCCCCCATTCAGCACCAACGCCATTGATTAGTCATATTTAGTCCTCTTGTACAGATGAGAAGCAAACACATTGCTTTTGTATGTCCGTAAAGTAACCGTAGATGGCGCGATACCAGTAAGAAAAGTGTCGCTCGTTCTGGATTGTTCCTGCACAAACTACACTCGATCCACTGATAGACCACGAGCGAGTACGTGTATATAGTTAAGATCGAGAGATTTCTCGAATGCTTGCCGCGTTCTGACGAGAAACATATAAAAGGCAGATGTTCCACCTGGATTTATCACATCGATAAAGGAGAAACATCCTGTGCATAAGAGAGTTCCTAACATTTTGAAAACCACTTTAGAGTTCGTTTTCATCTCAGTTTTGAATTCAACTCGATTTAAGAACAAAATGGAACCATTTTTCTGCCCGCCTTACTATCCAAGCCGATTCTACGGTACGGAGTCACCAGTCTTGTCTCATGACTGGATGTTAGACATGGGTCCGTGGTATGGTGGTCGCATGCAACCATTCGCTCATCCTCCATTTGGATATCGGCGTCCAGTTCATTATCATGTCTACTAGGCAAGGACGCGACGACAACAAAATTAGGGGTGACGTATTTACTCCCGTGAGATCGAGAGCGGCGCCCGTCCGTTTTCCATTCCAGCATCTCTTTGACGACAAGCTCTTCAGGTCTGGCTTAGCTGATGACGTTATCTGCCTTCTTGAACAACACTCGCAGAAACTCGACGAAGCCAACAAAACGTCTGGGGAAGGATTGAAAAGCGAAGCCAACAAGACGTCTGGAGAAGAATTGAAAACTAGTGCAAATGATCATGAGGATTCATCCGGTGTGTCTGCATCATCTGAAAATGTGGACCTCACAAAGCCATCGACATCTTCAGCCGAACCAACTAGCAAAGAGTCATCACATTCCGGTGACGACGTGAGAAAAGAAACTGCAAAGAAGAAGAGGGCTGACCCTTGTGATGGTTACATGCTTCAATTTGAACGCTCTCCTCATGGATTATATCGCCCTGTGTACTCTCCTGTTTCTCTGAGGCGAAAACAAGAAAGTGCGCCATTGAAACAGCTCCTCGACGACGACTTCTTCAAGTCTGTTTTTACTGATGACCTCCTCTCCCTGCTTGAACACCACGTCAGCGAAGCAGACGATGCCTACAGGAGGAAATCTGGAACAACCGCGACCGATGCCTCGTCATCAAAAGGTGATGTTACCAGAAAAGAGGATATCGACCAATCTGGCAAACCATTCAACGTCTCCCTGAAACTCGGGGATTTCCATCCTGAGAACGTCCATGTCAGCCTGGATGGTCGAAAGGTGATCGTGAAAGCGAAGCGGGATGAACATGGTGACGACGACAGCTGGAAACGTCACAGCCACGTCGAATATAGCTTCTCGCTCCCAGAAGAGACGCCTGCAGAAAGTCTGACGACAAGCTTTAATACGGATGGAATACTTTCAATTACAGCTAAGAAGGATGACGCCTCCAACAAGTCTTTAAAAGGTTCGTCAGAGAAAAAGGACGAGGCGGAGCAGAAGAAAGAAGAAGAATACAAACAAGCAGTCGGAGCACTCAACAATGAGGAAAAGTAGGTACTTCACCAAATGACATTTTGTTAAAGATGATTATGACTGGACGCTTAGAAGGAAATACAATCGGAAACATGAACGATTAAATCATGAAAATTTGTTTCCTTGGAAAGTGTATATTGTGTACTTTTAATCTTTGCTTTCCTTTAGAACTCCATTGAAATTTAATCATGAGTGGAGTAAAATTTCCTGACATAATTATTATTCATATTTAAATAACAGTGTATGAACGATGTGCATCTGTAAAACAAATTACAAACTCTTATTTTTCATTATTGAACAATGACAAGATTATAAGATTGATCTATTGCTAAATTAGCAGGTTTGTCATTATGTTCAGTGAAGAGTGGATGTTGTACTAAATGAAAGCTCTATAGCTTTTGTTTGACATGATGCAGTCATATCATTGAGTTTTATACAAGATATGATTCTATAACGTTTAGCGCTTTAGAACCTGATAAGTAGGCTACTTCATTGTTACGTCTCTATTAACCTCTACGATCGCTTCTAGACCGTGATATATGCTTCTCATAGTAGTACTGACCTTGATTTATTACCTAAAAATAAAACAAATCGAAATGGAAAAAGTCCTCTTTTTTCAATGTTAAGTATAATACACTCGGATTGGTTTATCAAGAAAAAGAAGTTTTGGTTTGAATTGTCAAGCTTATTTCTGTCATTCTCAAAGTATTCGTCAACCTATAATCACTTGGTTTGTCATAGTCTTCAGAACGAAAATACTACATTTATACAACTCGAATCGTTTGAAGTGCCTAAAGACTTTGGCTGATATGCATAATAATTATATTTTTATCCATATTATATGTATTTCAGGAATATTATTATTTCACATAATCAGTGTATTGTATCATTATAGGTATTAATATGGACCTTGAAATTGCTTCTATCTTCTCTTTAAGAAGCTATTCGTAAATTATGTTAAGATCTGTGTGTTTTTTACATCAAGATTCGTTATGTGGATTGTTGAAAAAATAACAAATTATGTAATAATTATCTGTGGAGTGTTATCTTAACTTTCTCATTAGTTCTTGATGTATAACATGGTGAAATGACGAATGATTATTGATGAATGTATTAGAAACAATTTTATGATCAATTAATTCATTTGCAATGTTATCACTATTTTGTCAATTTGTTATACTATTTTTAGATTGTATAAGTCGTCAACACATTAACAACTTTGTTCATAAACATGAAATTGATATTCCTTAAAAAGGGACAGGTCACTCACATGCGTTTATTAATCTTATATTGACATGGAACCATTATGCTTACTTTACCTATATACTACTTCATCATTGTTATTTTCAAGTTGTTAAAATGTTATCAACTGTATTGCTTTATAAAATAATTGTGAAGTTTAACGTTGTGTGTTAATAAAAATATATTCAATATTATTTGTTTTGTCAAAAGACCCATTGTAAGCCAAATGTATACATATAAAACACTATGACGAGTTCTTTGTGATGGTGGAATAGATGGTGTATTGATAATGTTTTTATTTATTATTACTATTATTATTATTATTGTTTTTAAGATATTACTTACATTATAATCTATATTTCAGTTCTAATTAAATCTAATATAATTTTGTTACTAGGCTTAACGAATTTTCCTTTTTTTTTTCTTGTTTAAACTTTGTAAATAGTGTAAATAGTTCACTACAAAACTTTACGATTTTTTTTTGGTCATATATTATATATTTGAAAGGTGTTGTAACGATTCAAGCTCTATTTGCTTATGTTTCATCACCTTTGTGTGTTCATTCTTCAAACTGTATATTTGTTGCAACTTGTCTTTGATAAAACAATTATATATTCTCTTTCACGTGAAGTTAATTCAAATGGATTGTAAAATTGGAAATGATTTGTTATATTATATTGATTTTTCATGTGACGGATGTTAACTTCAATGAATTGTGAAATTGTGAACATGCATAAATAAATAAATAAATTGTGATTGTAGATGGAGATGGTTGTGATGGTGATTCTTCTTCTTCTTTTCCTTATCTTCCTATTCTTCTTGTACTTATTATCATTTCTATCATTATTAGTTTAACGTTGTTATTTTTATCATCATCCGATTATTATCTTTAATAAGTTTTTTTCTCTTCTTTTTTTCTGATCTGTCTGTAAATAATGCGATTTTAACTTATTAATTTGGTACAGTATGTCGGAGATCCCATTGAAAAAAAACTCTCGAGCTTTCGTGGGTTATCCTTTTCAAGCTGACTAGTTTTGATCTGTTATTTGTGTATATTGTTATATGTTGGAGCCTTGGAGGCTTGGCGAATAAAAATCAATCAATGATGGTGATAGACTGTGATGATGAGAACATGTGCTGCTAGCTGCTGCTGATAATTATGGATGACGATGATGATAATGATGATGATGGTGGTGACGGTGACGATGACGACGGGGATGACGGTGATAATGACAATGATCGTGGTGATGATGATGATTGAAGTTTGATTTGGGAACCATTTAATCATTCGCAACCAGTATGAGCATATAGGTGTGATATTCTTCTTAGTTTTTTTTGTATCGTTTATCAATCGAGCAAATACCTCCCCTGCCGGGAAAATCCTGCACTTGTGGCAATTTACAACCAATTCTCCACCTGCTCCTCCTCCTTTTTCTCCTCCTCGTTTTCCTTCTTCTGCTTTACTTCTTTGTTTGTATGCTTGTTTCTTTTTTTTGACAAAATAATGACAACTAATTAACCGTCTAAATACATTAATTATTGAGAACCCTGCCCAATCTACTGGTTTAGCGCCATCTTTTGTTTGACTTAGTACAGATACTGGGGTTACTGAGCATGCGCTCATAGTGCGAGCTCGCTCGATATTGCATGTACTGTACTCGTATACGCTGCATGCACGGTATACCGACCCGGGAGCTCAGCTTGGTGAAAATACCGGTGAATTTTCTGTGACACCGGCTCGAACGGTGAGTTAAATGATCTTTTATCTCAAATAAACTAAATTAAATTATGTATTTAGAATATGGATAGTTTTAGGAGATAATATTTTATTAAAGATTTGTTATTTGAGTGGAATTCAAGATCTGTAAAGGTACAAAAAACACGAATCCCTAAAATACACTTTTTATTTAGATCTAGAATCTAGTTTGCATTTTCTTAGCTGGTGTGGTGCAAATGGACAGCCTGTATCATTTTAGACTCTTTGTTGAACTTGTAAGTTAGATCTTGATATTATCACAAGTCATTAAAAAAAGGTCAAATAAGACATCATAATTCTTGTACCGTCAATAAAACTTAGTAGATCTAGATTTCTAGATGATAAATTTAGGGAGCCGATATTATGAGTTGATTTGATAAGTTGATTTGCATGATTTGTTTGTGGCAAGTCGGTGAGACATGAGTAAGTAGAACTAGAACTTAGAAGACATAGATCTAGTCTAGGGTCTATAGTTTTCTAATGTAAATAGTTGACTGTCTAGTTCGATAGAGTTCATATTCATCTCATGATCACGATTTACTCGCTTGACCCCTATACCCAGACGCGTGATATGGGTTGTGTATTCAGACAGTTGATTTAAAACGGCAATTTGAAGAAGTTTACATCATTACATGCAACATTCCATAGGCCTACGTCTTTTAAGGCTTGTGTCTTGTGACATTGTGTTAGATAATATTGTAAAGGAAGAGTAACTATGATGGTAAGCGCAATTAGATGCTTACTTTTCAGTAGGGGCGCTAGTCCGAGAATGAGGATCGTCATCATAAACGAGGATATCCTTATAAACGCGGACAAAATGCGTCCTCAAAAATATGGATCGTCTGCATTTTCGCGGACATTTTTTTTCATCGGCGCTCTGCGGTTTTCGGGTTACCGAACTGCCCGCTGGCAATGCAAAAAACGAATTCCATGTAAGAAAAAAATAACCCTAGTTCACTGTCTACTTTTATGGATTGTCCGTCTTCCTGAGGATTTATCGCTTGTAATGTGAAAGTCTCTGTACAAAGTCAGTGTAAAATGCATCAAGAACATCATTGCAGAATCCGTTTTTCGCATCACCAACGCGCAGATCAAAGATATAAAACGTCTGCGAAAATGCAGACGATCCTTATTTTTGAGGACGCATCGGTCTGCGTTTACAAAGACGATCCTCGTTTAAGCAGACGATCCTTGTTCTCGGACCAGTGCCCCTACTGTTTTTAGTAAAATCAATCAGCAAACGTGACTTGTTTTTGTTAAGTTTTCGGACACACAACCCCCAGTCAACGAGGTGCACGGCCGATTTGAGAGACTGTCCGTATCAGAGATTTGACTTACAAAAGAACCAAAGAAACAAACCCAAAAAGGGCAAAAAAAATTTTTAGCCAAATTTTCTACTCGCTGATGTCAGGAGCCCAATGGTTTTGACATAGATAATAAAATTAAAGCCCTAAAGTCTGTTCTGAAATTGAAAATAAAAGTGTATGGTAAATTCATAAATAGAATGTTAAAGGGATAGTCCACCCCAGGATTTTCTTTAGCTGACGATATAGACCTAATAATACCATGAAGAATGATACAAGTCTCATTAAAATCCATGATCACATAACGAAGATATATCGACTTTTTTATCGAAAATCAGCCGCCCCCCAAATGCAAATGCGTTACATGGGCATGAAACGATTGTGACGTATGTTGCGAGCTGCCTTCTTATTTCGGAGACATTCACTTTCGCTTTCACTTTCATTCATGATTCGTTGTGTCAGTGCGATAACAGTGTACCGCGAGCGAAAGTGAATGTCTGCGAAATAAGAAGGCAGCTCGCAACATACGTCACAATTTCGATACTATCGGTTATTTTTTGGCGATCGTTTTTTGCCCATGTAACGCATTTGCATTTGGGGGGCGGCTGATTTTCGATAAAAAAGTCGATATATCTTCGTTATGTGATCATGGATTTTAATGAGACTTGTATCATTCTTCATGGTATTATTAGGTCTATATCGTCAGCTAAAAAAAATCCTGGGGTGGACTTTCCCTTTAATAGCCAAAGGGTTAATTTTTCATGAGGGTCCTGCTCATCATATTTCTACTTTGAACTGAGGTAATCCCTGTGATGCAAATAAATCGCTATCCCGAATGGGAGACTGTCTCCCAAATATATAGGCTACCAAAAATTTTGACCAAAGTTTCTCAAATTAAAGACAGTCTCCCGAAATAGGAGATAGTCTCCCGAAATAGGAGATAGTCTCCCATACTGGCCAATAGCCATGCCCCCTCTCGGCAATACCATGATACCGTAATTATTCAGAATTGATATTTAATAATCATTTAATGTCGTACTTGGACTTCTATGTCACAGTAAAATATTCTACAGGTGGATTTCAAATTAGGGCAGGGCTTAAATTAATCCAAGGAAACCAAGGCCATGGTCGTGGATGCCCCTTTTATTGGCCTCTATGCCCCTCTCATTGGCCTTGGAGATTTTTTGTGCCCTTTCCAATTTTTCATATTTGTGCTGTAATATAGGAATGTGCCCTACAGAAAAGTGGCCTTGCCCTAAAAATATTGAAATTTAAGGCCTGTTAGGGTTAGCATTCATTTACTACATGTCACAAGTTTGTTTCTGAATCTTTTTCACATATATGCTTTTTGTTCTCATTCCTCAGTCCAGTAAATGAGAAGTATGTAATGAAAGTTAGGTATAGATCTACGTGTACTGAGCCCTGGCTGTGTCAGTATTACAAACAGCTTAATTCTCTGTCGATTTTGATATTTTACACTCATGTTTTACCATCAAATTTGGCTGTAAATCAACTGAATTGGTTCAGAGAATGTGGTGAGATGGTCCTGAAAGGAAATTGGCTGATTTGAGATACAGAAGGTCTTTTTTTTAATTTAGCTGAATTTTTTTCTTCAAATGTGACAAATTTGTAGTTAACAAGAGATATGTATTATGTGGTCTAGCCTACCTAGGTAAAAATCAACTTGGCAACATATATTATTTATAAAAAGTTAAGATCATTTTATGACTTTATATGTTTACATGTTTATATTTTCTTTTTCTTTTGTTTACAGCTCATAATACAGCCATGGCGACCCTCAAACTTTGTAAGTACTGTGTATACTATTCTCTAGCATTAACAGTACAGAAGGCTAATACATGCATAGAGTATGTTGTGCAATCAATGTTGAATTTGTAACGTAAGTACTATAGAAGTTGTCAAGTTTTCAATTATAGAATGTAAACTTTGATCTGCTATTGAACAAAATAGAGACAACTGCAAATAAAAAGTTACAGAGAGAAATAAACTAAATGTTACTTTGATATGAATGATGCTCTTATAATGAATTGAAACTACTTAGGTGAAGGAGATAGATATTGGAAGGCGCATCAGTTTAAAATATGAAGTGTTCGCATGATCTGCAATAGTATTATGAAAAGGTCTTTTTATAAATGAGTTTATGACGTTTACACGTTCCTTTCCCCTGCAGTGGCAAACCGAATCAAGTCGGTCACAAACATCCAGAAAATCACCAAGTCCATGAAAATGATAGCGGCTGCAAGGTATACCAAAGCAGAACGTGAACTCAAGTCGGCAAGGTCGTATGGAGGTGGTGCAACAGGTATTTTATTTTTCTAAACCGATAACTGGCTGGGAGGAGCTAAAGGAGTTAATATCATATTCAGGGGTTGTTTTACGTTCTCTTGCATAAACATCTCAATTTTTTTTCAATGAATGGCATAATATATTTTATTTCTTGAAATTATTTTAGGAACATCTTGTTTGTTCAAGAATACATAAATCATCACTGTGGGTCAAAAATAGGTCAAAGTTATTTGTCTGGTAATTTATGTTACCATAAGAATGCACTGTTCTATGACAGGAATTCCCAAAGTTTTGCTACTTTGATATTTATCAACTTATTATTATCTGGGCCGCAACAATCTTATTCTTATCCCTTTTTAAGCAAAGCAATTCAGCGATATCACATGATGAACTGAATAAAAAATCATCACTGAAATGTTTTTTGTGAAATACAGGCCTTTTGGAACTTGTTTAGATTTTCAAAGTTAAGTACCTGTAAATTGGCAGTATTACAAGAAAAGTATTAAGAAATGTGAATTACAACTCGGTGTAAAGAGTACCATACAACAAGAATAATGCAATTTTTTTCAAATTGGGGTCTCGTTTCGGGCTACTCGATCAAACTAAGTGGTATCTGTCATACAATATAATTATTCACTTAATTTCACTTGTTTTATGACCTGACAGCTCTGTATGAGAAAGCAGAGCTTGAGCCACCCATGGAGAAGGAGAACCACTTGGTGATAGCACTGTCCAGCGACCGAGGTCTCTGTGGTGGTATCCACTCTAATGTCACCAAGGCAGTCAAAGCATACATCCTTGAACAGGGTGACAATGCCAATATCAAAATCGGAGTCGTAGGAGACAAAGCCAGGTTGCAATTACAGAGGTTAGCTCACTTTATTTGCAGTTCTTATAACTTTTATGAACAAGAATATTCGCAAAGGAAGAGCAAAAGTTGGAATGAACTTGTAAGTGTATGAAAGGCATTACTGACATACACATCCAGTCCTGGTAAAATACATCCTCTCTCGTGAGCCAGAAGGGCGTTAATGCTATCTCAAAGTATATGAGTTACACACTTCTGGCTCTTTGCAGATGGTCTCAATTTGTTGGTGAGTTATTTTGGAGCTTCAAATTAATGTTTAGGGCTTTGAAAAACAGAGCAGCAAACACTGCTATACTAGCAAACCTTTCAAGGCACCTACATGTGCTTCAACATGACTGTTTATTAATGATAAAATATGTTTTTGCCAAAATATGTAGGCAGTAGACATGACACAAGAATATTCCGCTGAAGCTTGCAATTGAAAACCACCACCATATTTATTGTATACCCCATGCAGACAGAATGATTGCTTTTCTTCTAGGCACCAAAACTTAAATTAGTAATAAATCAACTATGTATTGAGCAAAGTATGTAAGCAATAGACCTGAAGCAAGAATATTCCATAGAAAGAAGCTTTTAGTTGAACACAATTCTTTTTTCTTTTCTTTTTCTTGCAGAACACACAGAGAAAAAATTCTGTTCGCGGTGAATGATTACGGGAGGAAACCCCCTAGCTTCACTGAAGCATCCCTGGTTGCCAGTGCTATCCTGGACTCTGGCTACGAGTTTGACACCGCAGAGATCGTCTTCAACAGCTTCAGGTTGGTTTCCCACTTCATTACTCGCTTACATATGTTCATATATACAATAAACCGACCTCAACAAAACAAAAAAATCAGGAAACTAAACACAATTTGCCTTATATTTAAGAATGTTGAGGGGCCTTTATTATCTGCAACTATTCTTCTTCTTTCTTTAACCCCCATTTGCCATGCATTTACATGGACATTCAAACTCTTTTTATTTTGCCATTGCAGTTATATGAGGTGGTTTACTGTGTCGTGTCTGAACCAAATTTTAGGTACCGGTTGAGTATCATTGATACCTATAATAGATATATCGACTGCTATGAGTGCTTCGAATATTAAAGCAGTCAATATATCTGTTAAATACCAAATTCACAAAAAAAACTACAAAGAATTCTTACTTTATCCTTTTTTTGAGTAAAAACTGGTTAAAACATCACAGAAAACCTGAGACACTGTCTGTAAATCTTTGCTAGAAAGTAGCCTGAATGTTAAGATCATTCGGGAATCGCACACACACTGCACTGTAGTGTATTCTGTATCCACGCCTGCACAAAGAAACTTTTTACATGTAAACCGATTGGGATCTGAGCACAATTTATCTATGCGACCTGTTACCTGGGGCAACTGGTATCTTTAAAAAGACTTGACTGGTAGGCGGGCTTGCAGGCATCTTTTTAAAGAATATTAACCGGTAGGCGGGCATAGCTAAAATCAAGACTCCTAGATGGCTAGATATTTAAAGAGAGGTATGTAAAACCATATATCACTCTTTTGACTTTAATGTAGCAGTATCACTGTTGCAGGTGCCATCTCAGTGATGCATGCCAATAAGTCTGCAAAACTGTTGTTGTTGTTGTTGTTTTAGTCTTAAGGGCGTGTTTCATTCAATTATGAATATTTACGCCGAATTCTAGTTTTCTAATAATTTTAAATTGAAGCATAAAAGGAGGGGAAAAAAAAAAAAAAAAAAAAAAAAAAAAACGACGCTGTTCAATTTTTCGCAATTTGCGGAGATTCCAGACAGGCTGTCAACATAAAATCATTTGACCGTTTTGTGCGTATTTTCTGGCCAGCCCGGTTCGGTACATTGAACAGGCTTCTCGGCTTGCATGTTCGTGCGCAGCCTAGGCCCCTCCAATACCGGCCAAGGCTATGCGATGTCTGTCGGTGGGATGTCTCCTTTCCGGGATAAAAACAAAAGCAAACAAAAAACGAGAAACAAAAAACAAAAACATTATAATTTAAATAGACTGAAAAACAGTTTTTGAAAATCTTAAATTATGCAGATATTTTGGGCTTCTTGTGCAAGGTGCAGTTAGTGATACCTTAATCTTAATAAAGTACAATACGATACCTACGACCTATATATATATATATATATATATAGGCATATAGCCATTAGCTGACTCTAAACAAAACAATCTTAGCCTTGGTCAAATCATTGCCTCCTTGTACCCTGACCATTGTACATCCTCCTGGGTTTGAATTTTCAATTTGAGCCATTTTAACACTAAAATTCAAACTGATATATTGTATTGCATTGCAGAACTAATATATTTTCTATCCTCTCTTTTTTTCTATTTTTCTTCCAGATCTGTTGTAGCATACAACACTAAAAGGCAGCCTGTTATTCCATTTGATACACTGAGTACAGCAGGTAGGATTATTTCTTTGTCGTATATCTCTACGTCATAGTCTGATGTTCAATATTCAAACCATACTGTTTAGTGTGGTGTAGTGTGCATGATATTCCCATTTTGTTAGATGGGGATTTATCAGTTTCTGCTTCAAGCATAAAAGGGTCAGGTTATTCTGTACACCATTTAGCCCTTTTCCATATCTTCCGTGAAGTGGCAACAAATCTGAAACTTTGCAAGTGATCATGCACCTACGGATATACTCGTCATATAAACCCATTGTCTCGTTCATTATCCTACTGTGACTTACCTGCGTGCAGTGCATATTCACTAATGCACTCGCAAACATGCATTATTCGTAAAATGATACATGTGGGCTAATTTTGTTTGACTGCACACTTCACATGAGCAAAAAACAAGAAATTCTTCTGTGCAGTAACCAATGGTGGGATTTTATTTACTTATAATTAACTAGAAATATCAAGATGTAAACAATGGATGCTGTCTTCACCACACCAACTCAGAACAAATTTACAGGTGAAATATTTTGGGCTGGTATTTACAGACCTAGCATCATAGCCTTAAAGATTCAAAGCTAGTAAGTGAGCCTCGTTGTTTTTGTGGAGGAGGTTAAAGGGTCAAATGTATCATCTGACCTCAACATTGTTTTCATAACCTTACCACTTACAGAGAAGATGAGCGTATATGATGACATTGATGCAGACATCTTGAGGAACTACAGTGAATTCCAGCTGGCTAGTGTTCTCTACACATGCATGATGGAAGCAAACTGCAGTGAACAGAGCTCCAGGATGACTGCTATGGACAATGCCACCAAGAATGCAGGTCAGTATATTATAAATGATACACATCAGGTAGGGTGTTAGTAGTTGAAAATGGTGGTGGTGCTTATTTTACCTGACTGCTAAGAATGCATAAATGCTTGTAAGTAAGCAACCAGACGGCCGAGGGACCTGGTAATGAGGATTAAGCAACCGCGCCTCCCTCCGTAGTGTCTGCTCTAGGTACCTTTAGAACAGTCTTATACCTGAGGCAGAGCTGGGCATGTTAAGACAAGTGCCTGAATATATGGTGTGTATTGTATTATCATATAAAATGATGATGAGTATCATTGTCGTGTTATGTGTCCCCCTCATCCCAAATTCTATAGACCAAGAGTGGACTGACTTAAGACTGTCATTAGAAAATGATAATGACCAGTCATTAGTTATGTAATGACCAGTTACGCATTAGGGATAATAAATGCCTTGCCTTGAACACAGACATGTTGCTTGATTCCATTCTTTCCTTATCATGAAAAAGCAGTATGTAGATTCCAATAAATCATTGATTTAATCTGTCGTAATTATCTGATATATATTAAATGCCTATTTCTTTCCTTCATTTTGTCCATTGAATATTGAGTTGCAGTTATGATCATGAAATACATTACATATTTATATTCTGGGCCTGCCTTATGCAAAATGCTTTGTGGAATTCGATCAATTGGATAGTTGCTTATTCATGATAAGGAAAGAATGGGATCAAGCAAGATGTATGTGTTCAATACTGGGATTCACATCATAATTATTTCTTAGTTTGCAATTGTTAAAAGTTTTTCTGTTCACCATGTATGTCCTGTCATGGATCCATGTAGCCTTGCATTAAATTTTTCAATTTTCCTCCTATTCTGTGTTCACTCTCTCACTCACAGGTGAAATGATTGACAGGCTAACACTGAAGTACAACCGTACCAGACAAGCTGTCATCACCAGGGAACTGGTCGAGATTATCTCAGGAGCTATGGCTTTAGAATGATCTTAACTTCTTAACAAATATCATCTGTTGAGAGCCAAAGGGCATTAACACGTGTACTCTACATAGAGCTAATGCCTTTCAGCTCCCAACAGACCATATATGGCTTCATAGTGTTTTGTAATTGTGTTTTATTTTTGGCCAATCGATTCTTCAATGCAGAGTGTGTCTGGGAGGTCAATCGGAGGAGAAACTGTACATTTTGAAAATTGAGTTAATGCATGTACAAGCAAAGATTTGTGCATGCCATTTTAGAAATTGAATATTAATGTCAATCGTTACCAGGGATAGTAAATATAGGGAGCTTTGATCGGATGATGGCCTCCTGATGGGCGGGAAGATGTGATATAAGAAATTAATTAAGATAACGAACAATCCTAACACCTTATTCCATATTTATCTTCTCTGAACAAGAAGAAGAAGAAGTCTACAAACGATTTTGACATCAATTTAATTAAGATACAAACAAGCCATTTGTACAGAAGCTCAGGCCTAGCTCTATAAGATCACAGATTCCTTGCAGTTTGCTTCTCTTCAAGAACCTGTTTTAATTTGAGGTAGAAGCAATGAGACAGAAAGCTGACTGTATTCTTGACTGCACACATATTTGATATTGATATTGTATTAAATACCAGAGGACCTAAATATCTGAAAATATTGACTGTCTGTGTTTACTTTTGAGAGAAAAGGATGAGAGACGTGTGACAGTGATTGTTAGCTATATCTTCCTCACTTTGCATATTCTTAAAGACAACATGGCGTACCCTAATGGAAAAGTAGGAGGAACAGATCGACAAGTTTGAGGAGTTCAGAGAACTATTAAGATGCCAGGATTTTTTTCCTTCAAATTATGAGATGAGACTGTCAGTGCTATATTAGTATTGGGCCGTGATGTTATAGCCTATCAATTCATCAATTTTGGTGTAAATTTTATTTTCTAAATTATTATTTTCCACCAAAGAAACACCCTTATAAGCCTTTAATAGCTTAAAGCCCCTCTAAGGTGTTAGGAGCCCCAACAATTTGATGGCAAAATTTCATTTAAAGGCCCACTGCACTACTTGTAGCTACTTGCGCCCTCTATATAACAAACAATGCATAATCGGTGACCATTGGTCCCCCATGATCCTCTTTTTCTTATGTTAACTGAGAGCTGAGTTGATGAGATAACCACCTGTCCAGTGACCTTGCAGGGCGCTCTAATCCCTCCTGTAAACTATGGCAGATAAGCTTTAAATCGTTTCATAAAGTGAAAGAGGATGTCATTAATTTTGAGACACTTTTCTGCTAGCATTTTCAAAGCAAATTTGTTTGAGGTTGAATATTGATGAAAGAATACAAAATTTAGGTTAAAAAAAAAAAAACCAAATTATGCATTCTTTTATCAATATATGTTTTTAAACCGACATTTTGGAGAAGAAATCTTTCTTAAATGTGTCTTAAATGACATCCTCTTTCACATTATGATACAATATAAGTGAAATTTTGACAATTTTGGCACTCCCAACACTTTAGGGGGGCTTAAAGGTATATTGATGGTAACACAATGTTGAAAATGAAATTACCCAAAAATAAATATTTAGTATTTGTTGTATCCAACTGGTATCAAACTTGAAATATGTTTTTAGGATTTAAAAAAAATATATATATATATTTTAAACTGGTTACAATCAAAGGAACATGAAAGACACAAGGAATCTACATAGGGTCACATCGATGATTCAGGGTATCAAAAGTCCAACTTAATCAGTAAATAGCAAGGTTATGGCATGATATAGTTGTTGATTTTGTCTCCATTAGACAGGAATAATAATTGTCATTACATGTTTAATTTCTTCAAGACCTTTGTGATCTGTTTCTCCGACTAAAACTTCAATTAAAAGGACCTATGTTTGGGCTAGAGTGATCTTGTATATGAGAGTGAACTACAAGAAAAGAAAAGGGGAAATGAGAGAGGAAAGAGTACAGGAAAGAGTACCGAAGCTGTGACATCATAAATATCTATTTTTATAATTTCTCAATTTTGTCTTCATTTTTCCGAAAGAGCATAACAAATAATGTCTGAATGTCGAAAACCAATTGAATATGTTAAGTATTGGTACTTAATATATTCAATTGGTTTTCGACATACGGACATTATTTTTGATGCTCTTTCGGAAAATGAAGACAAAATTGAGAAATTCTAAAAATAGATTATTGATGACGTCACACTTCACCACTCTATACGAGAGACAGAGTGAGACATGGTTTGTTTATTGGCCCGTCCAATCATGGAGAAGATATCTTGGCAAACAAAGAACAGGGAATTGAAATTAAAATGTAGAAGACGTGGTGGGGAGGGGGGGTTGTTTGCATTTTTGTCTTCATTCAATTTTGTCTTCATTTTTCCGAAAGAGCATAACAAATAATGTCTGAATGTCGAAAACCAATTGAATATGTTAAGTATTGGTACTTAATATATTCAATTGGTTTTCGACATACGGACATTATTTTTGATGCTCTTTCGGAAAATGAAGACAAAATTGAGAAATTCTAAAAATAGATTATTGATGACGTCACACTTCACCACTCTATACGAGAGACAGAGTGAGACATGGTTTGTTTATTGGCCCGTCCAATCATGGAGAAGATATCTTGGCAAACAAAGAACAGGGAATTGAAATTAAAATGTAGAAGACGTGGTGGGGAGGGGGGGTTGTTTGCAGGCGGGTTTGTATTCGTTTGTTTGTTTTTCTCTTCCTCATTTCTTTTATATCTCTCTTTCTCTTTCTCTTGCCCCCTCTCTGTGCCATGTAAGGAGTTAACTGTTTTCTAAAAGATTGTGTCATTGAGCGGTTTCAAACTGATATAATCAACAGGAATAGATAATCCAAACATACTAAGCATCACAAATTGAACAGCAAATCTCGGCAACGCCTATCTGAAATCACATAGGCCTATTACACAGTGGCAATTTATTTGTGATGTTTTTGTTTTTGTTTGGGGGGGGGGTGGAAGGGGACATAAATAGTAACCCCACCTCTCTTTTGAAACTAAATTTGCATACTTTTAGTACACAACAACAACAAACCCCCTTTGAGTATTTTTTCCTGGAACCGCCCATGTTTAAGCTCGTATGTTGAAGAAAGAACTAAGTCATTCATACCTCACAAATATATGTCTCGAGCTCGAAAATAGACGGAAGCTCAGTTTACCACAGTTCTTGGTTTCGGAAGGATGCAAATAAATTGAAAGTAGAAGGGGATCATGATTTATTTTGTATTTACATATCGGATGCGTGTCGCCATATTTATTTTGTTTCTCATTGATGTTCAGTCACATCATAATACGCTTTGGAAAGAGGCGGTTGTAAAATTACCAAAAATGGAGTCCTCTTTGAAAAATGGACCGAATTGTATAAAATGCTGCACTTCGAACAGTAGTGAAGAATTCATGTTTGACAACTACAATCACCGCTTGATTGTCAACTCCATTGTAGCGCTCATCGCAGTCACGGGTACATGTGGCAATGCGCTGGTCATCATTGCCGTGTTGGTGTCTCGCAAACTCCGGACGACCACGAATGTCTTTGTGGTGAATCTCAGTCTCTCGGATCTTGTAAGTTGCGTCGTGCTTCCCTTCAATGTCTACACAGGGCTGTATAGAGGGGAAGACCAACCTCTGCCGGACTGGTTGTGCATGGGTGTTTCACACACCCTCCTCTTAGGCTTGGGGACTTGCATTTTCTCCCTCTCTCTCATCGCAATCAACCGATATTTCAAAGTTACGAAGTCTCTTGCCACGTATCAGAAGGTTTACAGACGGAGATTCATTGCATTAATGGTGGCTCTGTCTTGGGTTTACCCATCCATTTTAATTGGCGTGACTTTTGCCATCAGTGATTCAGGGCATTACGGTTACTCTAGAAAATACAGAGTTTGCTTCCATGATTCAAGGGGAGAAAACTCTTCCACCGTTAACCATATCGGGGGACTTTTGCTTTTGATACCAACGTTCATTGTCACCCTTGTGGCATACGCCTTGATTTACCGACATGTTCGAAGGCACAATCAAAAACGATTAGAGACAGTTCAGATGCGATTTCATCCAAGTTCAAATGATGGTGACGCTGACCCTGCGACTAATCAAGGCAATCCCACCTCTGTAGCAACCAAAGACATCCCGCCATCAGGTGATACAGAAAGGATGCCTCAGGATGCCGATGAGCGAAGTCGTGATGCCCCGAGGACACAAGTAAAATCCAACAGTCCGCGCACTCGAACATCACCTGAAACACGGATCCGAAAAGTACAAATGGACATCACCAGAAGTCTCTTCATAATCGTGTGTGTACATATCGTTCTGATGCTACCTTATGCCATCGCAATACTGACGGAGTGTAGTGATTTCACTTTTCCGTGGGTCTTTGTTCTCTTTGTAGCGACACCGGCCTTAAATCCTTTGGTTTACGGATGGAAACATCCCCATTTTAGAATGGTCTTCAAGAGCCTGTTAACGTGTAAATACAGAGACATACCAGAACCTTCACAGTTAGGACGTCGATGTTTGTGTTTCAACAGATCATCTTATTATGCATGAACCAACAATTTTTCTTTGTCATTTTCTTTCAGATCTTACGCTAATCCTATGGTCATTCGTTATTCGTGAGATTTGCAATCATTCCATGGTATCCGGATCATTATGCAAAAATGTTATTAAAAGAATCCGTTCGATTGGCTGCCTGCCCTAAACCCAAACAAAGAAGACAAAAGACTTCATGCATGGCTGATCGTCAACGAAACGAAGTTAAGTCTTTTGTCAACTCTGTTTGTTGCTACGGCAGGCAGCCAATAAAAACGAATTCGTGTAATAACAATTTGGAAATGAAGCATTACTTTAAACGAACAGAAGTTTGTTATTCCTGGCTAATTTTTTCCTGGTTGAGGTGTCATAATTATGAAAGGGCAGAAAAATGAACTTTCTAGAAATGTGATCTTCTCTTTAAAATTCAGATACCGTTCGCCAAATGACTTTTTAGTACCCTTTCTTCAAATTATTTTTAATCACTCATGCGTGAAATATGCATCATATGAGTTGCATCAAATGTAAGACGATCTATAAGCTTTACAAATTTGTGCCATTTATTTATTATAATTGTGAATAAGTTATGATAAAACATCGATAATTCTCGGTTTCATTTTTTTCTGGGACGCACTGTATAATAGCTGCGCTCTATAAATTTATATAATCATTAGCATGTCATGTATTGTTGAATAATTCTACATTTTCAACCACTTTCATAATAGGAACAACGCCCACTTTCTGTAGCAGATATACTTTTGATCCTCATATAATCTTCCGTTCCATATCTCAATGAATTTCATCAATTTGATGTACATCACTAAAACACACAAAAAAACATTTAAGAAAACATCTCAAGAGCAATTTCAATACTCTCTATTGTATTGCCTGTACACGCATGCCGAAACTATGTTCGGGTTATATAGTAGACAATAATAATATTTGCACCTGATGGACAAATTATGCTATAATTATAGCATGAAAGGTTTGAAAGGTTTTATTTCTTAAACGTCCTCACCTTGGGCATGGAAGAAATACAGATAAATGGTAAAAAGAAGTTTCACAACTAAAGCGGTAAAAAAAAAAACTTACCAAAGAAAGGTTCTTTGGCAGATAAATTGAAGGCAAAATTTCTACAACAACAATGAAATTTAAGTAAATCTATTAACTCTATATAAGATATTTTCAGTGCTAACAGTACGCTACAAAATTATAACAAAAAAATAACATATTATGTACATGTGTAATATATACATGTAGGCTACAGTATTAATTATAATTTTTTCTCGAAAGTAGTATGTGATCGCGTCACATTCGGCTCTTTCGGTTGTTATTTACCAAATTTCTGAATGAAAATCTTGTATAGTATCGCTCAAAGGCAGCTTCGATATAATGTACAATGTTTTGAGTTCTTACGTCATGACTCGTATCTTATTAACATTAATTTTCAAAGCCATATTGATATGCCATAAATGAAAATCTGTTGAAAACTGCAATTAAAAAGATCATCTGGAGAAAAAAAATATCACACACAAATAAATTTCAAGTATATCGTAACTTTCCGATATATTTTAATCTGAGTTTTTCTTTTGAATTGTTATCTGGCGAAAGACTAAACGTGTCAAATTTGTTTGTATTAGCCTAGATACAGCCTATATCGGAAACGCGGGGTTTCAAAACGTATTTTACGGTGGATACTCAGTTAGTTGGATGTCATGTCTGTTGAAACTGAATATGTTTAGATTATAGGGAAGTACAGTGTCGGAAAACGATTATGTCGGAAAACGATATTTTGACTTTGTTTTATCTTTAGAGTTGCGGTCTTGATAACGACAACTGTAACAGGAAGCTGCAGGGGGAGGGGGGGGGGGGGGGGGTAAACGTTCCCCCATCAAATAACGAAAAGAGGAAGACAGAGAGAAGGGAATCGAAAGCGGAACGGGACTGAAAAGAAGACGCTATTCCTTTCACTTTCTGATCCCCTCTAATCACTTTCATTAATCGAGTTGCTGCAGTGCCACCCCCCTCCCCCAGATGTCGCTACCATGTACGCTACATGCAACTCACTTTAAATATAATTTACACTATACTATGTAATGTTATGACGAAAATATATATGACGAAATATGACGAAAATAATGTAACATTGAACCATTTGCGTCAGTCACCACGAAGGATGAAGTATATAGGCCTATTTGCTGTAAAATGTCTTTTGTGTTGAATCACAACAGTATGACATGATGATATTTTTGGTCGAATTTGTTCAGTACTTTTCCTCAAGTATTGTTTGTTTAAAATAGAATAATACTTTGCACAATTTTCAAACTACCAATATATTTCACATTTTAGAAATCAAATCGTGCCCTTTTTCTAAGCATAATACATAGCTTTGGTCATTGGTAACGTTGGACTTTAGGCTTAAGGCTTAATCGTGCGTTAAAAGGTTAATTTTCAACCTACGTTTATATTCGTAAGGGAAATAAGACCATAATGCTAAGATTGTATCGTTTCATTGATAAATTATCGTTCTGTATATAATATCTGGTGCAATTTCTTGATTGTTTCATTTTTACCATCAATGTTATCTCCATCGTCATTTTCAGCTTCTTTAAAAATGTATAACTATCATGATTACACAATTATATTGGTATGAATTCAAACGTTTACTGATGTAGTACCTGAATGTGCAACTTTTTTTTCTTTCTAGGACTGTAATTTCAAAACCTGCATTAAACATGTTTTTAAGTCTTTAAGATTTATTTGACTGAATATATACGATTAAATTTTTTAACGAAATTGATTTCTGCTAGTACACTTTTGAGGACATAAGACTTTCCGCCAATCAGATTGTTCGTAGACGATGTCATGCGCGCGCAGCCAAAAGTAAATCTTATTGGATAGTTGATTTTTGGTTATAGAGGGCGCTACACAAAATATTTTTTGTGAGATAATGAAAAACTGAGTGTCAAATTTGAAAGAACATACAATTTTAATAATAAAATCATCTTTATTTGATCATAATCGTTTCAGAGACGCCTGAAATATCAATAAATAGAAACGTTTCTAGTATTTGTGGGCCCAACAAAATATTCGATACTTTTTAACCAGCCGTTGAAAAAACGAGATAGCGCCTTAATAAATACGTTTTATTCCAGCCAATGCCAATGTTGACCTTTTTTTTGGGGGGGGGGGGATGGGGGGGGGGGGGGGGCTTTTTCGTGTTGGTTTTAATACGAATAACCAACCGGCCCGTGTATTGTTATTTTGTATTAATTAATTATATAACAATAACTGTTCGTTGTTTTTTAAGTGGAGCTCAATTGGTATAATAGGAATCAATTTAAAATTCACAAATTTTGGGGTCTTAAATTACCTTTATAGTAATTTTAGGGCACTAGAAATACCATAAATAAGAATAAGAGCAATAACCACGTACGTTGAAGGCATTTGCGTTCTTAAACAAGAACTCAACTGTCCCTTTAAGCATTTTTAGGGATTCAAAATTTAGAGTCTTTTGTCCTCGGTTTAAAGATGAAATACTTCGGACTTGAATTTTTTTTTTTTCTTGAAATAATTAAGATTATACTTCTGGTTGCTGATTTTATTATGATTAATCACGCGGTTGAAGTGACAGCCACTGCCTTAGACGTGTAATTATTTCAGACTTTAACTTTTGCTTTCGTGTTAATGACAAGAGGAATCACTTAAATAAAGACATTTTGCAAGATGACAGCCCTTTCATACTCGAAACCTAAAAAATCTTTTATATAAGATTACAAGATCGAGCACGCGATTTTTATTTACTTGGGTGCAAGCCGAATTTTCTTTACAAAAAGATTACTTATGCCTGGATTACTATAGGCCTGTGATTAGTCTACGGAGCCCGTTTCCCCTTTTCCGTGCGGCCTCTGTAGGGAGGCAGGAGATGCGGACGTGAGATATTCGTACGGATTCTCAGGCTTTGCGGCCTTTACGATTTTGTTTCGCGGTAGGTTATACAAATACGAAAAATCGTTAGCCCGTATTCCGTAGACATGTCCTAGCTGGCATTGCACAATCCCCACACGGGCATTGCGCGGAGGCCTCGCGCTGATCGTGCAGCAAACGCAAGATTTTTCGGTGAGCATCCGGGGGGCAAAAAAAAAAACGCTCAAAAACGGCACGGTGGCTGCACGTTCACCGTGCCTTCTTCGTGCGACCTCTGCACGGAAGATGCGCGGGCTCCCTACGATTTCCTTGTGGGGCTGCGAAGACTGCACGGCTCATGCACTGGAATTGCATGATTTGCGTACAATCTCCAAGCAGCCTCTGTACGGATTTTCCCCGGCCTGCCCCGAGGGCCAATACAAAAAATGGCACGATGCTCGTGGATAATGTAAACACAAAAATCGTAGCCCGTAGCCTCCTACGATGCCCCCAAAATCGCACGAAAAATCGTAGACCAATTTATCGTACGGCGCCCGGGGCAAAGTATTGGTTACCCGTGGTATCATACAACACTAATAACTTCATCCCCAGTCCACGTCAGGGGTCGTGTCGTCTCTCTCTCTCCCTCTCTCTCTCCCTCTCCCTCTCGCTCTCTCCCCTCCCTCTGCCTCTCTCTGCCCCCTCCCTGATTTATGTTAAATTATTGAAAGAGTATATACAACAACAAAAACTAGTACACATTATAACTGATTAATTAAGTTTCTTGAGATTGCTATAAGCACTATGTTGGAAGATTCTGGTAAGTTGATTACTTTTGAAAGTAGACTAATTAAAGACCATGACCCCGTTGAATAAAAGTTACTTTGCCATCAATGACAACTACCATGGTAACAGGGCTCAACAGTCAATCAAAATCAAGGTTTCCATGGTAGTTACTACTGATGGCAAAGTTACCATCAATGGTAAGTTTTGTGCAACGGGGCCCATATCCGATGAAAAATACAGCTTGATATAAATATAAAACTGAATGAATGTAGAATACAAATATAACGGAATGAAAAGTTTTGACCCTTTCATTATTGCACAAAAGCAAATAAAAACCTAATTTTCCGATCCCCGAAGAAGAAGAAGACGAAGAGCACCGAATCTCAGCAACGCCCATCTAAAATCACATAGGCCTATTACCAGGCACGTAGCCAGAGTTCGATGTTTGGGGGGGGGGGGGCACTTACATGTAATCGATCGAGGTAAAAAAAAGGGGTCTAAAAAAATTCAACCGATCTTGGAAATTTTAGGGGGGCACGTGCCCCCCCCCCCCCCCCCCCGTGGCTACGTGCCTGCCTATTACACTATGGACCTACTACGATATTATTATACAGAGGCGATTTCTTTCTCTCTTTTTTTGTGTTGATTTTTTTTTTTTTTTTTTGTAGATATTTTTTTTTTTAATTTTCAGGGAGGGGGGGGGGGGATACTGGTATTCTCCATCCCTCTTTTGAAACTAAATTTGCATACTTTTAGTATGCAACAACAACAAGAAACCCTTTGAGTATTTATTTTTCTGGATCCGCCCGTGTTTTAACTCGTAATAATTTATGTGGAGTCATTTATATCTCTCAAAAATATGTGTCTCGAGCTGGAAAATAGTCGGAAGCTCAGTTAACCACAGTTTTTGGTTTCGGTAGTATTCAACGAAATTGAAAGTAAAAGGGGTCATGCTTTCTTTTGTATTTACATATCGGATGCGTGCACCATGTACCACCGTTATTTAGTTTCTCATTGATGTTCAGTCACATCATAATACGCTTTGGAAAGAGGCGGTTGTAAAATTATCTAAAATGGAGTCCTCTTTGAAAAATGGACCGGATTGTATAAGATGCTGCACTTCGAACAGTAGTGAAGAATTTATGTTTGACAACTACAATCACCGCTTGATTGTCAGCTCCATTGTAGCGTTCATCACATTTACGGGTACATGTGGCAATGCGCTGGTCATCATTGCCGTGTCGGTGTCTCGCAAACTCCGTACGACCACGAATGCCTTTGTGGTGAATCTTAGTCTCTCGGATCTTCTAAGTTGCGTCGCGCTTTCCTTTAATGTCTACACAGGGTTGTATAGAGGGGAAGACCGACCACTGCCGGACTGGTTGTGCAGGGGTGTTTCACACACCCTCCTCTTAGGCTTGGGGACTTGCATTTTCTCCCTCTCTCTCATCGCAATCAACCGATATTTCATAGTCACGAAATCTCTTGCCACGTATCAGAAAGTTTACAGACGAAGATTTATTGCATTGATGTTGGCTCTGTCTTGGGTTTACCCAACTATTTTAATTGGCGTGACTTTTGCCATCAGTGATTCAGGGCAATACGGTTACTCTAGAAAATACAGAGTTTGCTTCCGTAATACCAGGGGAGAAAACTCTTCCATGGTTAACAATCTCGGGGGAGCTTTTCTTGTGCTACCAACGTTCATTGTAACCCTTGTGGCATACGCCTTGATTTACCGACATGTTCGAAGGCACAATAAAAAACGATTAGAGACAGTTCAGATGCGATTTCATCCAAGTTCAAATGATGGCGACGCTGGCCCTGCGACTAATCAAGGCAATCCCATATCTGTAGCAACCAAAGACATCCCGCCATCAGGTGATACAGAAAGGATGCCTCAGGATGCCGATGAGCGAAGCCGTGATGCCCCGAGGACACAAGTAAAATCCAACAGTCCGCGCACTCGAACATCACCTGAACAACGGATCCGAAAAGTACAAATGGACATCACCAGAAGTCTCTTCATAATCGTATGTGTACATATCGTTCTGATGCTACCTTTTGCCATCGCAATACTGACGAAGTGTAGTGATTTCACTCTTCCGTGGATCTTTGTTCTCTTTGTGGCGACACCGGCCTTTAATCCATTGGTTTACGGATGGAAACATCCCCATTTTAGAATGGTCTTCAAGAGCCTGTTAACGTGTAAATACAGAGACATACCAGAACCTTCACAGTTAGGACGTCGATGTTTGTGTTTCAACAGATAATCTTATATGTATGAACCAACTTTTTTTTACAACATCTTACACCAATCCTAAAGGTCATTCGTTATTCGTGAGATTTGCAATCATTCCATGGTACGCAAATGTGAATTATACCCTTGTTCAGGTTTGAGACATAACAGGATGATTATGCAAGAAAGGTATTATATATACATAATAGAACTAATTCGTTTCATGATAGAGTTATTTCACCTTGCACATTATGGCTCAAGGGAACAATCTTTACAAATCGCATCCATATTCACATTACTTACGAAGTACACAGGACAAGCTGCTTCTAAAGTTACCTCACACAAAAACAAAAGTAACTCTTGGAGATTACGTTTTCTGTTGTGCCGCTCCAAAGCTTTGGAATGACCTCCCATGCACTAGACATAAAAAGCCTCGTCTGTTGCTGTCTTCAAAGTTTAGTTGAAGACGCACTCATTTTCAGAAGCTTTTTAATAGTTTTTAGTTGCTTGTCTCTTTAAGTAACACTGTTAAGAGTTTGTTTGTTTTGTTTATCTCAGCGCAGTAGAATATAAGTATAATTGCTGCACCATAATTATATAGATTGATTTAATTATCATCATTATATGCATTGTTCAATAATTCTAGATTTTCAACCACTTTCACTGGTACATATTATGAAATAACAGGAGCAACACTCACTTTCCGTATAGCATATATACTGTTGATGCTCTTTTAACCTTCCGTTCTACATCTCAATATTTTTCATCAGTTTGATGTTCAACCCTTAAACACAAAAACTTTCAAGAAAACATCTCAAGAGCAATTTCAATACTCTATATTGTATTGCCTATACATTTCAAAGCCAATATTGATACGCCAAAAATGAAATCTGTTGAAAACTGCGATATATACATGTACAATGTTTTGAGTTCTTACGTCATTACTAGCCTTATTTATATGCCAAAAAAAGATCATATGGGAACATATTATGTACTACTACATTTCAGGTATTGTAACTTTCCGATATATTTTTATCTGAGTTTTTCTTTTGAATATTTATCTGGCGAAAGACTAAACGTGTCAAATTTGTTTGTATTAGCCTAAATATATAGCCTATATCGGAAACGCGGGGTATCAAAACGTAATTCACGGTGGATACTCAGTTAGTTGGAAGTCATGTATTTGTTGAACCCGAATATGTTTAGATTACAGGGAAGTACAGTGTTGAAAAAACGGTAATATTTTGACGCTGCATTATCTGCATAATAGAGTTGCGGTCTTGATAACGAAAACTGTAACACGAATCTCAGGGGGTGCACGTTGCCCCCCATCAAATCACGAAGAGAGACAGAGAGAGAGAGAGAGACAGAGAGTAGGGGATCGAAAGCGGAACGGAAGTGATCCCCTCTAAGGCCTTTAAAAAAAAAAATTGAATTGGGTAGGAATTTTTTTCTTCTATTCCTCGTTGGGCAGATATTCTCAGTTTTTATTTATTTTTTTTCTTAAAAAAGGTTTTAGATTTCACGATTTCACGATTTTTGGGTCGGTCGCAAAAGGCAATACAACATCTTTTTTTTTTTAACGCCTAATCACTGGCCCCGACAGTTTGATTTTCATTAATCGAGTTACTGTATGCAGTGCCACCCCCCCCCCCCCAGATTCCGGTGCCCCTTGATGTTTGGACCATGCACGATATATCACTAACTTCAAATATAGAGTCATATTATATGTCGAAATGTACGATATATTGAACCATTTGAGTCAATTACCAAGAAGGATGAAGTGTTACGTATTTGCTGTAAAATGTCATTAAGTGATGAATTACAGCAGAACTATAATATGATGATATTTTTGGAGGAATTTTGTAATACTTTTCCTCTAGTGTAGTTGTTTGAAATACAATAATATTTTGCTCAATTAACAAACTACCGATATATTTCACATTTTAGAAATTAAATCGGGCCTTGTTTCTTAGTATATAGGTATCGCTATCGTTATTGGAAACGTAGGCCTCTAGGGTTTAAAGCTTAATCTTACACGAAGCTAATTTTCAACCTATACGTTTATATTCATGAGGGAAACAAGGTCATGCTAAGATTGTATTGTTTCGTTGATAAATTATCGTTCTGTATATAATATCTGGTGCAGTTTCTTGATTTTTTCATTTTTTACCATCAATGTCATCTCCATCGTCATTTTTACCTTCTTCAATAAATGTATAACTATCGTAATTACACAATTATATTTTTTATGAATTCAAACGACTACTGTTGTTATTATGTAGTTCTTGAATGTGCAACTTCTTTTTTTAAATAAATTACTAGGACTTGAATTTCAAAACCTTCCTGATCATTAAACATATTTTAATTCTTTAAGATTCATTTAAATATGCGATTGAAAGTTTTTACGAAATTGACCTCAGTGCTTATATATCTTTGAGGACTAAAACTTTTCGCCAATCAGATTGTTCGTAGATGACGTCATGAATGCGCGTGCAGCCAAAAGTAAATCTTATTTGATATAAAGAATACATAAATTAGACAAGAATTTAAAGTATTTTTAGGGATTTAAAATTTAAAGTCTTAGGATGGTGCAAGTTTAAATCTAAAAGTTTTTGTCATCGGTTTAAAAATCTCTTGGACTAAACAAATAAAATACTTCGGACTTGAAAATAATTAATGGCGTACTTTTGGTTGCTGATTTATTATGATTAACCATGAGATTGAAGTGCCTGTTGTATAAGCTCACATGCATGCAGCTACTGCCTTGGACATGTAATTATTCCAGACTTTCACTTTTGCTTTATTGTTAATGACATTTGCACTTAAATAAAGACATTTTGCAAGATGACACCCTTTCATACTCGAAACCTCATAAATCGTTTTATATAAGAATACAAGACCGAGCAAGCGATCTTTATTTACTGGGTGCAAGACAAATTTCTTTACAAAAAAAAATTGCACCTTTGTATCATACACAACCAAGGAACTTCATCCAGAGTCCACGGTCTCGTGCTGCGTCTCTTCCTCTCTGTCGCTAACACGCTCTCTCTCTCTCTCTCTCTCTCCCCCTCTCTCATTAGTGTTAAATTATTGAAAGAGTTTATAAAAACAAAACAAAACTAGTAAATAATATAACTGATTAATTACAGAATCTTGTGATGGCTATAGGAGCCCTTTTAGAAGATTCTGGTAAGTTAATTACTTTGGAAAGTGGACTATTTAACTTTTCACTTCGCATAGCTGGTGGATTTACGAGATGGGGGCAGGGTTCTAATAGAAGTTTTAAAATGCAAAAATATGCACCCTCCAAATTTGTTGTTGTTGAGGCGATGACCTTTTTGTAATATTTCAATGCATCAAGCAACCCAGAGCAACATTCCATTTTTAAGCTGTCTCTTCATACTTTCAGAACTTCATTAAGCAACACAACAAATGATATGTACAATAAACAAGTTTTATTTAAAACTCTTCTATTTTTACACATTTACAAACAACATTTACAACTTTCTAAATGATCATTCAGGACAAGCAATAGCACAAGTAATAACTTAGAAGTGAAATTGAATGAAGCTTCTGTACCCTCTTAAATAGTCCAACCTAACAGAATGACATTATTAGGTGTGGTACAAGGGGTCAAGATATAAAGCTCATGACGAGTGTGTTTCCTTTCATAGTTTAAAGCCATTCTTTATTACATTTTAGCAAAATTAACAACTGGAATTAAGAATAATGTTATTCTCTTCCCTCACTCAGGACGTGTGTATTTTGTACTTTAACATGTTACATCTAGTTTAATCTCCAATGTAATAACATATATACAACAAAATATTTTAAAAACAGCTAATAAGACATGAAAGAGTATTTTTTATCACACCTGTCAAGGTCTATGAATTATAGGCATATTGCATCCTATCTACCTATCAACAATTCAGTGCTAATAAACAATAGTGCTCCATGTGCAGACAAAACAAATGAACTAGGGCATTTCATATGCCTAGCAAATAATAATATAACAATGCTTTTATCTTGGAGACACTTAAAGACCTTCTCCGATGAAAATACAACTATACAGAATTTGTTCTCCCTCTCCCCTCAATATTTTCATCATTATTTTTTTTCTTCAGTGTCACCTTTATTATTGATTTTTGCCTAATATTTTATTTCATTGAAGACCATCTCCGAACTGAAAATATGAAATGGATAAATCATATATCAAACTAATATTAGGCAAAAACTGGATCACAAAGGAGACAGTGAAATATATGAAAATAAAGACGAAAATATTGAGGGGAGAGGGAGAAAAAATTCTGTCAGAAAATATCTACAAGTGTTCTATACAAAAATTTAAGTTGCTGCTTATAAGTATGGGCTTGCATGGTGATGTAGATATACATTATCCAATCCTCCCCCCTCTCTCACCTGGTACAACCATGTTAGAGCCTACTGCATATAAAATATAAGTTATAAAATATATACTAACTATATATATAACTATACTAATTATTTTCTAATGCACAAAACAGAAATATTAAAGCAACTGAAAGAAAGCAGTTTCGCCATATCGAGGAAGCAAGCAAAAACACATGAATAAGGAAGCAATCATAAACACTAGGGCGAATACCAAATCGCCTATTAAAAAAAAAAGGCAGGGTTCTAGGTGATTAGTTTTGCTTTTGCAAGTAATATATCACATTACCTTCCTCAAGTCTGGTTTTTGTTTTTTAGGTGGTATTTCTTGATTGTTTCCCCCCATATTCCAATCACTATTCGTTATTGGGTGAATACTTTGAGAGGGAAAAATGTGGCCTTCATGTTCCAATCAGTGTTCTTATTTGAATAATTTGAATAATTTGAATACTGGGTACTAGTATTCAAATGTTGATCCTAGGCCTAATCAATATTGGCTGAACAGGTACAATATTTGACCTACAAGCAACTATAATTGTCAATGCCTCATAGGATTTGAGTCTTGGATACTTCCAGAAATTCAGGAAGGCCCAACTACACGCACAAGATGTTACTAGCATTATATTACACCTGACCTGTATTAAAGGGTGTTAGCATTTGTTAAGTTCAAAGAATACAAAAGAGGCCAATATCTAATAAACTCTTGTTCTCCCACAAAAAAAAAGTAAAGGACCTCTGCCCCCCCCCCCCCCCCCCCCCTGCACATTATAGGTCCATTCTCTCTACAGTCTGCAGCTAGTAATGAATAGTAGTACTGGTATTAGAACCAACATATCAAGGGTTTAGTGACACAAAGACGTAACTCCATATTTTGCCCAAATGAGAATTTGATATCAAAATGTTGAGAAAAATGTGGGCTTTCCAGGAAACACAAAGACTTTACTCCACCCAAGACCCCATTGAAGACAATGACTTGTGAAACATAGACTTAACTCCTTAAGGCCCAAGTGCTCAGTGACACATAAACCACTTTTTCTCAAAATGACCAAAATGGAGTTACGTCTTTGTGTCACTGGCCCCTAGATATCTTGTTGACAAGCAGTATGAAACACCTACTAATGTAAACATGCAATGAACATTTGTAGGTCATTTTAAAACATTGTCTTTCTATCTGTGAGTAACCATAAGCTACATAGGCATCATATCGATTGGTACCGGCTACATTGTACGGAACACCCTCTGACTGAATGGCACATACTCAAAATGCTTTGAAAGTATGTTAACATAGACAGTCTTTGCATATTATTGAGAAAATCTCTGACATATTCCATATAAATGGGTGTCAAGCAAATTATCACTCACTTAATCACAATTACTTTCACTGTACCATTAATACAATGTTAAATATGTCATAATTACCTGTCATATCAGATAATGGATGAATCAATAAATATATTATATGGTAATACCTCTATACTTTCCTGCATCTGTACATACATAGTTAAATTTGGATAAGTAGCTTATCTATTTAAATATCATCTGCTGGGAGCTACAAAGCTCTTATAATACTTCATTGCATTTATGCCCCATGCAGACAATATAATGAATGATTTTAAAGATACAGAATACCATTTTTTCATAAAAATACATGTATGTAAATATTCATCTACTTTCACTGAAATAAATTAGCAGCATCTAGGCAGTCTAAACAGAATTGACAATTTGTAGCAAAATCTCTGACTTACTAGTTTCTGTAAAAGGAAATGTCAGAAGTTGCCTATAAGATGTAAGGGTGTAGCTTTTCATTGGGTAGATTAGTGGTCACGAGACATGGTTTGGCTATTTCCATGGTGAAGAGCGATTTGTAGTCGAAGTCATAGAAGAAGATGATCTTGACGACAGGATCTTTGCGTTAGGGTCAGGGTTAGCTTGAGGAGTGGCACGACTCAATCGACCTGGAAACAAACATATCAATGAAATACTGGTTTGAAGGTGAGCACTTACACAGACCAAAGCACCTAAATTCTCTTTTCATTACTTTACTGTATGTATTATGTTAACCCATAAAAATGGCTGAACTCAAAGGGCAATAAGGATGAAAAATACATAAATACATTAAACAAATTGTTAAATAACACAACAAATTAGTTTGCCCCAAAAGCTCAATCTCTGAAATCTTCATTCAATTACTGTTGATAAATAAATGTTTATTCATGAATATTAAATATGAATACTAATTTATAAAAGAATCAAAGATTTAGTCTAATCATTTATGAACCTCTTGTGACTTGAGGTCCTTGCAACAATAAATGTCATGGTTGTTTTTCAAAGAATCAGTCATAGAAAGAAAAATAAAGAACTACACAAATAGAGAAAATGCAATGGAAACTTACTTCCGCTATCCTTTGGAATGAGGCTTTCATCCAGTTGATTACTCAGATTTTCCAGATGTAGAAAAAATACAACAGTCAAGGAAGAAAAACATGTTTACAACTCGATGAGGTGATTAACAATCTGAAATATATAGCGCCATATATCCACCCTAGTATAGGGGTTTATTTAGAGTCAGGTAGACTTACTTTTGTTTTGAAGGAATGTATTAGAGGTCAAGCATGTCTTTCATAAGAAAAATATCTTGATGCTGGAGAGGCAAGCACGACATCACATGAAGAAGAGAAATGCATTTTGAGATGTTCGTTTATGGAATCACTGACAAGGCTTAAAATATTAAAATCAAGATAAACGGAGCATTAAAAAGAAAAACTAAGGGAGGGAGGGGGACATATACCTACATACAACAGAACATGAATAAGGAACAGATGAAATAATGATACAACAAAACACATATTTAAAGAAAGGCAAGAAGAAACGATAAGGGGGAAATGAAGCGCTTCTTGTATCATCCAAAAGTCTTACTCTCTTCAATAAATTAAATTAAATTTAGAAAAATATCACAATTTTTCTGGTCATTAATCAATTATTTCTATGATGTAAAGGATATCATCTGCCATGAAGGTGGTTTTGTCAGCTGGTATCTGGGGTGGGGTCTTTACTTTCTGAACCTTCTTTGAAGACCTGGATGTTTGGGGTGGGGGTGCTGGTCTGCATGAGGGTGGAAGGGTCCCTGTGATTAGACCTAAGGGGAACTTCTGTGCTGCTACCTTCAAACCTAAAGATAATAACAAAACATTGATATGTATTCCACTGACACATACAACCTTTATATAAAGAACCGCTCATAGGCTTGGGGTATTCAAGTACAGATTCCTTAAAGGTAAAGACCAGTATTGGAAACGCCCCAATTTCAAAAAATGAAATGGAAGCTCTCATTACCAATCATGTGAAAGAATATGTTTTGACTAATACATGATGATAAAAAATTTGCTGGGAAACCGCCTACTAATTCATATATTTTTGTAAATTTGTTTCTCTCATGGACTGTGAGAGATATAGGGTAGTCCCATATACATCTTTCTGTGTATAGTGCTTGTAACTTTACAAAGAATGGGCCAAATTTCTTATCATTTTGATGATTCCAGAACCTTGCAGATGCTAGATGCTAGATGATCAACCTTTTCTGATCGATTCCACAACGTTTCTTTCACAATGCAATCGCATGACCATAACTGGTCTTTACCTTTAAGTACAAGTGCGACACACTTCCAATTCAGAAATGTTCACTCCTCATGCTGTTATTTTAATATTAGGACCTAAATTTTATTCAAAAATAGGTAGTTTTTTGTTCATTTGTTGGTAAATTTATCAACATTTCATTCTTTTAGAGAATATCTACACCTTGCACTTTTATAGAAATCTCTATTGAAAGTTTTCTATTGAAGTAGTGATCAATATTTTAGGGCATTTGGTTAAAAAAAAAAAAAAAAGAACTTATTGTATGAAGAAAAAACATACTACCATAATTTTGAGGAAAAAAACATAATAATTCTGGGAAAAAAACCTAATGGTTGGCAGCTCTGAATCTGGCTCTCAACAGACCATGTGATTGTTATTTTAATATGTCGACACATTTGACTACATGAACTTTGTACAGAATATCACTTACCTCCTGATAGTAAAAATACATTGTCAAATCCTCTATCTACAAACGTGGTTGCTGCTGTGGTCGATATCCTTTCATCCTCATCGTATATCACAATGATCTTTCCTGGTTTGTTTCGCTGAAACCAGCAGCTCAGGAAAATACAAACACTTTTCTTGTCTTTCGTTTCATCATATAACTCGGTCATATAAATAATGAGAACCAAGAAGGGCAAGCAATTTCACCTTTATTTGAAATATAAATTTAGATCAACTGAAAAGGGCTGAATATCAATACACAATATCTTAATAACTTTCATCACATACAAATCAACGGTGTCCAAATCACATGAATCAAGATTTGCGCAAAGGTAATTATGTACATGGTTAGTTAGGGTGTCTACCATTTTGAGATTTAGGAAAGTATAAATCAACTTTGAACCATAGAAAATAATTGTAGTCTCTTTACTACTGATCAATTTCAAATATTGCATTTGTTTTCCTCTTTCAGAACTTCATCAGAATGGGAACACCATCTTTTAATAAAAGGTATATCTCCTTTGTCAATTATCAGATGATAACAATGTATGTGCATCTATATAAATACTTTACAAATTTAGCATACATATAGAAATTCATGATACCACAGAATGAATAATGCAGAGAGTCAATACGGTGATGCTCATCATTCTGGATCACATATTTGCAAATAGCTATTGCTAATAATCACAAAGTACTTGGTATAAAGGATACAAAGTTTAATATGTTCTTTGTGAAGTTGTTGACTGCTCTTGATAACATTGCTGTGGGATAGCATTCCGCTGCAAAGTGAAATCAAGACAAATATGCTTTTATCGGTCAAATAGCTCAAACACTGATAAAAAATCTTATCAAACAGAAAATGGTATGAAACTTCCATCACGTTTTCTGCACAATCTTTAAAGTGAACCGGTAACATTGTTGAAGGTTGATGAAAAAACTGCGTAATTTTTAGATGAAATGTTACTAATTATATTTCTTCTACTGTACTAACCCTCTAACATGCAAAAGATCCTGGAAAAATTCTCAAATCTCAAAGATATATATGGTTTCCTTTGAAGGCTTCACTGTGCAACACCCTCTAAAAGTAAATTCTCCCAACCGTTTTCCCATGAAAATAGGACATAAAACAGACTTTTAAAAATCTTTCAACACTTAAATGTTTGGAATGGTATACAGAGCCAATTCATTGCTTTGTGAGGATTTACATTCACCTAAAATTTAATGGAATTATAATAGTTGAGAGAAATCAGGAATCGATCAGATCAGTGTTTTTCAATTGTTAGTATTAATAATGGTCTGTTTCTACTCAAACGTTGAGATCTTTAAATGTACATGTAGCATTGAATTCACTACCTTAGCACCATTTTCTCTCATCTGAACAATGTTAACAAGTCCCTTTAAGAGTATTGGTGACAAAAATGACAAAATGCACTTGAAATTTTGCTTCTACATAACAATAAATGAACAGAAAAGAGTCAATGAAGCCCTTGTTTATGACTTGATACATAACTGAAACTGCTATGAGGTTTCAGAGCCTCAAAGTTCTGCTGACATCTAAAGACAGATTTTCTATGCTATTTTCATGGCTTTGAGTGGGGAGTGGGGGGGGGGGGGGGGGGTAGTGTCAATTACCTGTTATGATGTGGCACTGTTGATACATATCTTTATCCCTCAAGTCGAGTAGAAGATAAGGACAGTCTGGTTCTTGTTCTGTTGCATCTGACCTAGGTGTTGGATCATCCACATACTCTCCAGACAGATCAAACTCTCCTACGCCTGCTATCACACTGCACAATATACACAACAAAAAGAATCATATATTTGGAGTGTCTAAAAAAAATGAAATGAAATTTTGATTGGCAATATCTTAAACGGTACTTAACAATACTCAAAGAAATTTTATTAGGTACTGTTGTAGTAATATCTCCTCAACTCAAAGTAAATTTCACAAGGATTTAATCTATAAATATATAGTTATGATTGCTTTGTAAGATATAGCATTTTACAAAGAGAGCATGTTAAATAGCATCGGTGCACACTATTATACATGTCACTTCTTCACTTCCAATTGAAGTCATTCTAACTTCTTGGTGAAATCCCCAGTGCCAAATTTTAGAGTGATATCTCATTTGTAAAATGAATACATTTCAAGATGCTTTTTTTGTGTGAATGATTTAAAGATTATTTTCAAGTGATAATTTGTGCTGCAAGATTTCCATAAAACCAAATTTTGGGACCTTAAAAAGTTAAGCCGTTGAATAATTCTCTTGTACAAACAAACAAATTTGGTTTCATATATAAATGAAAATACCAAGATATATATATATAAGAATGCTAAAAAATAGTTATATAAAACTATATACAGTTTAGGTGATACATCAATGAATGAATAAATATGTTGTTGCTACACTGTACTTCCAAATTAACTATATACAGTCTAGGGGATACATCAATAAATGAATAAATATGTTGTTGCTACACTGTACTTCCAAATTAACTATATACAGTCTAGGTGATACATCAATAAATGAATAAATATGTTGTTGCTACACTGTACATCCAATTTAGTACACAATTTAAAAAATGAATTGACTACTAAGATTCAGTGTACCATGCATGCAGGACTGTCACTCAGTTGTGAGTACAATATCGCATAACGATAAGGTAAGTTAGGCATAATAGTTTATGATGAATTGGATATTACAAGGGAAATGGTTACAGATCAAGAGATAAAGAAAAAACATGTCATAAACATGACCTAGATTCACATTATAAAGTCTAAATACAGTTAGAGGTGATACCATATTTTGTCATAGAAAATATATCTCAGTGAGATTAAGGAAATGAGTATTTGGTAGCATCAATCATGCAAGTAAAAGCACTTGAGTGAAGAAAAAGCTAATAAAAGGAAATTGGACACTCAGTACATAGAAAAAGTATAAATTTGATTTTCACCGTACACTATAATAATCCTTTAAATATAAGGTTGATAAGGAAAACAGAAACAACAAAACATACATGTCTGAACTTGAAGGTACAATATAGATTGTGCTATCTGAATCACAACAGGGAAGAGATACCACTAGTTTGCTTTCAGTTTAACATTACTACAAGTCTAACACACATTAAGGTTTGAAATTATTTTAATACCTGCTAATTTTATATTTAGGTGAAAACAATGCCTTATCTTTCCTCTGGGTGTATTGCATTTCCCTTGGGAAGGGTAGGAGAGAATTTAACTTTTGATTAATACTCTGCATTCAAACTCATTTGAACATACAGTCAATCCTGTCTATAGCGACCGCCCAAGGGAAACACAAAAAGTAGCCTTTGTAGACAGGTTCCTTTAGTACATGATTCAATGAGAAACCATTTTCAAGGGAAACAACAAATGTGGCCTTTGTAGACAGGTGGTCACTTAAGCAAGTTTGACAGTATTTGGACACAATTTTCTTCAACAATCAAATAATTGCCCCAAAACAATAGCCCTTATCAGGCAGGTAAGATAAATGCAAATAATCATTAATTGTGTTCTTTAGTGATGCAAAAATATTAAGTTCATTCACCAGATTATTTTCTAAATGAAACGTGTGAAAATCAAGGAATATAATAGTAGCGTACGATTATTGGGAGATCGAGGATAAAATTATGATCCATTGTTCAAACAGGATGGTCCGATTCTCTAATCATCTGAACTATATCCCATTTTCTCCTCATCTATCATCCCGATTCCTTCAACCTCTATACATAGAGGGCATCTGCCCTGCAATAAATCAAAGTCTTCTCAAAGCTGTCCTTCACCAGGCTGCAAGGGCTGACTGAATGAAACTGAAAGATGAGGTTTTAAAAATGCTTTTCAGCTAAGCTTTTTTCCCTTACCTTTTAATCTGCATTTGATCAATGACATTTGAACCTTTTGTTCAGCAATACATGTTATTGCTTGGTATTAAATGATCAACAGAAGCACAGGTGTGGTTTATTTTTTTCCTTCTGTATTTCTAATCATTTTTATAATCAAATACATTATACTTTCTTTAAAAAAAAGTATCCTGTTCAAGTCCATAATTCATAAAAAGGTTACAATACTTTTTGAGTGGATTGTAAAGTCTCCTACCTTTGAAGTGTTGATCTTGATGTTAAGGGTTGTTCTGGTTGTCCCCCAAAGTCCCCTTCTGTTAAAGCAAGCGAAGGGACAGGACTCTGGCCATCCCCACCACCACCATTCATGTTTAGATCGGTCGTTTCTGGTCTTTCTGCTTCTACATTCATGGAAGGGGAAAAAGGACATCAAATACTATAAAAAATAACTTAAATCTACTACATGAAGATAATGAAATTGAGTACTAGAAGGGTCTTCAAAGAAGAGCAGAAAATATTTTCATGACTAGTGAGTAGCATCTTCTGACTTTAATCCCAAATTTAATAGAAATATTTTTGTAATATTAATATAATTTTCTTTTTGTTAATCATTACAAATATTATATACAGTGTATAATATACATATACAATGTATGTATGCCTTGAAATTTTGTAACTCAGGGTCTAAGGGTCTAAGGTTCTAAATGATACACTGATGTGCATCTGACTGTCATTTTACATGCATGAAAATATATAAATGTTAATGTCAGATAAAATGACAAAATTTCAATTATTATGTTCAACATGCTTACAAATGGATTGTTTTTGTGCATTCTTTGTTATTTAAAATTAAAATGCCAAGATTTGGGCAATATGTTTTCTAGTCTTATTCAATCAATATCATATATATAGAACACATTCTTTTGTATGAATGAATTGATTCAAAATCAAAGATTTGAAGAAGAACAAAAATTGTAAATGAATTAAAATATCCAACTACCGGTAATCATGTTCTCTGAAAATTATCCTCCAAAGTAAAATGTACAGTTTACAAATTAACTTAATTTTGAATTTCAAGTTGTCAACAAGATATTTCATTGAACGTCAATTATGATTGAAGTAATGTAGATTGAAGTGGGACAAACCTGAAAAGCTTCTCATCCTTGACTGCTGCCTTTCATTCTGCCTGATAGTGTTTACTTGTAAAACCTGACAGACAAGAAAAAGAGAGAGAGATAGGAAATACCTGAAATGAGCTTCCCGTATCACCTAGCAACCAGGCAGTGTATTGTGACACCGATGCATGCCGGCGGCTGTGTAACTAGAAGCTTTAATAATAAATGTCATCCATAAAAATGATTGCACATAAATTGACGGATGCCGTATATAGCTACAGTGTGAGATTATAGTAACAGAGTGATTGTTTAATTTCCCCCTTAAATTAATTGAACCGGTAAAAAGCATGAACATTTTGTACATGTACACTATACAAGCTAGATGTTTCAGCTTATGTATGTAAATTAACAGAGTACACACCATGAGGCTTTAGAAGCTCCAATTCTCGCTACCCCAAATAGCGATTCTGCCGAGATCCGGGGAAAATCCTGAAAACGAGCATTGCATTATGGGATAGCTTTTCGACATTACAGCTTCCTGTGCAGGCGGCGCGATAGCGCAAACGTAAAACGCCGTCGCCACACAACGTGTATGCACCGAATATGTCGTCTGCTCGGTCTTTTTTTTTTTCGCAAATATTTTAACGTTTATTTGAACATTTCATTCGTTGTTTTTTGCGTCTTTTGACATCAGTGACGATGGTTTTCTTTTGTGAGGCTGCACAGTGCTGGGCTCATGATTCCAAGCGTAAGAACCCTGAAAAATGGGGGTGGATGAAGGCCGTGACTTGGGATGGGACTCTATACCGGAAGTTGTAGTGACGACCCGAGAGAGTGAAAATTACCTCGTCTCGCGAATTTCGAGATTTTCGTACCTATTTAGGGTAGCGAGAATTTCTATTCTTGTTTGCTCTATTCATTAGATTACATGTATTTATTTTCAGATGCAATTTCAAAATTGCAAATGAATTTAACTGCAAGTAGCCTGCTGATGCGGGATGGATGCAAAATGATACAATGAGTACAACATAAAAATAACAAACTAGCTGTTGGGATTTATTTTTAAAAAACACATACATTTAACAACTGAATTATTCATACCCCTTTTAAATTTGATGATTATAGTTTTTTCATAACTCATGAACAAAAGGTAACCTGGTTGAATTGGGGGCTTTAATTTTGTTCAGACGTAGTAAGCTTTAATATGTATCATTCTCAAGGAACATAAATCGGGACAAATCAATTTTTCACATACTTACAAAATTACGAAACTTGGTATTAAAGGTATGAATAATTTTGTTAATTTTGTTAATGGTATATGTAAAGGAATTGTCTAGTTTCTTTTACTGAGTGAATCATATAACCCTTCCACAATAAAGGTACTGAAAAGACTCAAGAAGCACCTTCATTATTAAAAACATTAAAAAGTAAACAAAACAAAACGTTCTCTGTTGAAAACCAGAAGGGTGTAAACTCTGTGTGAAAGGTTGGAAGGTACAGTAATGCCCTTTTGGCTCTCAGCAGAGGATTTATTGCCTAAAGTCATAAAGTTAGAAGATTTTTAGAGTGAAGCAGTCCTTGAGGGACAACAAATATTTGCCACTTGTCTGCTTTTATCTGTAGGCACAGAGTTATTCATGGTGTCATCGCAACAATAACTTACACAAATCCTGATCAAATACAGATCCTTTCTCTTGATTTGAAAGGTAACTACATGATGTGCATTTGTATCATGGCATAATTTCATAAAGCTAGGGAAAGAGACAAAACAGAGCTGCCAACCTCCAGAACAGAAAATCAGTAATCACAAGGCTCAAAATCAGTAATTTGGGGTATAAATCAGTAATTTCTTATGCGGCGCTATGAATCTAAAAAAACGACACGCCAACACTGCGCGGACGCATGATTATCTGAAATTTTTGGTGATTTTACTCACACAAAGATGTTAAGTATTGAATTTCAGGTCATCACAACACAGTTTATCATGAAAAATGGCTCCTATTCACAGCACTCGCTACGATAAATCATATTTAATTCATTAAAAAAAAAAAAAAAAAAAAAAAAAAAAAAAAATCTTTTTTTTTTTTTTTTTTAAAATCCGTAATTTGAGACAACATTCCGTAATGGTCGTTAATTTCCGTACCAATTACGGGAAATCCGTACTAGTTGGCAGCTCTGACAAAATATGGAGCGAGAGAGAGGGGAGGAGAGAAAGATAGAGAGACGAGGGAGAGAAAGGAAGAGGTAATTAAGCAAATGAAGATGACAAAGTAAAAACAGAAGAAACAGTCACTAGATACAGAGACAGAGAGAGAGAGAGAGAGGAGGGAGAGAGAGAGAGAGAGAGAGAGAGAGGGGGGAGATAGAGAGAAAGGGAGAGAGAGAGAGAGAGAGAGAGAGAGAGAGGGAGATAGAGAGAAAGGGAGAGAGAGAGAGGGAGTGAGAGATAGAAGGAGAGAGAAATTAAAGGGCAAGAGATAGCAGAGAGATTACAATTTACCATCACACTCAGCAGTTCAATTCAATTCTAGTAATGTATCGCCAAACACAAAAATTACATTGTAACTTTTTTTAATTTTCTAAGCACTTATTTAGTAAGCAGACAGACAGTAACTCAAGATGATACACTGTACTACTGTAGACCTATTCAGCAATTCCAACTTGGAAGATCAAACATAAAATGTCTTAAAATAGATTTAAAAGAATTCTTCATCGTGGGTTTGTGTTGTTTCCCATACTTCGGCAAATAATGAGTATCTGTTTTTGAAGTTGTGTAAAATATTAGGTGAATGGATAGTTCAGCACCCTATGAAAGTACTCAATGTGTGCACAAGTTATTTCTGAAAGCCCCTCTAATTTGGTGTTAAACAGCTCCGTTCCTACACCCAGGCAACACAAATACAATTGGCACACTTTGAACAATTGAACTTGCTTTCAAAGAAAGATTCCTTTGAGTTTAAATGCCTTTCTCTGCACAATGCACTATTTTCACACCAGTACAAGACACTCAGCGAACAACAAGAACATCACCATCACCATTATCTTCATCATTATCATTATCATCATCATTATCATCAGCATCATTAATAACAACAACAACAACAACAGCATCATCCTCTGTTGCAGTATTGAATGAAGTTCTGTATATACATGTACTGTAGTTCTACTGGATAGCGAAAAGTCATACAATAAAGTATATTATGTATAATATAAAGTATGGGGCATACAAAAATGCTGGAGTGTTTATGTTTAGGGGTGATAAAATGCAATGAATATGATCATAATGAAAGATATTGTGAAACTTTTCTTCTGAGAATGTTTATACTACCACTAGAAGTAGTATCAAAGTTAGCGATGAAAATAAGAATCACTTTTCTTTCTCAGATGAATTAATGTCTTATCATGACAGAATATCTTGTATCTGTCATTAAACCATGTGTTTGCTTATTATAAACTAATTAACTTTTTTGTGGTCAGATTTATGTGCTATAGAATTAAAGTAAACTCACATAATAATTTATCTACTCATTGATAAGACCATATTTTGTTTAGTTTACTCACCAACTGAACAAATGTCGTCACTTTCATACGCTTGAAGATTTCATTGTTCCTATACCTGTAATCTGAAACAAAGGTAAATCATGGAAGGAATTGATTATATTTATCTGTAAATATCTGTCTTACATGTAAACCGCCTTTCAAAATCTGCATTTCACATTGGTACAAAATTTGGACAACTAAGCAATTGACCAACGACATATTTCCAAAATAAGACAAAATGCATGCATCTAATCTAATATTCAAAACACCAGATTATTTACAACAAATACATGTTGAAAATGATTCATTATTGAAGGCCAGTGTGATTTGAATATAGAATGGATACGTAGCGGATACGAAGCAAATCCAAAGCACTGTTGAATGGAGAGCTCTCGAGTCATTACTCATCAAGGAAACACATTTCTAAAACCATTGAAACTTTACAGTATATAAAAAACTTCAAATAGTTCAACAGAGATTGAGACTAAGATTAAGAAGTTCCTTAATAAAAGAATGTATTTTAGGTTTGGGATAAACAACTCAGTGTAATCTGATATAAGGAGGATAAGTCGTGATCTAAAGTATTTACTGGATTACAAAGCTCATTCTCCAACAAATCTGCTCTTTTACTTTATTTTTAAACAATACTTGTTTTTCTATTTCTATGATGCTGCATAAACAGTGTGAGAGCTGTGGGTTGATCAAGACTTATGGGGTGGGGAAGGAGCTTAAAGTGTAACAATCACTGAAGAAAAAAACACTTATATATAGCTAGAATGTATGAAATAAACTTTAAAAAAAGTTCTACTTGCTTTCTATCTATCTACAGGTAAATGGTTGAGGATAAAATTAAACCCCACGTATAGGGCTGATAGCCAATATTTATGAAAATCTAACTTGTCAGCTAAAATATACAATACTTTTTAATACAAGAAAAAATACCCAAGAAGATCAAGGCAGAACAAAAATTTAAAGAGTAAATTATTCTGAGCAGTCTGAGTTTCAAATTTTAACCTTGATAGTACGGTAGACAAGCTTACTTGAAAGAAAAAAATATTATTGACGACAATAGCTTGAGAAGAAACAATACCCTGATAGTTACTGCACATTAATTAATCAAAATTTCCAAGGGGAGCTCCAAGCATAACAAATATGTTGTGAAATATGAATCACTTCATCATAACAATTTTAAACATTGAAAAACTTATGAGCTTGAACAGATATATCATGCCATCGCCATGCCTGCAATCATAACAAAACCTGGAATTCTAGCAAATCAAGCAGCAATCAAGGGCCAGATAAATCAGACAAATCAAATAGCTTTAGAAAGCTCCAGACTTGTTTGGATTTTGAAGAAATACCCCATCATAGTCGCTTCATACTAACACAGATGTCACAATGAAAACCCATCCATTGATAGGAATCTATTGGCTTGACATTGTGTAAAATATATCCTATTTTACCACTTACCACATTCATTTTTATCCAAAATAATGCTTAGCCTTAGCTTTGTCCTTGCCTTCCTATTGATAACATCTTTCTGGACTTCACGGTGAGTCAAATCACCTGCTCCAATATACTTGTCTCGAGGACTCCTTGGACTGATTGTTGACATGATAACATCTAAAATTCAACCCTTGATGGAATGATCACTTGAATTCCAATAACTTGAACAGGCCGATCAAGTCCTTGACCTTCATAAAGATTTGAAGATCCTGCTTAAGTTGTGAAGCCCTTCTTTATCTACAGACACATGAATGACTGGTTTTTGAAGAAGTTCTGAAGATACCTTCAACTAGAAATCGTATCTGACAGATCACCAAGAAATAGTAACAGACAAATCAGAGATGCAATCACAAATGCAGATGAAAATTACTATGTGAGCTTTCCTTGATCACCAGACTACTGAGCTGTCCACCACTAAGTGTTTGAATGGTTTATGAATAAACTCCCCGATCAATTTAAATAATGTTGCGTCCAATGTTAGCATCCTGCCAGTGAAACATTTGAATACTTTAACAAAATATAAACGTGCTGAATATTTAGTTCAGTGTCAGGGAATATTGATTCCTAGATGTGCACACAGCTGCAGAAAGTGTGAGAGATCGATGCTGGATCGTCAACGTGAAAAGCCAAAATGCTCTTTTTATAATCCCATATACATGTAGCACCCTTGAAAGTCTTGATCTCCAAATGGCACTAAAGCATGACAGCTAAACCAGTGTCCACACAGTAGCCCAATTGAGAAGGTTCTTGCACAGTGTAAATAGTAACGCACACTTTGGTAAGTGTTTCTCATTGTGGATAACCATATGCTGGGTGGACACTGATCGTGCGCACCACACCACACCGTGAGCAAAGGGGGAAGCTGTTGCCATGGTGAGATGAAGCCAAATATCTGCGCATCTAAGAGTTGAGCAAATATTGAAAATGGGGAAGGGTGTTCTTGCACAGACTGAAATCCAAACAAAAGCTCACCAGCTAATTACATGACAGTAACGGCAACCTTTTATTCGTAGGATGCTAATGAGTGGAAAATGAAACCTATTTATAGAAAAATTATCTACAGCCTTCTATTTACGTGAAGCATATAACAACCTAGGTAGGGGGTACAGTAATTTACGAAGAATACAAATACCCGGTAATTAAACGATGCATCTTTCTGTTTTGCCTTCACCCAATGTATGTAATGATGTGCAATACTATCCAATGTCAGTTTTTGATAACGAGTATAATTCCTAAGAGAACAAATATAGTGAATTTTGTTTTAAAAAATCTTTAAAACATAAATCAATACATTAAAAGCTTAAAAAAAGATTCAACTGAATACACTATATCACTGTAAGCAGGGACTTCCCTGCTGTAAGTTAATACATTTTATTTCATGAATTGAAGAGCAAACATATTGTTAAAAAATATTTAAAAAAAAAAAAAAAACTTCAGTAATCTAGCAAAAGATACAGAGGAGAGGAGAGCAACTTAGTTATGGTAAGCTTTATAAAGAGCTTTGAAATCTGAAAGAAAGAAAGCTCTTGTAAAAGAAAGAAAACAAAAAAATGCATAAAAAACAGTGAAAATATAATAAAAATCTAAAAAGGGATCTTGTGTCTTTCCAAAAAAAATTTGTCTACACTGCCAGTTATTAGTATGTACATGTACAATGTAGATATAAATGACATTCACATTCCTAAAATAACTGTATCAATTGTTGATTTCACCACCTAATTTCCCTATCCAAGATCAATTACTAGTTACTACATGTAAGATGTTTATTGCCACTTTTCCCAGGGATAATCAATTGCACCGAGGACATATACTAAATGAAATTATGAAAATGTTTAATGGATCATATACCGGTACGTGTACACTGAAGTATTATTTTTCTTTCACTTGTACTCAATGTAGGCTTGAGCGGGTACATTATATGTAATACTATAATAGTAAAACCTCAATGATAGTAAATCACTTGATTAAAATTGTTATTGTTTACTTTGGGAAAATACAATGTAAACAAATATGCCCTCCATATAATTCAGCAATTTTGTTGATTAAAAAGAAATTGAACAGGCTTGTTATGAACACAAGTTGCTGTAACAATGATGCCAAGATATTACACCATTAAAGAGAAAGTTGAGTTCCGGGAAGAGGTGAAACAAAATTTGTGAGCGTTATCATTATTATTATGCAAGTGTAGAAGAACATCAATAAAAAATGTTCCTTGAAAAGCAAGGCTCTTCAAATGCCTTCATATTCCAAATATGGCATGTAACAGCATACAAATCGGGACGGATTTTTATGCCACGTGTTCATGTAGTCCCATATACATATTTCTATGTACAATGCTTGTAACTTTACCACGACTGGGCCCAATTTCTTATCATTTTGATGATTCCAGAACCTTGCAGTACACACCAATACCGGTACTTAAATGCTAGATGATCAACCTTTTCTGATTGACTTCACACTGCTTCTTTCACAAGGCAATCACATGACCATCAAACTCAACTTTATCTTTACCCAAGTAAATCATATGAAGTGCGTTGACCAACAAACGTTCATAAAGAATTTCACAATTTACCCAGAGTCACTTGATGCAATTTAATCATCAAGTCCTCAACATTTGAATGAACATTTATTTAGAGACCTGAATAAACAGTTTTGTAGAAATAGAAACTTACTGTGAAGAGTCTGAACTACAAATTGTTATAGTGCCCTCTGTGTTCAATGTAAGCATAATGTGAAAATTCAACTCATTTGATATCTGTAGACTGTAGACATGCAGCAGTAAATAAACCAGTAAATTGTCATGGGCACGACTTTGTCTTCTCCATTTCTGTGCATGCCCCCACCCCCCTTCATCCATGATACACTTTCTTATTTGATATCATCAAGTATTACCCATACTGATAATCAAAATGAATGAAATTTCTAGCAAAGGCCAATTGTAAGATTTTGAAGAAGAAGAAAAAAAAAGTGAAAATAATATAAGGTTGATGAAATACTGGACAGCAAGTATTTCTGAGATTTCAAACATGAAACACTAGATTTGTCCGTCTTATGAATACTGGTATACAATGGTAATAGCAGCCATAAAGACTTAAGAGAAAAATATAAGGCAATCGAGTACAATTCTATAACAATCATGTGATCTCTGTTCCTTTAAAGTACAACCAAAATATGAGGACCGAAGACACAATACAGGCTCTTGCATGTACACCCAGATAAAATACTTGAATGAAATACTCAAGATAAGCAAGTAGTTGGTCAATCTTGGGCCTCTTTAAAACATGTACACCAAACCTTGAGTGAGCTATTTTTGGGGTCAAAAATAAATCTTTTCATGCCCATATTTGTTTTACTTAAATTTTTTAAGTATCATTACATTGACAGATTTATCCTAGGATTTATCCTAAAACTGCGTACCGGTATTTATGCTATGGTCACATTACCAAAAAGTAGCCTGCTCGGCGACTGAGCAGCAAGTTTTTAACCAATTCTGCCCGGCGGCTGCCCGGCCACTGAGCGGCGGCCGCCCAGGCACCGCTCGTTTTTAGGGCATCGCTCGGTCGCCGCTGAAGTTTTAGCGCGGAGTTAAAATTTGGGCGGCGCCTACTCACTTTTCACTCGCCGCCCAAAATACGCTCGGTGCCTGGGCACATTGTAAATATACCCTCCACTGGCCACCAGGATGTAACCTACATGTATGTACAATAGCAGTCATCCAAACGTGGATCTAATCACACGCACAGGCAATCAATTAATTATTAATCACACTGTCATGGCATCACTATGGACTCGGCAAAACTGTAAATTAAATTACTCTAAATTGGTAACATCATTAATATTACCCATGGAGTTTACTTCATTGTTTTTTTCAAGGGTAAATGCAATCAGTCACTGTTGATGATAACTGTATGATGAGGGATGGATATAATGCGTTTCTTTGTGACACAGGGACTCTAAATGGTAATATGGCCCCACAGATTCACTCTTATTTCTTCTATGTTTAAATATAATGACATAATCATTCATTGTAAAGCAAAAACACATCAACAACAATTGCTGCAGTAGTAGTAGTAGTAGAAGACGTAGTACTAGTAGTACTAGTAATAATAAATAATGTTACTACTAAATTGCCATTGTATTTGGTATCACTTTCTTGTTTTTGTTATAACTCCATTCTGTATATGTATGTTTTAAATGTTTTTATGAAGAGTGTTGAATAAACTTTGAATTTGAATTTGAATTTTGAACTACTACAATTAATAATAATCATAATAATGATAAAAAATAAAAAACAAACAAAAAACAAAAAACAAATATAATAATAAAGATAATAACAATGATAGTGATAACTAGATGGAATTCGACTGCGCGCAGTCGAAAATGATGCCTCCGTCATAGAGCAATTTTACAAACCGAAACGGAAGAAATTTTTCAAATTCAAGTTCAATTGTAATCCATTAGTTGACCTCTGTGACCCTTGACCTTTGACCTACGTGCTCCAAAATCTAATCAGATTGTCTTCCTATGGTGATACACACTATCATTAAGTTTGAAGTTTAAATCTCCAGTGGTTCTTGAGATATTATGATAACAATCTCAATGTATGGAATTTCATAAGTTGACCTCTGTGACCCTTGACCTTTGACCTACGTGCTCCAAAATCTAATCAGATCGTCTTCCTATGGTGATACATACTATCCTTAAGTTTGAAGTTTTTACATCTCCAGTGGTTCTTGAGATATCATGATAACAATCTCAATGTATGGAATTTCATAAGTTGACCTCTATGACCCTTGACCTTTGACCTACGTGCTCCAAAATGTAATCAGATTGTTTTCCTATAGTGATACACACTATCATTAAGTTTGAAGTTTAAATCTCCAGTGGTTCTTGAGATATCATGATAACAATCTCAATGTATGGAATTTCATAAGTTGACCTCTGTGACCCTTGACCTTTGACATACGTGCTCCAAAATCTAATCAGATCGTCTTCCTATGGTGATACATACTATCCTTAAGTTTGAAGTTTAAATCTCAAATGGTTCTTGAGATATCGCGCTAACAAACTCAATACAAGGAATTTCATAAGTTGACCTCTGTGACCTGTGACCTTTGACCTACGTACTCCAAAATCTAATCAGATCGATAAATACTATTCCCGAGTCTTAAGTTTAAATCTTAAATGGTTCTTGAGATATTGTGATAACGGTCAAACGGGACGGACGGACAACCCGAAAACATGATGCTAATAATCAAAAAGATATATAGTACAAAATTATGATACTGATAATAATATTTACAATAATAACAATAAAATCATAGCAGGCCTTAAATTTCGACATTTTTAGGGCAAGGCCACTTTTATGCAGGGCACATTCTTATATTACAGCACAAATAGGAAGAATTGGAAAGGGCACATAAAATCTCCAAGGCCAATGAGAGGGGCATTGAGGCCACACAAGGGGGCATCCAAGGCCATGGCCTTGGTGGCCTTGGATTATTTTAAGGCCTGCATAGTAATGATATCAATACAATTTGGATAATTAATTTTGGAGGTTTATATGACATTACCCTCAACAGTCAAAACCATTAATTTTTGACACAACTATACTGATAAACATTATCATATTGTATGATTATAACTAGAAAATATAGTCTCTCATTCCCCTATATGCCATTCAGTCTTTTATGAATACTTGACTTACTCTTTCTGATGTCTTCAATTTTAGCCATATGCTTGGACAAACTTGCCCCTGTAATAAAAAGAAACATGCAGACATTAATAATTAGTTTCTATCACACCAATGGCAAATTAATGATTATGTTTAATTTCTTGATATTCTTCCTAAATTCACCAATGGTGAATAGTTTCATGAGTAATTCATTTTATAGAGGATTTTTTTTCTAATAACAAAAACAACTTTTTATATGAATAGAATGGTCTCAAAATATATTCAAACACAAATAAACAATTAATCACACACACAAATATCAATAATAAGAAAGAAGACTTCAATGACTAGCTAAGAGGGGGAAAATAGACCTAAAGCTGAACATATAGGCCCGTATTCTGAAGTCGTGTCTAACTCCTGTTTATCTAAGCAGTTGTCTAAGTCCTGTCTAAGTCCCGTCTAACTTTAGACACAAAGTCGTGTCTAACTTTTTTCGTATTCTGAAGTCGTGTTTAAAAAAAGTTAAACACAAAGTCCTGTCTAAGTCCTGTTTAACTTTAGACAACTGCGAGGGGTTGTTGAAGTCAAAAGGGCGCGATTCTGCTGCTTTTCAACGTCTACGGTACTTGGTAGGATTCCTCCAAAAGACGCCGTAAAGGTGTTTAAACCCTACTTGCTGACCCCGAACTTGCGGGGGAGAGCGATGGTAAGTGCATCCTCTAAAATTTCAAATACATTTTGCTGAAATTTTTCTCGTGTAGCCTGATTTTTTTTCACGATAATATTAACTATTCTTATCTAATAGTGACATCTTGGAAATTCCATAATCTATAATAAACTAACCATTCTGTTGGAGAAGTTTCTTTGCTGGTTCTTCCGAGCACTGAGGCACTGATAAGTGATATGATTAGTGCGTTTGTGTACATTGTACGTGTAGTACACGTACACCTACGTCACAGTGCAGTATATGCATGCAGTCAAGTCATTACGTCACGATCACATCAACATGGTACCAGCACGCGCACAGCTAGCTGTGCGTGTTAATTTATTTATCCGGTGCGGGCACGCTTGCGCATTGGGTCTATCGTCAGAATTAACGCCTACTGGGCATGCGCAGAAGTCGTGGCTAAAAGTTAAACACGACTTGCGCAGAACTTAAACACCACTTTACAGACAGGACTTAAACAGTTGTTTAGTTAGACGAGACTTAGACACGACTTCAGAATACGAAATTTAGTTAGACAGGACTTAGACACGACCTCGCGTTTAAGTCGTGTCTAAGTCCTGTCTAACTAAACAGTTGTTTAACTTTAGACATGGCTTAGTTAGACACGACTTCAGAATACGGACCATAGAGTCTAATCCTACATACCAGAGTCTCTTACGCATATTTGCCAGTGAAACAGGCATTTCTCAACTTAAAAGCAATACTTTAGTACTTCAAATTTCATCTTTGGTTAGTCCCATTTTATTTGTACCTTGCATTGTATTCTACAAGGTAATTTTCAAATATTTGGAACAGTTGTGCCGTTTCACCTGTGTGTTCCAACGTGGCCACATTACTGTATTCTGACATGCACTGGCAAGTCTCACACAAACATCTCTTGAGATAGAGCTAGGCTCGACAATAACAGGGCCAGGGTCCCATGGGTATCCAAATTTAAGGCCAGACACCACAAATTGTGAAGACAAAATGAACATGGGGTTCATGCATATACAAACTGTAACAAGTTCAACCCAGGCCTTCTAAAAAAATGTTAGTGTGGAAGATAAAGACCGATAATGATAATGACATTGATAATGATGGTGGATGCGATAGTGGTGGTGGTGGTTATAATGATTGAGTTGGTGATGGAAAGGGTGAAAATGGTGATGATAGTGGTGCCTGTGCATTGTGAAGGGGGGCAGGCCTCTCGCCAAGAAATTAAAAAATGCGTGGCGCGACCCGAAGGAAAATTTGACCTCCCCCCCCCCCCCCAATTTTTTTTTTTTTTTTGATTTTTTTTAGATTTTTTTTTTTAACAACTATTACAAGTAATTTGATGAATTATTATCATGGTATTATATTCTGGGTCATTGTCATATGATATGTACCCTTGCACTAAATAATCTAAATTATCAATGTTATTCTATCTGTCTATGTTGGAATTTGGGACAATTGTATCCAATGTTACGAAGAAAACAAAATGAGAATGATCCTAGATCTAGTTGTTTGGATTTTTTAAAGCTGTAATTATTTTCCTTATATTAAAAACAATATTGCATTTTCTTATTTTCACAAAAATTGCAGTACTCAAATTTCTGCAAGTCTTTTACTTTATATTCGAGTAAAATAAATTCTCTGTCTCAAAATGAAATTTATACACCCGTCAATGAAAGTTTGATTTAAGGTCAACACACACACAGACTAGGCCGCTGCGCTAAGCTATGTGCACACAATACCATACCTGCCAACCCTTACAAATAATTCAGAATATTCTTTTTGGGGGGACTTCTAGGGCCTGAAAATCTGGAATATTCTGATTTTTTCTGTTTTTTTTTTTTAAAGAACGCGCGGCGCTAGGTCAGGCCAATCAGGAACGCGTTGCGCACGCGCCACACGTAATCTGTGTATGCGAGGGCCTTGGAGGGGGGGGGGGGGGGTATGATGATGGGTATGATTTTGGTGATGGTAATAGTGGTAATCGTGGTGATAACCAAATAACTCAATTTTTATTTACCTCTCTGTTTTGTTTGATTTAAAGGGACACCACCTATTAATTTTAACAAAATTAAAGTAGGTCTAGATCTGTTTAAAGTGTTTCATTGAATTCATATTTTTCAATTTAATCTAACCAATCTAGGGTCCACCTTAAATTATACCCGCACATTGTGTGTCCATTTCAAAGAGTGATTTCAACAGGTTACTGAGACGGCTCTATTTACGTTTAGTGTCCAGACACACAACATCCCCCTTCTACCCCATCCCACTAACTAGTAACTTGTTCTTGTTCACTTAATTTGTTGTCCTCCCCAACATTTTTGTAACCTTCTACTGTTCTAGTTTTTTTACAACAGTACAAACTCAAAACTCCACACTCGGAGTCAGACACTGTCACTGGACTCTTCATAAGTTTTAACCATACATAGCTTAATTAGTCGCAATCATGACTCTATCATCTATATGGCTTCAAGAAGTCATAGGCCTAGTTCAAAATAGGCCCCTAGATCTATTCAATTTCTCAAAATCAGAAGCATTTAAGCTTTTTTATCAAAATGTACTACCGGTAGACCCTAGATCTAGATCTAGAGTCTAGAGGTCTCGATCTATAGACCTAGTCTAGATGATAGATCTAACTTTAGATCTAACTTAGATCTAGATCTAGATTCTATTCAGTATTCATCCAATTCCAATTTCCAAATTTCCCAAAACTTTGCATTACCTTAGTTTAACCCACATGTACATCCATCGTTAAACTAATGTGCTACAGCAAATGCATGCAAAGTATAGTAAGAAAGTAGATCTATAGCAAGAATCTTCGACTGTGAAGAAGGTAGACTTAGGCCTAACCCAAAGAAGAAGAAGAGCACCGCCTTGATCTAGCTGCGGCACTACCAAACACTCAGATCCCACGCCGCTACATCCCCGCTAAATTATCTAGCAATTACGGTGGATAATGTCTTACCCGTGTCAATCATCGGCTTCACATCTTTGTACCTCGGATTTGCTGGCACTTTCCTATTGAGAATCTGCAACAGAAATGAAACAAAAATAACAAAATAATCATTGACAATTAATCTTTCATCAATTAAAGACAAAATCGTGTTAAAAAATATGAAAATTAGAACTTACATCGACTGTGGTTCCAGGCCGCGAGGTTCTTCCGTGGGCAGACATGTTGGCTTGACAACTTAAAACGAAGCGATTGGGAAATCGCGATCAATAATTCAAAATTGCAAGGTCCGAATCGACCGCATCGGCGGCGCGGTGCGATGCGGCCGCGGAGGAAGATCGGGGATTGTGTATATTTATGCATGTACTTAGTGTGCACGTGCACAAATGATCGTAAACATCAACACAATTTCTATCCAAACCCATCGACTGCTGCATTAGCATTCTTCCACGGTAGGCCTAAAGGAAAGGTAAAGACAAGTTACACAACTGTTAAAGAGCTACGCTGAGGTGAGTCAATCCATCAATTAAACAGACCAATTCGTAGTGAAATGTTGAGATTTTAAAACTAGCTTTGCCTTCTTTAGCCTTTTAGGCAGCCAGACCAAAACCAGAAGTAGACTGATTCTGCAATTCTGCCAGTAGACCTAGATCTATTTACGGTAAAGGTAAAGCCAAAGCCAAAGGCAAAGCCAAGGTAGGTAAATAAATTTATGAGCGGTGTACATGCAGTCTGAAGCTATGTTACTAGAGAACTAGTATAACTGCCACGCCCATTTTTCATGACAGCAACCGACAGTCTAAATCTCTATACAATATTACATGTACATAGCTTTGCCTCAAATTGATTGTGATTGCATTATATTCAATCAATAAATGATACATTAATAAGTGAATGATGTTGTGTATGTATATTGTAGTGTTAATTGCTCGAGACTATGCCGTGCAACTCTGCTGTTATTAATTTTTGTAATGTTTTTATGTTGATATTTACTACAGACAGTCTTCTTAAACTTCACCTGTAGATCGAGGTTCTCCCATGGCATTAATACAAAGCATATTTTGTTCAAAAACAAGTTCCATCAAATCAATCAAGTATAAGTTTGTTAATGAAATTATCAATTAATATATCACAAATATGAAAAATATAGAAAACTTATAGCATTGACATGATTGCTGACTCATTAGACTAGCTGTATATACATTTGTAACTGAATTATCAAAAATGTCATTTTGTCCTTATTTCTTCTCACAATATGTTGTTTTGTCCAAATTGATCATTCTATTGTATTATTGATAGTTATCTGTACATTGAGATTATAAACTGACATACATGGAGATTATAAACTGACATACAAGTAAGATTTTGTATTGTAAATTATTATTTCTTTGTAAAGTCATATGTGTCCTATACACAGGCTATTAATGTTCAACTCCATATTACAGTGGCGGATCCAGGGGGGGGGGCCCGGGGGGCCCGGGCCCCCCCCCCTTGAGAAAAAAATCATGTAAAATCACGCGATTTTTACCTTTTGGGGGGGTTGGGCCCCCCCCCCTGGCGCTCAAGGGGGGGGGTGCAAATTTTAAAATTTTCGAGGACCAAAAAAAAAAAAAAAAAAATGTGCTCACTACCCCCCCCCCCCCCCCCCCCCCCCCCCCCCCCCCCCCCCACTGAACGACTTTTCGGCTGGTTGAGTCGTTGCGATTTTTTTTTGGACTCCAAAAAAAAAAAAAAAAAAAGTGCCGCTTACCCCCCCCCCCCCCCCCCCCCCCCCCCCCACTGAGCGACTTTTCAGCCGGCGCGATTTTCAAATTTTCGGGAGCAAAAAAAAAAAGTTGGGCCCCCTCCCCTAAGAAATCCTGGATCCGCGCCTGCCATATTACCTGGAACAAAAAAATACAGACAGATAACCTTTTTCTTTCTTTTAATGCTGTGGATCAATATCGAAGCTATATCTGTTCTATAATATGCAGGTTATTTCACTAGAAAGGCCTATCAAATCGCCATGGAACCACTACAGTTATACTCCTTACAGTGCTGATTGCATGTGTGGCTGTTTTCATTGAATACCCAGCCCCAGAGTTCTCTCCGCAGGTAAAAGAATGGCAGGACACAGGCAAACTCTTCAACTTTAATGGTCACAACATCTTTTATAAAGGTAGGTCATTCAGGATGGTTCAAATTATAAATTTGATTATATGTATATGCATAATTAAGTTAATTCAATTCAATAATAATTTAATTCTATTTTTTATTGTCAATTTTGCTTCGATGTGAATATAACTTAATACTTTACAGTTTTTCTATCAGTATACCCAATGATTTGCACTTTAGTACATGATATTTTATGATTTGGTCACTTGTAATGCTATTACAGTGATTATTGAATGCCACAATTTATGAAAGAGAAGAAGAAAAAAATACTACCTGTATTTATTATTTCCATAAAAACCATTGATTTGGTAAGAAATAGACCAGATCATTTTTAAAGATTTAATGATTATCATATGATGCCACATTTATGAGCTTGTACATGATGTTAGCTTCTGTTTTACAGATGAAGGAAGCAAACAAAATGAGGATGTCTTGGTCATTTTTCATGGCTTCCCAACATGTGGCTATGACTTTCACATGGTAAATATTTTCTCCTTTTTGGGGTGTTCTACAAATACATGCTAGTAGAAGATCCAGGTTATCTGAGATAGGCGAGGGGGAGGGGGGGGGGGGGTAGGGTATAGTCGTATAGTCGTAACACAAATGAAGAAAAGATTTTTCACTTTTTTTTCAAAGAGTAAAAGACATAGTTCTCTGGCATGCAAGCATAAATATGGGTTGAAATTATGGGGAGGGAGACACAGGCGCTTCTATTACTTGGCTAAAGTCTACAAGAGAGATGTCCTATATAGTGAACTCTTTAATTGTCAATGTCAGTCTCGTGGGCTGTCAGTCTACTGGGATGACCCCTCTAATAAGTCTGGTGTTTAGTAAAGATGTATCCCATATTTTGTTTGGCTGTACAGAGGTAAAGATTAATTTGTTACCATTTGCTTTTCAATTGTCACAGATTTGGGATGGTCTTCTAACCCAATTTGGTCGTGTTATCATGCCAGATTTCCTTGGGTATGGCTTCAGTGATAAACCGGTGAGTGTACTCTGAAGGACCAATTTTATTTGACACGATATAATGCACTAATTAATAGATGAGGTTCTGGAAATGTTTATCTATGTGAGAAGTCATATATTTCCCTGTTGAAAAAAAGTTTAGTTGCAATTTGTTGTCTATGTAATGAGCTAAATGACTATTTTGCTTGTTGTATTTTACTCTCTTACATTGAAGCCTAAGATATTTCATACTTGCAAAAGCAAAGAATAATGAATTTGACATCATTTATTTTCTGAATCCTAAATAAATGTAAAACAATTTCAGATTGTTTCTGCTTTCAAAGTCAGGTGGTGAATTTTCCTGGAAAGGTCCTGATAAGAAAGCGATCTGAAATGTATCTGAAATTCTGTATTATTTCCTACAGACAGACCACGTTTACAGTCTGTTTGATAAAGCTGATATGATAGAGGCTCTTCTCAAAAACTTGGGTGTTTCAAAATTTCATATCTTGGCTCATGATATGGGAGATACTGTTGCTCAGGAGCTCATATACAGGTACACACACTTCAATATTTTGTCGTCTTCTTCTTCTTCATCTCCTTCTACTTCTACTACTACTTCTACTACTACTTCTACTAGTATTCTTCAAAGGGCTTAGCAGCCTACTTTCTTTTCTCTTGTTACATTTGATTCTACCATCTGAGGATACTTTTTTTTACAGAACCTTTTTATTTCATTAATTTTCTGTAAGAATGATCATCAGAATGTTTGTAATACTATTTGCTCACAGGGAGCAAAACATCTCAGTTCAGAGAGCCGTCTAATATCTTGAATTCTCAGAATCTTTTGACTATGCAAACTTACCATATATAATGTTTTTCATCCTGTTCTTAAGACAAAACAAGCTCTCTGAGATGGTATCTCGCTCCAGTAATGAACTTGAAATCATCGGTGTTTGTCTATCAAATGGAGGTAAGTACAACCCCAAATTTCTTAAATAACTTTTCACCTTGAACAAGAAATTTTAACATTAAAAAAAAAATCCATGTAGATACAATGATTCTTTTCAAAACTTCATACCAGGTACTACATGTACAGAGGAAAATAAAGAGAAACTGAAGCTGTCATCCTTTAAACAAATCTATTTAAAAAAAAAACACTCAAGAAATTATTTTTCAAGGGCTGCTCTTAGATGTTTTTCCAGGCAGATTTTAGGGGAAATTTAGAGCAATATAAATTATACATGAGCTCAAACCCAGACTTTGTAACATTTTTTAGTGTCCTTACAAATCCCTTGATAAAATAGAACTTCATATATTGCATTGCATTAATATTCCCAAATTGTGACTATTAAATCAAACATTTAACATATATATTTCAGTTACAATAATGTGATTGAACTATACATATATATTAGGATTAACGGTATATGTTTTCTTGCAGCTTATTTTTTAATATTATTAATATTTCATTCTTTTAGGAGTCATACCAGAGACCATTCATCAACGATTTGTACAAAAAGTAAGTACATTGCTTTATTTTTGTATATATTTTTTTTTTTACTCCTTTACAAAAAATGTATTAATTAATTAACATAGTGTTTGGCCCCTTTACTGTAGTTGCATATGTGTATTGATTTTTCATGACTATTACTAATAAAGAGAGTTGATTTGTTAGAAGAAATTATTTTTTAAACAGGGACAGAAATCACTGGTAAATGGATTACTTACTATTTGAATTCAGTTTATTAAGAATATACACGTACCGATTGAGACATTTTCTGGTTTGAGACACCAGTAATCTAAATGGCCTGGTTTCATATCCCACCGCTGCCACCATGCAAAATGAAATGAAACAAAGTAACACCAGAGACGTAACATTAATCAAACTGCATATATGTGTGTAAATGAATGACCTTTATTGAGTCAGAGTGCAGAGTGACTGCCTAGCCAGCAACCTAATAAGGCGGAGTAATATATAATCACACTACCATGCAGGACCATGCGTGACACATGGGTGCCCAAAGTCCAAACCCTTCCATGAGCCCATGCATACAGATTATGAAAGGGTATCAGTCTAGACTCCCTTCCAAGGATAGTTAGTGTGGAGTCCTGCCATGACTGAAGCTGTATACTGGGTTCACACTACACACAGACTTTGTTTACACATCATTATATGACATGTATGATGATTTCAAATATAGCACTGTTTTCAAAACAAGGATACGTAGATAGAACTATGATATCTTTTTGTACATTTTTGATTAAGTTTCCCTTTAACTTAGATTACGATAGACTTTTTGTCTGTTGATTTCACTTGCAAACAACTGGAGAAAAGGCACAGCTTTAATTTTCTTCTCTCTGTTATGTAGTTTTTTAACATTACACATAATCGTTTGATGAATCATTCTTGTGTCCATTTTACAGATTCTATTGATGCCATACTTGGGGGCACTGGCACCCTACTTCACCAATAGATTTTTATTTATGAAAGGGTAAGAAATTTGCAAGTAAACATTTCCATTATACACCATAATTTTGTTAGTTGTCTTAAATTTCTCGCTGTTCCATCAAATTTGTTACATCAAATTCTCATTAATGCTTCAATGAGAATCATTGATAAGTAACTTCCTTTGTTTTATTTCATCTTACAATGTTTGGGATAAGTTTTTTTTCCAGATATGCTTGTTAATAAATATCACTATAAAGGAGATCGGTATTCTTATGGATATACAGCTGAAACCAAGTACATTTATTTTTCAGATATGACAACATGAAAACAGTGAGCTAGAATTCATAAATTGTCATAAATATGTAGAACTTTAATTTGCAAAATAATAGAGTAATACAATTTATAATTATTTGTTTACAACTGCAGCCTGGGGGAAGTTTTTGGAAAACCTACTCAGTCTACAGCGGAGGAATTATTTAACCAATGGACTTTATCAAGGCACAACAATGGTCATCTCGTTACACATCTGTGAGTATACTCAGCTAAGTCTGTCTTGATAATGAGCATTACAACTCCTTAAACCTTATTAAATACATGAACATGTACATGTAGATTTCTATGTCTAAAATACAATGGTCTGTAGAATAAGGGATGGAACATTTCTTGACTATATTTGGAGCTAGTAGGTGTCTTTAAAACTCAGTCATTGAGCTGTGTGCTATATATCCAGGCCCTAACTTGAAATGTGAAACCAGCTAAAAAATATAGTCTGAAGCAGTGAAAATCAAATTACCCCTCTGTAAAAAAGCATTGTTATGCTAACAACGCAAAGTAGTAGGAGCAACCCTCTGCCTTCCTCTTATAAGTGTGTCTTTTATTATTGTAAAATGTATGTTTGTTGATGTTTCTTAATTGACAGAGAATCAATGCAATACAATACAATCTAATTGGAGGATTAATATAACTGTTTCATTATTCCTTGTCAGAAAAGTGAAAGAAATATCCATGTCTACCAATCTTCAGAAAGCTGGACTTTTGAAGATGGCAAATTACATTTCTTCCTTTTTATTGTAACATTTCTTTGTGAATTACTCACTATTTATTCATGGCAGTTTGATCAACTATCTTCGTGAGAGGTATAGCAACAGAGATCGATGGGTCCATGCTCTTTCCGAGACCGCCATTCCATGTAAGTATGCATCTTGTAGTAGCTTTGACCTCTCATAGAAGCTACATTTAGTCAAAAAGAAAAACACACAGTTTCAATTTCAAACTGAAGATAATGTCTAGGGAGTATGTTGGGAAGTACTGAGTAATTCATGCCATCCTTACTGTATTTTCTTAATTTGGAATTTAAGATTCAATTCGTGCATGGTCGTTTTAAATGTTCCTACTTCTGCAGTTTCAAAACAATGGACTCTCATCCATGTACCTGTTTTCTAACAAGTGATAGCTAATGTTCCGATCTGATTTCTATTTTTCTTTACTTCATTAGTGTCTCTTTTCTGTTTATTTCTTTCTTGATAAAGAGGATCATAACAATATGCCATCTTTCTCTTTATAGTGCACCTCGTCTATGGTCCTGCAGACCCTGTCAATCCAAAGGATCCTTTCCTCAGCACTTACAAGTATGTTGTTTGTTTGTTGTTGTTTTTTTTTGGGGGGGGGTTCCTTTTTGTATTATTTTTTATTATGAGAAGTTAATCAAGGAGGAAGTAGTTGATAAACTCTTCATAAATCCTGGAATTCTGATTTCTAGTAAGAAATTTAGCCAGCTGTGCTGAGTATGAGGTGGAGAGGATGTTATTACTGTAGTGATGATCTGACTTGACCAAATTGCGTGCTGTTAATTTGATAATAGATTTATTTTTAAAATTAACAGATTTGTAGTTTTTTTAATTTTTTGATACTGATCATTAGCCAATATTTTACTGTGATCATACTTTTGAAGAATAGAAACGTCAAATTGTATGAAAGGAGGAAAAGCTTTTCTCTCTTTACAACTCCTCTTCAACCCTGTTTTTTATATTTGTATGTCTATAAAATATTTGTTTAAACAGGCCTGAATTAAAATGTTTATCAAAAGGTGCTTGAAAACAGGAGTTTCCCATTTCGCATACTCCATGGTATCTTTTAAGATATTTGCCTAGTTATAAACTTTTCACTGAGTTAATGTTATGATGATTTTTCAGTACAAACAATAACAAATTATTTGTTTTACTCTTTGTCATTCTACTTCTCTAGGAAACTAGTGCCCAATTCAGGTGTGAGCGAGTTAGAACCTCACATCAGTCACTACCCTCAGCTAGAAGCTCCCAAGGAATACCTGAGAGCATGTCTTCAGTTCTTTAAGACTTTGCAGAAGTCTTGAAGGATATGTATCTTTCAGCATGCAGATTAGTGATGAATGTGAAATTTCAAAGTGCTCTTCATCAGTTTTGAACAGAAAGGGTTTTATTATTCAAACATCATTAAATCAGAAGATCGTATATTTCTTGAAGTGTACGTTCAGCTCAGGGCATACATATGTCTATGAAGGCATCCTGACAATAAAATCTCTTACTGCTAAGTGAAGTATCGGTATGCGAAAAATAAAAGTGCCTCTTTATGAAGGTGTTTATTATACAGAATCCAATTATTGAAATACCTGAGAGAGTGAGAGAATAGGTGTAAAATATTCCATGGAATCTTGTCCACATCAAATGTGTACTTTGAAGTGCAGAATCATATTTAGAATTCAGTGACCATAGTCAAGATACTGTGAGCACTTTGATTAGTTATGTTGTAAGCCATAATTCTCTTTATAAGAAATAGTTATTATCAGTAATTAATTGATGATAAATAAAAAATTAATCTATTCTACAACTGATAAATTAAAAAGGTCCTCAAGAATGCCAGTTGACAATGGTGATCTTTTTGTGGTATGTATTCATCATTAACTCATAAGTTCCATATTTTGAAAAAATGCAATAGGGCTCTGAAATCATAGAAGTAGAAGAAGAAGATTTATGAAACTGACATATTGCATTTTCAGGTATTACCTGTTCAGCTATTTTGTGGAAGATTCAGACATGTTTTGAAGGTCTTGAACAAATTTGGTTATTCATGAATGCTTTCTTTTCTACATAGCAGTGCATACATGTAAGTGACATTTGTTTTAGCTATCTCAAAGAAGTTAATGTTTGTCTATCCTCACTTATTATAATCATTAAGTATCCTCATAGTTATATGGTTTCCCTCGTTATAGTTGGTTGTCATAAGGCTAAGAGATGGGAACCTGTATAATGCATTTGCTAGGTACATAAATATATACAAGAGATGTGACTTTACTTTTAAAAGATCACTATTAATCTAAATTATGTCAAGACTTACAAATGCCTTTGATATACTATTTAATTTTAATTGGGGTTTTCCTTTGTACATTTACTACATTGTATTGAAATGTGCCACATTTGATTGCCTAATTTGTTCATATTGTAGCTGATGGGTAATTAGGGCAAGTCAAGTATTATTGCATAATTGAGGTTGCTTTTGAATAACAGCAATAATTATATTTCAGGAAATCAGTACTACTGTGATTTTGTTGCAGTGTATTTGAGTAATTTGTATAATGATTATATGTTAACTGTACAATGATTTTGTTTTAATATTCTTGGTTAAGATTAGAATAGAAAGACAATATGTTTACTTGTAAAATAAAATTGGTATGTAAATATCAGTTAGAACAATCAAAAGAATTGTGACTATGACTATAATTGTGCTTCAGTTTTTGTATTGATTGGTGGTTAGACACATATTACGCCTTTGGCAATATGATTTTCATTCATACAATAACTTAAATTTCCCTTGTCCCCTGACATTTTAATCTTTTCCCTTTTTAGTGAGGGACATTTGAATTAATGATCCATTTCTTCTACAGTAAGTGCAATTATTTCAAGTATTCCGATACATTGAAAGTGATCACTTATTCTATTCATTCCTAAAACAGTTATTGAAACTTAAAATAAAAACTAAATACAATGTGCAAAGATTTACAGAATAAATTTTATCATGAATTTTATTCAAACATATTTATATGTGGAATGAGATTTTTTTGTTTACCTTCATAAAAATGATATCAAAATTTCAAAATGTGTCTTTGGAATCATTCCTTTTAATTCCTGTACAATACAATTAAGATGGACTAGAATAGTCTTTGGAAATATAGATCTCTAATGATTACTCCAATTACCTTAACTACTCCCACACATACACATACCAACAGGGAAGCCCTCTAGTTTTGTATGAAGTTTATGCCATTTTGATAAATATCGATGATAATTGGAAGTGCATTTATATAAGGGCATTCCTTGATTTCAAGTTTCTGACAACAGGTCAGCGTACAAAATTACAAGAATAATATAGACAATGCATTTACACATATTTAGTTATCTTTAAAGGAACACATTATACTATTAACTATTTAATTATTACTTGGAGGGTAAGGCATTACTGAGGGGTTAAAGTATTATAAAATGATAGAGATTTTGGTGGTATAGTGGTTCATTCACTTGACTCTCAATCCAAGGGTTAAGGGTTCAAATCATGGGCATCTGTTGGGATATGAAACTCACAGTACTTTGTTCAGCATTTAGAGCATCTGTAAAATGGCACCTGGCTGGAATGTTCCCCAGGGTGTAGAGAATGTGCATACTTTGTGTGCGGGCAAGTCTGAAATCTGATGACCGGGATTATAATATATCTGTAAAGCTCTCAGAGACATATTTGCTGTATTTTAGCACTATAAAACCAGAATATTATTAAGTGCATTTCAAACTCAAAGCTGTTAAAAATTATGATACACTTTCAAAGGACATCTACATGTGATATTTACAATATAATATTACACATGAATTTTAATTATGCATCATGCTTGAAGGATAATTCTACAGTATTTCTATTCATAATAAGGAATGAAAAAAACTTTGTTCAATTACACTTCTCCTAACTCATAGCCTGCCATGAGGCTGCATGCACGCTATTGTTACTCTGCTTCTTGCATGCTAGCACGCATTCGTAATAGCAGTTATTGTTCATGCCCATTGGACTGTGCCTAGTGTTTTGCACGCGCTATTGTTAGTACCATCGCGTTAATCTGATTATCTCGTTATAAATCTGGCACTGGGGGGATTAGCCCTTTGGCAGGATAAGAGCTAAAGACAAAGTAAGGCACTTAAACTATTCTTTGGATAATGTTTTAGAGGAAAGAAATACTAGTGGTTCAAAAGGCACAATTGCATTCAAAAGAGTCAAACATATATGTTGGTTAGAGACGCAATTATGAGGAATGATTCTACAAAAGATGAGAGATGAAAGGACTTTGAATATAAGAAGTAGCAATATATATGTTTTAAATGCAAGAAAAGGTGAGTTGATACTTAATAGATAGAGTAAAGATATCTAAAATAATGATGGAGGTAGCATGACACTACCATGGTGACGCATTATATCCTAGATAAGATATACAGAAGAAAAAAAACACTGAAATATATTTGTACTAATATAATCTATTTCCTTAATCACAAGTACAACAAATTTATGGCAGCATTGAATGTACAATACACTGTAAAACATTGAAATCTTCCTAGGGAAGGACACACATTTGTATGAGCTGTACTCTGAGATGTGGAATGTCAAATACACAATTTAAAAAATACATTTCTATGATTACATTGAATAAACAATACAGGGCAAGAAGACAAAATTAATTCTATTATCTTAACTTCCAATCTAATTAAAAACTCAAGTTCTAACAAATATTTGCATCATGAGTTTTGCAAGATGAAAAAATAACCTGCTCTTCAAAACAAAATATATATCATATACATACTTCAAAGATCTTTGCTGGCACATCATTGTCTGTTATAATGTAAATGTAAAATGAAAAACAATTTACTTGTAATGATAAAAAAATAAATTCCAATCTACCTTCTTATTGATTCTGTTATACAACAGGAGTTTTTTGTTGCTCTGGTCTTTGAATATTCATACATATATGTTGATATTATTTTTAAATTCTATACATTGTATTTTATCTATAGTGTAAGAATATTCTACTAGATCAGTTCAGCAATGATAAACAGCTTTTTTTTCTTGCCTATTATTGTTTAAGTTATAAATACTCCACTTGAAATCATTCAATGTCATTAAATGGAATAAACTGTTTATACTTGCAACAAAAGCCTTCAATTTTTCTATATCACTTTTAAAAAGTTATGAAAGCTTTAAAATACACTTATTAGTGGGTTACTATATTCTAAAGTTAAGCCCAACATGATTTTTCACAAATCATGCAATGAACCACCATAGATGATTTCATAACATTTCCCTTCTGAATCCATGGGTTTTTTAACATGATTTTCAGCTGCATGAATGAAGTGAGTACATAATTACATTGCATCAGGTAATCACCCTTTCATATCTCACTGCATGCATTACCAGCACCTTTCTTTCTATGACTATGGTAGTACAGTTACTTTGTTGGTATCTCCTCTTGCACAGCCCCCAAACGTTCAACAATCTGGAAAATATAAAATGAAAATTATTTGTTTTCCTTCTTTTTTTTCTACCATTAATCATATACATTAATGAATAATCAAGAGAGCTTAGCCGGTATATATTACAGTAATTTTGGGCCTTAATTCTCATGTGTGACAAAAAGCACTGGAACCATGAAAACTTGATTTAAACCATGTTGAATTGTATTCATCTTATACATGAGGCAGACTAAAATTTATAAATGGCAGGGTTACATTAAAACAAATGGTTTGCACATTTTCTTTCAGTTCAAAATTGGGTCAGTCATCATGAGATCTTTTATATTTCAGTGGTTGTGACATAATACACTTTTCATGTAAGGGTAAATGTTTTTTTACATGAGAAAGCAAAATATTCTCAAATCAATGATTATGAAAGTAATATTTGCCAAATACAGGGCCAAGTATGTGACTGTTGGTTCTCTTTACAAACAATGGGCCCATCATTTTCCACAAAAAAACCTGAAAAGAGATGCTAAAGGATCAAGGGATGGCTACTGACGCCTGGAAGACTTGGAGAAGGGCCATAAGGAAAATGTCCAACCCCACAGAATGGCGGGAAAAACAGATGCTAAACAGGGATGATGAATAAATCACCCATACATATTCTCCTCACCTCTTCAATGTCTGGTCTCTTCCTAACCTTCTGCTCCGTGCACCGAGAAGCGAGGTCGTACATCACTTGGGCTGATTTTTCATTCCACATCTCTGCATGTCTATCAGTAACACCACATCGTTGCGACTGTCCATGATATTGTCCACTGTAGTCATGATGTGTGTCTCGTCGTACACAGGTAGACCGGTCAGAATCTCCAGGAGAACCTGAGCTTGCGAGAGAATGATGAAGGTTGACAAGAGATATAGGTATGAAGGAATCGTCCGTCTTGTAAAGCAAGGGTTGAACAATATCAAGCTTATAAGCCTGTCTGCACTAGTTTGGCCAGGGGGATTAGACCTCCCTGCAAGGTCACTGGCAGTTGGGTATCTCATCAAATCAGCTCTCAATTAACATAAGAAAAAGGGGATCATGGGTGACCAACAGGCACCGATTAAGCATTGTTTGCTATATAGAGGGCGCAAGTAGCTATAAGTATAGTGCAGTGGGGCTTTAAAGTCTCGTTTTAAAAAAATTCAATGATGTAAGCATAGATCACTTACCATTCTGTACTTTAATCTATACGGGCCTATGTGTTCTGTGCAGATACTCTATTCATCCATATTTGACATTTATTCCTGATTTATTCACCCATAAACTTTAAGCTGCTTAATCAATCATATCTGAGAGAGATTTAAAACTCTACTCATACCTAGATTCCAAATGACTTATAATCAATGAATCATGACAAACACCTTCAAAGGCCCTAACGAATGTACAGCATAACAGTTTTGTACTGACCAAATGGCATTTGCAAAAATATGAACTCACCAATCCAAAGCTGTAAACGTCTGTCTTTTTAGAGTATTCACCAAAGTTGGCCTCTGGTGCCATGTATGCTGTACTACCAATAGTGACGCTGGTATGGAAACAAGACGATTCACCTTTCTGCTTGCCAGACTTGTCCCGAACCAGCCCAAAGTCACAGATCTTGGGGGTCAGATTTGCATCAAGGAGAATATTGGCACTGCAGAGAGGAACAAGTTTTTGGAAAAAAAATTAATCTAGGGCTGACAAAAATCTGATTAAGATATTATTTGGGGATTTATATTTACTCTAAACTTAACATATGTTCACTGGTGACTATTGACAGAGATATCTTTGCTATTTTCCTGATTCAAATTGAAGAGGGAAGAGAAATTTAGGATGGAACCAGATTTTTACTTTTTAGGAGACATAAGGAATTCCCAAACATTGAAATATATTAGCAACAAAAATATTTTGATTACTCCATAATGTTTTTTTGCACAAAGCTTTGTTTAAAGGGTAAAGCGATTAAAGATATATAATATATATGCATAATAGAGAGAGAAAGAGAGAGAGAGAGAGAGAGAGAGAGAAAGAGAAAGAGAGAGAGAGACAGAGAGAGAGGAAAAGAGAGGAGAAGGGAAATATAAAATGGAGTTGGGAGAAGGAGACCTTGTGACAAACCTCTTGATATCTCTATGAATGAAGCCCTTATCATGTAGAAAACGTAGCCCACATGCCGAGCCCCATGCGATGTCAAGTCTCTTTGGCCAAGACAAGGGCTTAGGAGTGCATGTAGTATCCCTGCAGGCTAGACGATCCCTCAGTGCACCCCCTGTGATTAGCTCATAGACCAGGCAGAGTTGAGGTGGTTCATAGCAGTAGCCATACAGTATTACAAGGTTTGGATGCCTCAGTCTCCAAGAAAATGAAGTAATGATAAATATGATTACTGGTAGGAAAGCAATTTTTATTATTATAATCTTTGAAAGAAACAAAATGATATTCTATTTAATAGGGTGCTATTGAAAAGAAATGTTTTCTTCAAAAAAAATATCCAATTGTATGTCAGCCATTGGTGCAAAAGTGTAAAAGTGTAAATTGCAAGAACTACTGTAAATAACTTGTTTGCATAATTTAACCGTACTCTGAAATAATTATGAATCTTTTAATCTCAAAACAGAAACTAAGACACTTTTAATGTCATTATATTTGTTATAGAACAATTATACTAAAAGACTTTTACTGTCATTTTTCTACATGCAGTGATTGAAGTGCTTTAAGTGCATAAATGTATTTGTGGAAATATGATAGTAACACACCTGCATAATGATTTGAGTTCACTATTAAACTGCCCCTCTATACTAATCTCTTCAGACATCACGTGCTGTAAAATGAAACAGATATAAGACTTTCATAGAGACAAAGACAAGTAAATGGTACAGATGAAAAGAGAGAGAGAGAGAGAGAGAGTGGGAGACATAGCAAGGCAGAAAGTGAGAGATATTGTGATATATATTGCAAGGTAGTGAGACAAGAAAAATAATTAAGGGGATATACAAATACCACTATTTAATCAAAAAAGAAGTGGGCCATGGAGAGTAGGAAAATGCACATTGAAAATACACGGCCCCTTTTTTATTAATTTTAGAAAATATTAAAGAAAATATGTATCTATAATAATGTAAAGGAAACTAAAAGCTTTTAATCAATTGTTCATAACAGATATATAATTTCAACATATCGGGAATCATAATAATTTAACTATTTTAATAACCAGTCTATTAAATATTGTTATTTTTTCAATGAATGGAGATTTTTTGTATGCATTAGCAAATTTGATAATTACAATATCCAGCCCTGTGATCATTACAAATGTATATAATATTAACTAAAATACAAGTATATATCACCAGTCCTTTTTTATCAAGTAGAGTTTTGGCAAGATGTAAATGCAGGTATTAAACTATAAACATAATGTAAGTTTAGACAAATCAATAAACAACTATCCTCATTCATGATAAAGGAGTAAAGATTTCCCTTGAAAACATCAAGAATCATTTTGTGACTTAGTTATAAAAAAAAATTCCTTACCTCTTTTAATTTTTTCACAGCACAAGGTTCTTCTCCTGAGAATCTACCCTTGAAGACCACTCCGAATCCTCCCTCATCAATGAGACAACCTCCATCTTTGATCTTCTTCTGATTAAAGCCCCCCGTCATCCTTGATAGCTCTTCAAAGCTAAACCTCTGAACTATAATGATATCATAATAATAATTATCATAATAATAATATTGATAAAAAGAATAACAACGGTTATAGTAATGATAATAATGATTATAATAATAACAACACTGACAACAATAATAATAATAGTACGGTAATTACTAAAAATGACAATAACTATAGCTTCTTGAAATTAATTACGCAATTATAAGCACATAATAACTGTAATAAAGCGAAATACAATCAGTTCAAAGCAACTAGAAAATAGCTCTTAAAAAGTCCCACTGGTCAACAAAAACCAAAGCATTATCCTTACAGAACATAGAATAGATGGGATGTAGGACCAGAGTATCACCATGACATCACCTGAGAAGATGCAGTAACTATAATACTTGTATATAAAAAACGCTAAGAGGAGCCCAGCAACACAGTATTTTTAGACAAATGGCCTTTATTTAAAATGCTTATGTTTTATACATTTCCATGGGAGATCTTGATCAAGGTGGAAAAAAAAATCATGTAGCTTTTATAAACACTGTTTACGAGACAGCTGGTCTTTCAAAAAAGTCTGTCATTAAAGCAGGTTTGAATGCATTTACCTGTTTGGGGGTCAAAGTTTGGTAGCATTGTCGAGTCTGCTGGGTACTCCGGTTTTGCCCCTGGTCTGGGAGGTATATTAGGAGGTGTTGATGGATTCCATGAAGGAATGTTTGCTGCACCAGTGGCCTCTAGCTCCTCTCGTAAAGCGTCTGCACTAGAACCTTGCTCGAGAGATCAAATTAAATCGCATGATGATAACAGTTTCTTATCTTTTATATACCGGTAGCTACCGGTAAGCATTATTTAATGTCACAGTGGAAAAGATAACACTATGTGATACTTGTATGTTTTTCAATGAATACGGTACAATATACTACAAATCTTTAAATTTAATCATGTTTAATTTACCTAATCAGTATAATCGGTATAATCATTTATTATTTAGGTGTTGCCATTATGTTTTAAAACAATATGTTTGGCCATTATTTTTTTCTATTTTTTTTTCCTTCACTTTTAATGTTTAACTCAACGATAATCAATGTATAACTTGATATTCCAAAATAATTTATTTCTCAACAATTTGATAACCTTTCACTTAAATATTGATACTCAAACATCACTAAAGTCAACAAATGTGTTAACAGTAACCCATCCAACTTTCTAAACAGAAGACAAGATTAGGTGTTTTTCTTAAATCTGCTAATATGTCAACCACTTTACAATCTATACTATATACCGGTATATACAATTACATACATGTACATACCAATACTATGGCCAGTACCTACGTAGGGAATTTATATAAGACATTAATATAATTTAATTATTGTTAATAATATCATTATTATTTTTATCATGGTTATTTTTATTATTATAATTATCATCATTACTGTTATCATTATATTATTATCAACATTATTATCATTCTTATTGTTATTATTATCGTCATCATCATTGCTAATATTACAATCCATAAATAAGAAATTAAAGCAACTCCAATTGGTTAAGAATTACCTGGTAGAAGAGCATCCATGGCCGCTAGGTGATGCATTTCACCGAACACCTTGAGAAGATCCGATACCCTAGCATTAGTGGTGCCCCAGTCCTGTAGGACCGACTCTGTGGGACTACCTCCTGGTCTCTGCAATGCCAGTGCAAACATGCTGGGAAGGAGGGGGAAGGAGGGGGAAGGAGGGGGAAGGAGGGGGAGGGAGAATACAAGGATAACAGATTATTTGCTCTCGTCAAAAATCTGACAAGAGGATCGGAATAAAGATGCAAAGTTTGATTAGCATGAAAATGAAATACTTGTAATCAATACCTCTTGTTATCCAATCCAATCCAATCCAAAAGATATTTGATAAAGCGCCTTTTCCTTGCAGTTACAAAGCGCTGCACACAAGCTCCACAATGTTTGGGCCACTTAAAAGCAAAAGTTACACACTTTTCAGAGATCAGCAAAGTATATGTAGGCTGGTAATAAAGTAATTTCTAGCAGAATAGATGTGACTTGAGTAGTTTCTTGATACAGAATCAATGTTTAACTTTTGATGGTAATAATTAAATACATGTACAATATTTTCAAAAGTCTCCACTCTTGTTGCATACAGGTTGAATCATGAATAAAGTAACATCCTGAAAGTTCACTAATATCATTAATCTTATATTTTGCATTGTATTAAAAAACATTTCATTAATCATAACTTCCATATGCAGATTAATCTGGACATTTCTCAATGATATTGATCATATTCATACATGTATGACAAGGATGAGATATAATTAAACTCCTAAAAACAGTTTTGCTTTTTAAGATGGAACATCAATATTTCTCTTGTTACTATATTTTCGAACTTGATGTTGGTATCATTTAAAAGTTCTCTTTACAATGATGCCCCATTTGTAATGATTATGTAATCATGGAATGTGAAGTAATGTTGTATTGTTATTGTCAGCAGTGGATTCTTCATTTCTTTTGAAGATGGATTGTTTAAATGCGATTGTGGCAGTTACGCATGAATGCCAATGGTGTATAATTCTCCTATTCATTGGATATATAAGAATGAAACATGTTTTGAATGTGGTCATTCACGAATTGCAAGATATTGTTTTCACCTTTTGTTTGGAAGATGAAATGTGTTTTGAATCAACCGATTGTGAGATTACCGTAATTAACGTTGTATAAACCGCCCTCGTGTATTAACCGCACCCCTCTTTTTCGCCTTTTTTTTTGGTGTAAAATCATTACCGGTAACGTAAATTAAAAAACAGTAGGGGACCTAGGATAGAACCTTGTGGTACACCATGTAATAGAAGAAAAATTGGAGGAATTATTATTATAAACTACATATTGAGATCTATCAGAAAGATTACTTTCAAACCAAGATGACAGACAAATTTGATTGTTGTTCTAGTTTCCGAATGGTGATTCAACACACCGATTACCGAGCTGGGAGACATTGCCAGGCATATCGCCAGGTGGAGGGGAATAAATCGAAACTTTAAAAAAAAAAATTGTTTTTTTTGTTTTTTTGGTGTACCGTGTATAAACCGCATCCCCGACTTTAAATTTTTTCGGCGGCAAAAAGGTGCGGTTTATACACCGTTAATTACGGTATCAGTGTGTTTGAGTATCCATCATCCCAAAAAATGAAGAATTGTTGACAATTTTGCAATGTTTCACTATTGACTTGGCCCCATTTTCAAGTGTAATGCACATCCCATGATTATGTAACAAGTACAAATGGGGCATCATTGTAAGGCCATGTAAAATTGATTTCATGTTGATCGTCCCCGCCCGCTTCCTTTTTGGGGGCCGCCTCCTATTTTTTGTTATTTTTTTTTTTTTTTTTTATTTTTTTTTTTGAATTTTTTTTTGATTTTTTTTTTTTTTTGAAAGAAAAAAAACATGAAAAACACTGCTAAAATGGCTCTATTTCTGATTTAAAAAAAAAAAAATTGTCGGCGGCCATCTTGAAAAAAAATAGCCTCGACTGTCAGGGAAAATGTACCGAGCGGCCATTTTGAGCGGCCATTTTGAAATATCAAATATCAAATAACATGGTACACCCTCCTCCTCTTTTTCAAAAAATCCGGACGATCAACATGTAATCAATTTTACATGGCCTAAAAAAGAAATAACAGGCTTTTCAGAGATACCAACATCACGTATGATAATATAGTAACAAGAGAGATTTCAACGCTCAAACTCAAATTGCAGAACTTTTTTGAGGAGTTTATATCATAGCTATTTGATACCATGACTATTTGATAGTCATGGGAAACAGTTTGTTTGTTTGTTTTTTAAACGAACACACACTGTATATAGATACCTTATTTGCTGGGTGTTATACTTGAGTTCTTGGACACCTGGTCGCCGTGGCAACAGAGCAGCCATGCCTCTCCAGTCCATGTATGACCCCAGCTGATGGTCAAGGCATAGAGCTAGCCTTCTTATAGCACTCAAGGGGAGTTCTCGGATGAAAGTTTCCCTTGTCACATTCATGTTTTCTGGTCTGTGTTGAAAGGTTGTCAACAATAAAATGCATGTCTAGAATAAAAATCTATTTGGAATTGCAAAGTTAATTCAATTTTAATTTTTTTTTTTTTTATGTGAAGTAGGAATAATTCCATATTCGCTGACATTTCTTTTTTCAGATTTCTTTTTTCCAAGACGGTTATTTCTGTCTACAGTCTAAGTTACTAGGGTAAGGCTATACTTGACTTTTCTAGCCTCGTATATAGTCAAAATTTTCTTACCTATCGGTCTACATACATTACATGTACACATACTGTCACTGTATCTTTCTGAATATTTCATCATAGCCTACATATTTTTTCTCCAGATGTGTTGTTTATTTTTATTCCAACTTCTAATGAAAGTTATTTCCTCTACAAATTCAAACTTACTCAGTCAAACTGAAGATGAATTGAAACTTACTCAGTCAAAATGAAGATGAATTTAAAGTTAAACTTACTCAGTCAAACTGAAGATGAATTTTTTGCTAACTCGGCCACTTGCTCAGTTGCTGCAGCATGCAGATCTCCTCCTGACTCCTCACACAGTAGGCCTATTGTGAATATATTTGCCCATAGATTAGATCTACCGATAGCTGATAAATGTCGATGTAGCTAAAGACCTTAGTTTAAGGCTATACTATATTTTTAGAACATTAGTCTATGCTTAGCAAAAATCAAAGTCTAAATATACAGAGCAGTGAATGTCTTACAACTTGATCTTGATGAAGCTGAATTACATCCGCACGCAGAACAACGTAATAAAGAATGATCAACGACATTAGGGAAAGTACCCTACTGCAATTCCGGGTTGAAGATAGTCGTTTTTACAGGTGTTTGTAGCGTAAACCTAGGAATCAGTGAACGTAATCGACGCGATCCCAGAATTACAACAACAAAAACGGCTTCATAAAGGCTAAGTTTATTACCATTCGTATGTGTACGTACGTGTAATGGAACCAGTACATGTTATGTGCAGTTTCAGGTATTGAATCCTCAAGGCCGGGGCTCAAGAACAACGAGATCGAGATTTTGAAAAGGTGAGCACAATCATACAATTGTTTTGTGGTACCACTATTTCAATTAATGTGCTCTAAATTGAAATCTAAGGATCTAATTATCGTTAACTAAGACTGAGAGTGAGACATAAAGTCTGCCAGCTGCAGTCCAGCTCGTTCAACTTGAACGCCTAGCCTCCATCTGCGAGCAACTACATGTAGCTAACGCTCGCGCAGCCCAGAAGGTGCGGGCAGGTGGGGCCTGAGCTGAGTGCTGGGCCAGCGCAAGGACGCAGGGCCAGGGGTAATTTGATGCCATACAGCAGCAGTACTCCTACTAGATCTAAATGTCGTCATTCACTCTCATCACTCTCATCAACGATGACAGTTCAATTTAGATCTAACAATTGTAACATGTTACAAGTTAGACAGCTAATTTTAATTTTTATGGTAGGCCCTAAATGTAATTCTAAAGATGTTTGAGGTAAAAGTTGAAACCAGACTTGGTCTTACTCTTGGATTCTAGAAAACCGTGATCAACAGCTGCCTAGGGCTACCTCTACAATGCAAGTCTAGGCTTTAGATACCACATTAAAGTGAATATGTTCCACGTTCATGTATATAAAATGCTCTACGCAACTGAAGCTTATATGATGCTGCTGCCGCTGCTGCGCTGAGTTTGATCGAACCATGCGATTTTCTACACCTCGTTATCAACACCTCGTTATCAACATCAACAGTATACGGAAGAAAAGGTAGTCCTGTTGGTCTTCCGGTCGCTTCTTCTTTTGGTTGTGATTAGCTTGGCTTCGGACCTAGTTCCGTGCAGAGGCTGAGGCTGATCTGTGGACTTTGAGGTTGCTGGGGCTTTTATTATTTAACGAATTAAGGTATCTTGTGGTTGTGGCAATATATGCAGCTGTTCATGTGATGTGACCTTAGTGTAATAAAATTAAGCAGACCTCTGATAGCAATGATTTTGGTGGCGTGAAGAACCGGCAGCTTTGCATCACATTTGTAACATGATGATAGCCATTTTATGAAACAAAAAGCAAAAGCACTTAAAAGCATCAACATTTCTTGCTAATTAAAACAAAACTTATGTAGACCAAGACCAAAATGAATTCTTCTTTGGGGCCTACGTCTTGCTCCTTCAAATGAGCCACAACTATTGTGAAACTCCTCCAACCAGACAAATTTTTCGATTTATTTAATTATTCTTTAAAAAAAATGTTTTTCGTGTTCTAGTCTTTAATTTGATTTTGCTTTCATGATGTAATGAAAGTAAAATAATTGTTGTTTTAGCTGAATTTAAGGCAATTTTTTAATGTGATGATAGGAGATGTGTGGATTGGTCCATTGTAGATCAGGTATGATCAAGTAAATGAATTTTTGAGTAATTCATTTTCATTTTGGCAACTCCAAATTTTTGGCACAGTATATTTCAAAAGGCCCTGAATCAGGTCACTCTGCAAATTTATAAAGATTTTTTCAAAGAAGTACCTGTATTAAAGTGTGGAGCCCTGATTTATCCTAAAGAATAAAAATATGATTAAAATAGTCAGGTGACTAAAGAATTTGAGATGGTCTGATATGAAGAAGGTGAGTTGTCTAAAGTCTTGTCTTCATTGCTTGGCAAAATACTGTGCTTGGTAAATTGACATTTTGTTTAGTCTACCTTTTTCTAAGCATTGATTAGTACAGATAAAAACATGCTGATAACAAACCTTTACTTTTTCAATGTTCCTCCCATTTACATGACTACAATTAAGGCTTGTTCAGAAACTGCATGGTAAACAACAGCAAAAAAACAAAAAACTTGCCCGTATTCACTGAGCTCTGTGTTGTATACAAAAATATGAAGCAAATACATGTGTGTACAATCAAAATAAATACCCCAGTTTTGCTGCATCATACATGAATGCCCCTCTACAACATGTAGGCTAATAAATAATTAAACCTATTTAGTTCAGATTATTCAGGTCAGGTTCAAACAAAAAAAGCAAATGTTAACCAGAGAAATCCCTGAGGTCTAGGCCATAGCCAAGTATCATTTCCTGCTTGATGATGAATTTTTGTGTAAACATAATTTAAAGTTACTTTGCACAAAGTAAGACTAATGATTATGTACATGTACAAATGCAACTGTCCATGATATACCATGTCATTATTTATACAGAGCAGTGAAAAAAATACATGGGGGCTCAGGGCGAATTTGCCCCCGAAATGCCCAAAAGAGCCCCCAAAAATCAGAAAAGAGCCCCAGTAAATTTGCATAGAGTTCAATGCAAAACAAATTTTAGAGTGTTATTTTCATGCAGGCAAGCTTGAAAAGTAGCCCCCGAAAAATAAATATTAATTTTTTCCCTGATACAGAGGTTAACTGTACAATGATTTCATTTTTTATTATTACAATAAAACCATTACCTAATAGATGTCCCCCATTTGTGCCCTTTGACCAATTGTTATGTGATTTTTTTTCTCTAAATAATTGTTTTCATTATTTTTTTAACTGTTGTTGCTAGCTGAACTGGAATACAATCAGTTGCATTTATAATTATTGTTCTAGGGTTTTTTTATGAATTAATCATCTTTGATTACAAGAAAGTCTTTTTATTATTGCTGCCTCAGCTCCCATCATAGCCCCTGTTCATATAAAATAGATCTCTGAATACTGCAATATTGCTTGCCAATTGGCATTGGAATTCAATAAGCGATTTTCCTCTGCCACTTTTTACATTAGGCAGACGATACAAAAACCCCAGTACAATACTGCAGTATTGTAAGCATGCCCCATTCATGTACACATCAATAGCATTACAGTACCGGTAGTCATGTCAATCGGCAAGTAACCCCTTCCATTGTGATTACCAAGCATGCAAATCTCATTTCAGATTTTCAGTCAAGGGGTAGAGCCTTGCGAGCAACAAAACACCTCTTGTTCTTCATTGCACAAGATGTGAATGTAAATGTTACAGATACTTTTCAGATATTGGCAGCAATGTAACATATTTCTTTAATAGGTTCCAGCAGGAAAAAAGGAACCACATAATTAATAGCCGTAAAATAGAAGGAAGCAAAATACCATACATTTTTTGGTATGACCCATTTATATCGATCTTTCACTATCGATAGCATATCGGAAGATAGCAGGAATGTTTGGGGCTATAATCTGCTATTTTACAGATAGATGGCAGAATTAACAGGGCTATATAGAGAGGGATCAGTAGAGATTTGGATGATTGAAGGTAACACAAGCGCTAAAGGAGACTGCTTCAATTGTTTGAATGTTGGGTGCCAATATCCCCCATTTTAATCAAGCTATAGTAACTAGCAATAACCCTGATAAACTTATCTCTTATTATTTACTTTGCTAAAGGTCAGCTTTTGGCAGACAAGTTTTGTATACTATTCATTACCAAAATCTTATCAGTATTGACACAGTTTGAGACGAGAGGTCGTACCGTGTTTGCTTTGTTGTGAGTAACCAGGTCCTCACTGTAGATACCTGTAAGCATAAATTTATGATATCATTCATATAAATGGTAACAAAGATCAATTGCTTCCTGTTGATATAGAAGCTATGCATTGCACTACCCCTGCTGCTCGTTCCATAGGGTCTGTAATTCTGTATCCTTGTTTCGTTTTGGTCAGCTATCCACCAACGTCAATTATTTGTGACTCTCCGATTATTTCCGGTCAGCCATCCACTGACGTCAATTCTTTATTACTCTCTGATTATTTCTGTCACGGAATATTAAAATCTGTTTCGATTTCAAATCTTTCACGATTAGATGATTGTCTTATATCTCTTTAGGGCTTCAGTAAAGTGAAGATACATGTGTAGACTCCTTTCATGTAAGCTCCACAACCTGTCTCTGTTTTACAGCTAGCTGTCAAGTCATCATGATCACCAAGTGGATTCTTTGGATGTTTGCTCTCATCTGCTAAGGAGTGTTCTCTTGAAGAAGTGTTCTCTTCAAGACCTGACTGCCCCATATAGCCTAAGACATATTCTACAATGGAGCTGGAATGCACGTTTGACATACAGAAAGATATCCTCCCGTATATACTTGGCAGGGGAGAGGAGGCTAACAAAAAAGGTATATTTTTCCTCATAGATTTATTGCAATTTCTTGAAACACAGCTTCTTTTGTCATCATGTTAATGTAATCTGATTTGATTTATCTATTCACAATTAACTCATGGGTTGGATTGTCCTTGTCAGCTAACAGCTGTTTCTTTCAAAGGGGTTCAAGCTACCGGTAAACAATAAAAAGAAATATATGAACATACAAATAAACTTATAACTAGCAATCATGAAATATTAATCATGTGCAAAGTAACAAAATAACATTCAAATTTCAGCAACAAAAAAAAACAAAAAAATACACTGATAAATATAAAGGGTCATTCAATACAACAGAATCCTACGAAAAAGAGAGAAAGTGGGTCCCAGATTGCAATTCCTTTTTACTTAATGATTAGAAAAATGATTTTATGTGTGAGAAAGCAACAAAAAGTTGAAGAAAAAAGCAGTGACTAGTAATTTGATTTATTGCCAGTAACTAAAAATTCTAGTATTCAAATGCCTTGTTCTTTAATCATAAAAACATGATGAGAAAACGAGTGAAGAAGTAATGAAGGAAATAATGAAAGAAAATCTGATGACTAGTAATTTGATTTATTGCCAGTCTCAAAAAAAGTTAACGGTCATGTGTTTGACGTTTGTTTCACTTTAGAAGAAGGCCTCATTCCAGATTGTATAAAATCACAAATTGAATAGGTATTACAAAATTATTAGTATCTATTAGTGTGACTGCTTGATGTTCGCTTGTTTTTGTACTTGTAGTTTTAAGCATCCCTTTTGGGATGGGTGATCATTATTATTTATAATGCTCTTGAGATCCTGCAGTGTAACATTTCACTTGATGCTGATCGTGCATTGCCAAGTTTGACACGTTCTATTTTAAAATCAGTGATTCTGTAGCGAAATTGACTTGACCAAATACTTTTTTAGATGAAATCGGTCCCAAGACTCTGTTTACTTGGACAAAATCAAGTTGTAAGATTGACATTTGGTGTCCCCTCGCAGTAAAGTATTTGGTGACGTGCTGAAAATTCAAATGAAAATATGACTTCATTTTAATAAAACCCAGTAATTCAAGTTCTAAATTCCTACGTTAATTCAGGGGAAGTTCTTAAATTATATTTTTACCATGTACCGTACCATTTTAATCATACACTTCATCATGTTAGCCTGCAGAATTGATGCTTACATTTAAACTGAACTTAAACAAGTAATGCTTGGCACAACTTATACATGTAGGAAATTGATATTCATTCATTTGATAATTATATTGAGCTCTTTTATCTATGTGTTGAAATATACTGGAGACTCCAACAAATTGATCGGTGATTACATTTTGATGGTATTTATTGAGTAACAACTTTAACAAGCAACTCCGATTATAGATCTTGGCATAGTAGTGTGTCTTTGAACATCAAACAACAAAGCAAAATACCTGAATATATTACAGGTGTTCCTGCTGATAATTTTGTGTACCCATTTAGATGTATACCCTTGACCCATATGACCTTCACAAATCAGAAATCACACACAGATTTTGTTGTTCTGTTCTCCATGCAGGTCACTCAGATAAGGACATCACCCTGCGTGTGGTAGGACAGGAGAGAGATGGCACTCTGCTCTACACCTGGGATGATTTTGCACCAGTCGGTGTCAGTTATGTACAAGTCACCCACATTGGACTCTACGATCCTGCTGAACAAAAAAATGAAGTAAATTTCCTACTTTTTTAGTCTTTTTATTGTTTATTTAACTGAATGTTCAGTCATTTGAGCATACCATATGTAACTGAAAGCAAATTGAATGAGAAAAAGAAGAAAGGGAAGAGATGAGAATATTATTTGTCTGCGGTACGATTGTATAGCAGACAAATGTTGTTTGTATCGTTAATGAATGCATACTTATGTTGGGTCCGGGGCTGTGCCCCGATGGAATGTAATTTGCATAGGCAGCTCGTACAGGTGTGCGAGCTAATTCTGCCACTAAGACCAGGGCGTGGCATGAATTAGTGTGTAATTGAATCATTCTAGCTTGAACTTTCAACGAGACAACTACCGTGGAGCCGACCGAGGTTGTCGATCTCATAAACGCGGACAGGCGAGACAACCAAACGGGGCTGCCAGGCCAGCCCTATTCGTTGACTTCTAATAAGTTTTTTCAGCAGCATATTAATAGCAATCAGAAAGCCGGGATCGTGTTTTTCGTGTGGAAAAGCAGGGCATTGGAGAGTTGACGACAGAGAGGTCTTCATTTATCTTCTTTACAATACAGAGCTAAGTAACATTATCCTTACATTCACCCGTTTATAGGGGTTAATTTACCCAATAATCTTTCTGGAAAGGTTTGTCTCGAGAGAGAGAGAGAGAGATAGGTAAATTGGTAAAGAAGAAGTGTATTAGGTAATACAAAAGGAAAGATTCTCCATGTACTAAAACGGTGTGTTAAATGAGTTTCGTAACTGTCCAAATGGCACCTTCTGTACTGTAGGAGATTACGAGAAAATTAAGAAGGAATGTTGGTAAATGTATTGATATACATATAAATGCTGATAATTATGTTTGATATAATCGAACAAGGGTACAAATTACCCTTACATTCAACTCCTTTAGGGATTAATTTGCCCTATAATCTTTCTGCCAAAGACCATTCGAAATTTGTCGAGAGAGAGATGGGTAAATTGGTAGAGAAGGATTGTATAACTGAATAAGAGGAGGAGGTTGAAGGAAAGTAAAGATCACCGTGCATTGGAGTGTGAAACGAGTTTCGTAGCTGGTATATACCATTTCCTGTAGGGAGACTACGAGAGAAGAAGGAATTGTTTTTGGGGAGAAAAAAGAAAATTGCTCACAGATACGTCTGTGATAGTAGAACAAGGGTACAAGTTCCCTTTACTTCTCATTTAGGTATTAATAGAGTAGAAATGTATTAACAAGGTTGAAGAGAGGCTTCTTGTAATACATTCTGTGTCCGATTACAAAGGACAGTGCAGATTAGTTCGAGATTGAAGGAGCGTCAATCTCAATTAATACAAAGAGAAATATGGAGATGCTTAATTGTGAAAGATGAAATGGGTGACTATGTGTTCACGTTCGGCCTGAAGTTGGCATTAATACCTTCACATTGGTATGGTCATGAGGAAAGCCATATGTTAGGCTTTGCCTGGGATTTCGGTGAACTAAGGTATCACGTTATCAACGTTTTACTTTTAGGCATTTCTACCTCGGGGTATGTGTTCACCATTAAAAGTGATGAGATTTGTTGTCAGTTATTGGCGTGGTCATGGTCATAACGCAATCATGTTTCTTGAACACGGAATTGCAGGACATGACAGCAGAAAAGGGGCTGATTCTCTACGTGTCTCAGTGCTAAAGGAACCTAAGGTCTAGGTCTTCTTCTTGCTGAAGAAAAATGTCAGTGGGCAATACTTCCTGGCTAGGACTAAATTGGGTTTTTCTGAACGAACGAGTGCGAATCGCAAAGAAACGCATTAACGATTTTATGGTTTCTATAAAGATCGAAGGTCTGTTTTTTTTTGGCTCGTTAGGTCTCTAGCGAAGGTAGTGGGAAAGATAGTGTCAATGCACATCGTGTTTGGATAATCGGTGTGTCAATTCATAGCTGCAGTCTGAGCATGAGTAGACAAAGGTCATTGCAGACCAAATTGTGAAATACACGGAGACAAAATACTGGATAGTGTTCATGAAAGTGATGTAATCATTATTCATTTTATGCACAAGCAGTGCACTCCACGATACACAGGTGGAAGAATTCTTTGAAAAGGGGACACAAAGGCTATTTATATAGTATCTCCATCGCTATTGGAGTGATTATTTCAAAGTGTATTAAGTGGGACCTCTTCGTTTTTTTTTGAGGATCCGTGGATAACCATGAACTGGTCTATTAAAGACAATGGAGTCGTTCAAGTGTGTGAACAGAAAGAGTTGGAATGCTCCTATCTCGGTAAACATGAGATATGCTGGCAGGGTTCGGTTTTTTGCTGGGGAAATGTAGACAAGTTAAATAGTAACACAGAACTCATGGGAGTTTGGTCTGAGTCTGAGAAGATTCAAAGCTCCTCGTGGAGAGTGCCCGAAGCCGTCGTGAGAACGGCAAGTGTTGTTCGAGCATCGCCTGGAAGGGCTAGGTGTACGCTGGTACACGGACAACAAGAATGTTGTGGACATCGTGATAAAATGGAGTAGTAACTCCGCCTGCCAAGAAAAGGCTTTGGAAATACGAATTGTTTGTGAAGAAAACGATGTAAAATTGATCCGGCTTGGGTATCTAGACGTGAGAACAGGCAGGTTGATAGATTGAGTGTAGACAAGTTAAATAGTAACATAGAACTCATGGGAGTTTGGTCCGAGTCTGAGAAGATTCAAAGCTCCTCGTGGAGAGTGCCCGAAGCCGTCGTGAGAACGGCAAGTGTTGTTCGAGCATCGCCTGGAAGGGCTAGGTGTACGCTGGTACACGGACAACAAGAATGTTGTGGACATCGTGATAAAATGGAGTAGTAACTCCGCCTGCCAAGAAAAGGCTTTGGAAATACGAATTGTTTGTGAAGAAAACGATGTAAAATTGATCCGGCTTGGGTATCTAGACGTGAGAACAAGCAGGTTGATAGATTGAGTGTAGACAAGTTAAATAGTAACATAGAACTCATGGGAGTTTGGTCCGAGTCTGAGAAGATTCAAAGCTCCTCGTGGAGAGTGCTCGAAGCCGTCGTGAGAACGGCAAGTATTGTTCGAGCATCGCCTGGAAGGGCGAAGTGTACGCTGGTACACGGACAACAAGAATGTTGTGGACATCGTGATAAAATGGAGTGGTAACTCCGCCTGCCAAGAAAAGGCTTTGGAAATACGATTTGTTTGTGAAGAAAACAATGTAAAAATTTATCCGGCTTGGATATCTAGACGTGAGAATAGGAAGGTTGATAGATTGTGTAGGACGTCAGACAGTGACGACTGGCATATGTAAACTGAGGCTTGTAACATAGGCTTGATCAGAAGTGAGGGACTCATGACTTGTGTTTGACAGAATAATTATTGTTTGTCATTATAATACCAGAAGTAGGAAGTTTAATTCCAGATGGTGTAATGGGACAAGTTGTATTGACGGTTGATGTTTTTTCTCAGAGTTGAGAGTGAGATATCGATTAGTGGGTAGGTACCACCACCTCGATTCATTGCCAAAAATGTTGATAAATTGGTGCCGGATATTAAAAGCAAGGGCTCACTAATATAGTCCCATATTGGAAGTCTGCTTCATTTGGGCCCATGATCTGGGATGGTGATAAGTTCTATTCATTTTATTGAAGAATTTGAAATATTGCCCTCTGGTGAGGAGGATGCAGGGCCAAAACTGAAATTTTGGAAGCCCTCGAAGCAGATTTATGCTTGTCGCATTGAAGACTTTTAGTTGTACCATGTTATTTTTATTTACACTCTCCAGGTTTAGGAGTCAAGAAGGCCATACATGGTGCGGTGGACGAAGCGAGGGTTTGATCTGAGAATCCTATCGTCATGGCTTGACAATCATCAGAGCCGAAGCGAAGGGGAGAAGGGACGTCCGAGACTCGTCGTCAAGAAGGACGCAGTGTTTTTTCAGTGATTTGTGCAATTATGGAGGTTGCGATGATGTTTGAATTTTTAAGAGATCTCGTTTATATTTTCGTTTCTGACATTGTGTTTGAAAGCTCATATTTATCCGTAATATGTTGGCGGAGAAGTGAAAGTCAGATCAGTATCGCAGGCGCAATACCATCTTGATGAGTAATGGTAAATGAAGTACTTAATTGTCCAGTAGAAATTCTACAAGAATGTATGTGGCAAAGGAAGGTATTTCCAAGAAATCTGACCAATTCAATTCAGACCAGTTTATTGGAACAAAGGTAATAAGAGTTTGTCATAGAAAACAAACAGTCAAGTTATACCAGTGCATATGAGACAGTTGTTGCTCGTTTGTGGAAGGTATGCGTGGAAGAGGCTATTTTAATTTGGGCCTACTCCCTCAGAGCAGGAGGGGCTACCGCCGATGCCAGAGCTTCCGTGCCAAATAGGCTTTGGAAGAGGCACGGGCGAAGGAGCAGTGAGAAGTCAAAAGATGGCAATGTTGACGATAGTTTGGAGCTCAAATTATTGGTCTTTAAGTCTTTGAAATTGTGAAAAGGGCTTTTTCTGTTAGATTTGAGAAATAGCACAGAGTGTCGTGCAGCTAAATAAATATAAGATAAGCATAATGTTTGCTTTGTTCATTCTCAGAACATGTTTGTGCCTTGGGCTATTTGTTTGTTTAAACTTCAAACATGTGACATGATTAAATAATCATTAAAAAAAAAAAAAAATCTTTCAGGAGAATTGCTAATATCGTTTCAATGTGGAAGGAAAATCAATCCAAGATTTATCAAAATTGAATAAAATTTGAGATTGCGGATGGGAAAACAGCACCATCAGTCACAGATTGTAGGAAAAGTGATCCTTTGAATTAGTGCTTTATTCCTGTTCAATACAACATTGGATTGACCTGCAAGTGAATCAAGGAATATTCAATTATTCGTGAGGATTTGTAACAGCAGTAGATTTATACATACATGTATCGTTTCTCTTTGTCAAGAGATGAATATGTTTTGGGCAGATTTAACACTCGTTCTTGTTGTCGCTGTTTTATTTACCACCAACAAAGTGTTGCCGGAACAAAGAGTTAATTGAATTTAATGGCATGTTATTAGCATGGATGGTGTTTTTTCACCTTACGGACAGGATTTTAAAAATTATCAAAAGAAGGGCAAAGAAAACGAGGTCTTGTCTCGTACACAGGTTTGCCTGTTCATATTTGAATATAACGAGCATTTGTTCGAATTTCAACTTTTTCTTGAAAGAGAACGTTTCGGATCTAGAATGTCATGGTTACGAATCAAATTATTCAATGACAGTGTTCTGTACGCATATGTAATAAGTGAGGAAGGCAAGTTCCTGAAACATATGATAAGACTTTAGAATCGGTTGTATTCAAACAAGGTAACAAGTCCAAACGAGCAAGATAGTGGTTTTAGTCCAAATTGGACTCGTTTGTCAGTTGGGTACTAACTTTCAGATTTCATTATAGTAAACCCAGGTGAAGTAAATGGATACCTTGCATGAATTGGTTCCTTGGAATGCTGGACTGGAGCTCTGTAATATATGGCAGCAAGGGTAAAGCCGGGGTAATAATAATATTAATGCGCCTCAGAATAGGATTTCTCGATAGACGGCGCTATAGAAATGCCATTATTATTAGACAGTGTTAAAATATATTTAACTAGGAGTCCATTTGGCATGACTTAAATTTAGATTGCTCATTTCTCTTATGTCCTCTTTTGCTCCCGTTTTTTTAATTCTAGTCGTTGACAGGCTATTCCACAATAATTGAAGTGTATTATTGTGTTATTTGTGTGTATTGGGAGTCAAGAGGGATGACAGACGAAATAATATGTGAGATTATAGGACAGACTATTATTTGTCTGCGGTACGATTGTATAGCAGACAAATGTTGTTTGTATCGTTAATGAATGCATACTTATGTTGGGTCCGGGGCTGTGCCCCGATGGAATGTAATTTGCATAGGCAGCTCGTACAGGTGTGCGAGCTAATTCTGCCACGGAGACCAGGGCGTGGCATGAATTAGTGTGTAATTGAATCATTCTAGCTTGAACTTTCAACGAGACAACTTTTATTTGCAATAAAAGTGCGTTGTGTCATGTAGTGTTACATGACTGTGTTTGTATAAGGTTTTCCAGAGTTTTTATGCTCGTTGAGTTTTATCTCTGGTTTTTTATCCTGGACCATGATAGGTCCGGTTTCCAGTGAAGGAAACGAGAAGAAATGTTTGTTAAACATTCATACTGAATAAACGGCCGGCTCTCAGTAGTCGTTGACAGGCTATTCCACAATAATTGAAGTGTATTATTGTGTTATTTGTGTGTATTGGGAGTCAAGAGGGATGACAGACGAAATAATATGTGAGATTATAGGACAGACTCAGAAAGAGAAGAAAGGGTCTCTCATTCAAGGATGATGTCTTTTTAAATATGGAATTTTTGAATAAAGTTCTAGGAAACATGTAAATATGGGGCCAGATTTAAGGTCTTTACTCACTTTGTTTCATTGGTAAAGTTAATAGAATAAGTTCTTATGGTTGAATGAGTGATTGAAACACAAATATTATCCTTTGTATTAGTGTGTTATGTATGGTATGGAATGAAGAATATTATTAAAACAATTATCACATCTCCTTGAATCAATCATGACTTTTATCATTAATCATCACTTCCAGTCAATTTTATCCCACTGAGAGAATAATTGTAAAACATAATTAATTGTAGCAGCTTGATTGTAGCAAGAATAGAGATACATTAGCTCTGTATAACTGGTTGTAAGTTGATTGAAACAGAGCTGTTCTGATTTAATGTGACTATTATGTAACTTGGGTCAGCTATGACATTGAGAAATGGAGTGTTCCAAACTGTTACTTGATAGACAAATCCTCCTTTATATTCATGTTCCCATCGCTGTTCGTCTAATTGCGCCCCAGTGAAAAAATACACAGGGGCTCGGCGGGGCGAACTAGCCCCCAAAATGCCACAAAGAGCCCAAGAAAGTCATAAAAGAGCCCCCACAAATCTGCATAGATCTAGAGTTCAATGCAAAACAAATTAAAGAGAGTCATTTTCATGCAAGCAAGGTTGAAAAGTAGCCTCCGAAATTGTTTTAATCATTTTTTTCCTTGTTGTGCCCGTGCAGTGCCTGTTTGTGCATGATTGTAAGATCCTGATCACCAGCTGCTCCATCAATCAAGACCACAGTATCCTGGCTTACGTCGTCAAGGAGACGCAGCCCGCATCACCTCTGGGACTTGGGGAGGAAGATGCAGGGGCATCCTCATCGGCTACCACCTCACACCAAGTGCAAGGTAGCTGGAGAAATTATTTTCAAAATTAACTATTATTTGACAACCCTTTGGTAAGGCATTAATCCTCACTACCAGGTCCCTCGGGGGGGACCTTAAGCCGTCGGCCGTCTGGTTGCTTACATTTATGCTTTCTTACAGTCAGATAAAATAACCATCACATCCATCACATCGAAATACCAGCAATTATTATGTTCATGTTTGGATAAGGTTTTTCGGGTTCAGTTTTATGGTAGAGTGTTTTAACATTTATATAAAGCATTTGGACGTTGACTTTATAAGAACTGAAGAAATTGCTTTTTAAAAGGCGATTTAGATTACTTCAAGCATTTGTGCTTGCCTACCGAAGGAAGCCTAATCTACATGTTACAATTACTTCAACCAATGAAAATTTTTTGTATAATTTTGATGTTGCCTTCCTAGACGTGTACAGGGCATTCCTTGCTGAGATTCAGCCTCAGCATGCCATCTTTGATCTGAACGTTGAGCGGTCTTCTCTGCTGCATGTCCAGTTCCTTAGGCCAAGGTCAGCCCAGGGTCTTGCTGACCCCATGACCTCTACGGTCAAGGACTGTAGGCTATTGGTCTTCCTTCACAGGGAATGTAAGAGCAAAAATCCTTGAACTTTACATAGCCATTATACTTTTTATCACACCGATCATTATTTGTCTTTCAGCAATTAAGATAACTCTATCTGATACTGAAAGTGAACTTGAGGCTAAAAAATGCATCAATAGAGGCAACGGAGGTCAAAATAAAAACAAAATTTGAGTCATAATTAATAATACACTTCAATTATGATCCAAATAATATTTTTATCCAAATTAGCTGCTTTTAATAAAAAAAATACTATCTGATTTGAATGAAATTATGCAAATATTACCTGAGGGATTTCTGATGAGCTTGATTGCCATTCACACTTTTCTTTTAATGTACAGAATTGTCTGTAAATTCTAAAAAGGCTTATATTCATAAGAGCATGCTCACTTTAGTTCAATGAGATTGGTAGAGATACGGTGTAGTTTACCAATTCATGAAGTACTAATTAGTCTCAATGTCCTCATCCTGTTAAAAATAACAATAACGCTGTAACGATATGAACATTAAAATAAGTCCTGTCAACATGAAATCAATTTTTTTTAAACTCATTTTCATTCTATGACTTGATGTGTTTTGTTTTACAGGGTTATTTATTTGCAACAAAAGCACAATAATTTGTATAGAATAAAGAGATTGACAATAGACTCTATATATGTTAGTGGACTAAGTGAAACCATTTTATTTTTAATATTCTAGTCCACTTTATTAATGCAAGTCATAGTTTCTTGATTGATTATGATATCAGATTTTTTTTCTTCTTCAGATGTCATGAAAATTGTATTATTCCTGTGGAGATTAAACTTCATAAATCATATATGGTGAACATGTTGTTTAATAAAAACAAAAATCTGAATTGACCATTTGTTTTGCTTCCTTCACAGCCATTGGTCTATACAGGGTACCCATAGCAAGAATGGGTAACAACAGTGTGGTATGTATGCAATTCATATATTTCTATTCAAATGTTACATAATTTTGTCCTATGATATTATAAATTGTTTGAGTATCAAACATTTTCTTTTCAAATTGAAAATGTTAAATGCTGATACTGTCTAATGCATAAATCTATATATAATTACTTAAAATGTTGTATTAAATGAAGAATATAAAATATTGCAGAATGAAGATGCTACCATCTGTTCATCCTAATGATAGTATACATTCCCGATTTGAACGTTTATGTTTTCTGTCTTAATGCCACATTGGATGTTTGACACAGTTCAGATGCAGTTTAAAGTACATAGCAAAAACACAAAAAATATCTGTTGAACTATTTTTTCAAACGACCGTTGATGTTCAGTTATTGTTAACATTTGAAATTTCCCATTCAAGTTAGAATGGTCTTATCTGGCCATTGCCAGGAGCTAATCCAAGAGGGAATGATTGAATGATTAACCTTTGACTCGTGACCTTGGAATGATTAAATGATTGACCTTTGACACGTGACCTTCACCAGGTACTCAGTGGACCCCCAGATGCCCAGCCTGTGGTTAGCCGTTTCCTGTGGGCCCAGTGGGATTCACCTACCCAGCGCCTCTTTGTCGTGCTCCAGCGGAACCGTCTTCCCTCCGAACCTGAACAGCTGGCCATCTTTAGATGCTATGAGTTCACAGGTCAGGGGTCACAGACATCCTTCACAAAAATGGTAATGAAACAGATGTCATTTGTGTGTGATGCATGGCAGTATGTCTTCATTAGAGTAAATAGAGTGTATGTCACAAAAGATCATGTTGGCTGTTGAGAGCCAGAAGGGCGTTAAGTCTGTTTAAAAGTGTATGACATGATGCACTTTTGGTTCTCGACAGATAATTTACATCTTGATCATGGTTGTACAAAGTTAGCTTTAAGCATTCGAGAGAAATAAAATGGAATGATGTTTAATACAGAACCCATAGAATATTTTTCAATAGAAATGTGATGCAGGATAAAAACTACATTGTGGTCTTCTTTATTCCAACACAATATACACAAATTTAAAAAACCTGCATCAAAGATACAAAAAATCCAAACAGGTAAAATGCCTGAACAAGATACAAGATACAAATCAGTATTAAATATGCTTTTTTAAAATGTAAGCATGGAATAGGTTTTGATTTCATGAAATATTCTAAATTGAATGCATCTTTTGTCTCCCTCTTTTCTATTAGATGGAAATGGAGCTTCCTCCAGATATTAAGCTGACTTCGAGCAGGTATGTATATTTACTCTCAGATATTTGTAAGAAACAAATATCAGATTTCAAACCCCCAAAATAATGAAATATATCTGATTTTAAAACAAACTAAGAATCTGTTCAAAACCAGAAGGGCATTAAATCTGTGTTTAAGTATATGAGTAAATGCCCTTCTTGCTTTAAACAGACAATATAAATATTGTTACATACAACATGGCTCTTCTACCAAATGTATTGTATTGAACCTATATGGTTGTACTTTAGTTATATATAATATAATCTTCTTTAAGTATTGGTATTTTATGAATTCTGTAATTCATTTTTTTCGCCCTTACAGGTATTCATATGATCTGCCCTCTCTTAGGAACACAATTTCAGGTCTGTATATTTCACTGTTTTTGTTTTCTTTTTCTTTTTAGAAAGTGATTTGACACCTTTTTTAATGATTATTCGTGAGGAAATTACCTGCCAGTCCTATGCATCAAGATTTCAACTCATGTTTTGTTGCTCACTTAATTAATTTTTTTAAACACAAATTTGTGTAAACACAGCAAAATTTATAATTCTGAGACTTTAAGCCGTCTTCTGTGAAGCTATATAATCTATGATAAGTAGCTAGTGTTTGTCAAAGATGTTAAGTGTGATGTTTATTGTGAGTTCTGCATCTACTTTTCTCTTACAGATAAATCCATCAATATGTATGTCATCTGCCAGTCAGGAGGTTCCCTCTGTATATGTTACCAGCTGCCTCATAGGAAACTAGGTAGCTCAAAGCCCTCCTCGCGCCGTCAGAGCAAATCCAAGCTCCAGATTCCTCCAACCATCCTATCAGGGTCTGGACAAGAGGGCCAGGTCCAGAAAAGACCAGGCAGTCTGGACCTGTCCCAGTCAGCTGGACGTAGGGATGACCCTGCAGGGCCTCGGTCCAACACCCCAGGTTCCACCGTGTCATCCCCAACGCTAGCATCCTTGGGTCGAATAGCCACCCCTACATCTCCCCTCATGGACTCCTCCCTCACCTTGAGCTACGATTCCATCGCCAACATCGGTGCGGCCAGCCCACAGAGCTGGTCAACACTCAACGCTCTATATTCAGACTCTCTGACCAGCTCTAGGACATCACTCGATGGTCGGTTGAAACCCGAGCCTGGAAGCCCTGCTACACCTAGGTCATCAAGTCAGTTTGTTGATGTCCATTATGTGGTATTGGTCCTGCATCATAAGACTATTTTGCACTGCAGTGTTCCTCATCTTCAGAAAAGCATTGCCAAACGGATGCAGCTCTTCTTTGCTCCCATGAGTAAGTGACCTTAGTTTGATTACTAGATATCGATGTAATGATTTGTAGGGGTCACTTTGATATATTGTTTCATTTGTAAGCCCTCATAGAATCGGTTTCTCAAAGAAATATAACTCGTGTATGTAGACTGTATCGTATGTAGGAATTCCATGGTTCAAATTCAGAGATCCTCATCATCATCATCATCAGCTTTTTATTGAATTGTGATCCAATTTTACATCATTGCCTAGTACTATCTGGGTACTGTATTCCATCTTCTGTTTTATCTTGATTACTATCAGTCGGTACTTCATGGTCCTCCACCCTGCCACTTTACTCCGTCTACTCAGTGATAATCTTTATCATCATTGGATAATTACATCAAGTTTTGTATTGACCATTATCAGATGGCTACGTCATGGTATACTACCCTGTAACAATACTTCATTTACTCAACCTTTTGTCATGTTCATCATCAGAAAATGCATCTTGTTCTATGTTGTTCATCGTTAGATGGATACATCATGGCCTACTACCCCGGAACCGTACTCCACCTCCTCAATGTCAACCCAGAGATGGAGCCATGTCTCCACCTTGCCTTTGGGCCTCAGGATGTGCCCTGGATCCCTCTCTCTGGAGATGAATCAGAGAGATCAAGAGCAGAGCAGCTTAAAAGCACCAGGCCTCTTCTCACGCACTGCCAAAGGGATAGAACTGTCAGTAAATATGGTAGGATTTCTTTCATATGATGATTCTGATATTTGAAGAGTGTGAAGGAAACTATCTGGAAGCAATTTGGAATATGCTGTAAGGTTTTGTGATTTTGACATTTTTGGAAAGGTCGTTTTACAATGGTCAGAAGCATACCAATGTTAAAATGTTTACTTCTACTTCTACTTCTACGACGATACTCAGCAGGATCCATAAGTCAGGATGTATAGTGCTGAGGAATAAACTATCTAGTTCTTGGTCTAGATGCTGGGTGGAAGCGATCCCTTGAAGCCCTCTAGTGAAGTAGCGTCAAGGGTGATCTTTGAAAGTGCATTCCACGCAGTTACTGTCCGAGGGAAAAATGAGTTCTGGTAGAGCTGGGTGCGGGATGGGATAGCCAGCAACTTCTTTGAGTGATACTGTCGTGTGTTGCTGGCAATCATGGGTGCTGTGTAATGGTGTGCATTGATGGCACCTGTATTGAAAGATTATTGTCTATAAAGATTGTATTTTCATTTCCCTTGAACCCAGATGACATACTATTTGATGGTCTGTCCGGACGCTGCTATCAACCGATCATCAATAAAGACAAGCTTCCTCTGTTGTTGATGGGCGACAGTCAGATTCCCTTCAAGCTAGGTCTCCTACATTTGGCTGTCATCAATCTCAAGGATGCTACTCTAAACAAAAAGGTATGAACCATTATGTTATTTATGCTTGAATTCATTGCTTGATGATTTAGAAGTATAGGCATAGCAAGGCCCCCTTCCCCTTCCAATCATCCACTTCCAATCGTCCACTTAATAAAAACTAGACCTTAACCCTCCCCTACCCCAGTGTTACTTGCTCTTGTGTGTCTCTCCCCCCCCCCCCCCCACCCACTCTTAATTTTGTTATTTATTCTTAATTAAAAAAATCAAATTAAAAAAGAAAAAAAACCTGTTTGATCTCATTATTCAATTAACCCTTGTTCCCATATCCAAAGGTAAACTGCTGTGCCAAATTCGGTGTAACATGCTTTACATTTCTATATCTTCTATATCTTCTAACATACAGATAAGTGAGTATGTACGACCTATGTTGCCTAAAGATGCTTTTCCTTACCCCTACTTGCCCTTCATTTTAACATTTAAAAATTAAAAATAAATAAATAAAAACCCCCCCCCCAAAAAAAAAAAAATAATAATAATAATAATAATAAATAAACAATTGGTTTACCCTTAATTAATACTTGTTTGGTTGTAGATCATTGAGACCATCACTCAAGATGCATTCCAGCTTGAGATGCAGGACATCCTTGCCGAGTTCCTCTTAGCTGGGACATTCTGCTGTGTGAGACTCAAGTTGGATAAAGATATTCTTAGATATCTACCTTTCACCAAAGTGGACCCCACGAAGACGGTCTTCATTGAGGTAAGCAAAATGCAATGTTATATGATGAGGTAGAAACCAGTAAAACAGTTTTTTGCAACGTATAATCATGTAGGAATAAAGATAAGCTTGAGTTCTGATAATGATAGAAAAGAGATTCCCACAGAGTCCGACCAAGGAAACTTACACTGAATTTACAAGATTACAAATAAATGACATACATGTGTCAAACGATTTTGGTAGAAAATGTATAGTGGCTGAGCAATGTGCATAGAAATAAGCACCAGACACCATGCGCTTAATACAGGTTACTATGTGCAAATAAGAGTTGTGGTTTTTATCAAAGATTATTTCTAGCTAGTTCTTCTCAGTTGTTACTACTATCTTAATTTAATGATAAGTTAACCAAATTTGAACCAATTTCATCCAAGCTGAGCTCAAGTATGTATGACCATTAAACGATTAAATGAAAAGTGACATTTCTTTTACGAACTAGTGGAATCAAAGACCCACAGCATTACATGTATGTTGAGTTAAATTTCACTGGTATTTTTCAATGTCTATGTGGATTTAATGAATTAAAGATATTATTTTGTATTTTCCCCAATCTCAACTTCCTTAGACTCTAGATGGCAGCAGGTTGTCCTGTGTCAAAGCAGTAGAGAATAGGTTCATTCCCAAGATATTCCTAAGCAAGGTAAGAATTACACTGCTATTATCTTGTTGTAAAAGATTTAATAAAGAAGAACACATATATGAGCAATTATCTGTTTCAGCTTATGTTATGCTGTATATTTTGATCAAAATTGATGTTTACAGATAACAACTAAATATTCATAACCTTACCAAGTTTTGTGCTTTTTTAAGTATGTGAAAAATTGATATGTCCAAATTTATGTTTTCTTGAGAATGTGACATATTCAAGCTTACATCTGTAAGTATTCAACAAAGGTCCTAATTTAATCACCTTTGATTCTTGAGTTACGAAAAACACTAAAACATCAAACTTACAAGGGGTATGAATTATAAAGTTGTTAATTGTATTTTGGAAAAGTGTTTTTACATAAATATTCTCCAGGAATCATGCAGTCCCTATTATATTTGAATTCATGAAACCCTTTTATTTTCTAATTAATAAGGACTAAAGGAAAATAGGCAGGCTTGCATGAAACTGGGAGAAAACATTTTGTTAAAGACAATGCCAATTTCTGCTTAAATTTGACAAGGTTATTCGTGTTCACCTTGCATTGTGGTGAATCTAGTGTCAGCATTTGATAACAATTTTCAAATTATTCTTTCTTTTTATTAAAGAAGGGACGTCGTGACAAACGCCTTGGTACGGATGGCACTAGCGTCCTGTGGGACACCCTAGAGAGACAGATAAGAAGGAACCAAGAATCAATCAGGACTCCTAGCAAGAGGTTTGACACAAGGACATTAACCGTGAAACTCAGAGAACAGGAACAAGCAAGTCATATACTTAGGGTGAGAATAAATCTAGTCCCCCCCCCCGCCTCTCTTCCTACTTAGACTTGCCTTTTCTTCTCATTTTCCTTCTCCTTCTCCTTGCCCTCTTTCTCATTCTCCTCCTACTTGATCTTCTGCTTCTTCTTCTTCTTCTTTGTCTTCTTCTTCTGTTTCTTATTCTTATTCTTCTTTGTCTTCTTCTTCTGTTTCTTATTCTTATTCTTATTCTTATTCTTATTCTTCTTTCTCCTCTCCTTTGTTTCCTCCTCCTGCTTCTTGATCTTCTTCATGGTCTTCCTCCTCCTCCTCTTTCTCTTACTCCTTCTCCTTCTTCTTTCCTGTTCATGCAATCTGGAAGCAAAATCAGATAATGGAATTGGCCATTTTTCTATCAAAGTGTACTGAAGTTTGTAGATATATTATTTTTCCATTTCTACTCATGTATCTGGTTTATATTCTAGGGCTCTGAATCAAAAAGTATTGAGCCAAACAACAGAATGTGGAACGATTGTCACGAAAGGTTAATAATGTTGTATGCATAAATTTATTTCCTCAGAGTGAAGAGAAAGCTACGCTACCATCCCATCCCCAGAACTCACGTTCCTCTCTCCTCAAGAAGGTAGCTGCCTTCTCAAGGAGGGCACTCACACAGTCCAAGGAGGTCAAGCAGGTCAAACCCAAAGACCCACTTGCGGCTGTCATGATGGAAGACGACTCAACCAAGGAACCTGGTGAAGACACCAATCAAAATAAGCACATTGAAATGGTATGCATGTCAAGAACCTTTAAAGATTGTAAAGCATATGCTCCAGCAGCAATCGCTCTATGGTTTAGTTCTTATATTGTCCAAATTCCTACTTTCAACCCTGGAACAATCAATATACCTGATTCTAACCATGACTCCGCCGTGTGGAACATACATTTTAAAGTTTACAGTAAATTAAAGTTAATAATCACTGGATACAACTTTATTTCTTATCAGTCATGTATGATTTTAAGAGCACCTTTATGATGACTTTTAGTTTGGCTCATGAGAAGTTGATCTTGTAACTGTAGGAAAAAAAATACCCAGTTCTGAAGAGTTGTGTATGAGAGTATTCAGACTTGCCTATTCAGTTTACCATTTCATGAAATAATTTAAATGAAAGTATGAATAAATTTATTTAAGAGCTGCTAATCAAGCAAATTGAAAAATATATTTCAATGAATGACCTCATATTTTTAGAAATCGTTCTCTTGGGTAAGTCTTTCATGTACCGACTGCTGCAAGCCTGAGGGGTCGTGTACATTTTCAGTGTTGATACCCTTCTGGCCCTCAATATTCAATTACAATTTTTATTTAAATGTTAAACATCAATGGAAATCAAATTTCTGTGTTACGTGGACAAAAAAACTTGGATCTCCAATCTTTATTCTTTAATAATTCTTTCAGATCTTGGAAGAAGTTGTGTCCTTCTTCCGTTCAAGGATGCCATTCCACAACCAGGATCGACTTGAGAACTATGCTTCAGAGTTTGTGAGTAGTCAACTGCAGCACTTCAAGATGATGCTCTCTATGCTGTTGACTGCCAACGGGTTCACTGAGAACGTTGACGATCTAGCCCAAGTTCCTTTGTGAGTCACCATCTCTGTACTACTCTTTACTTTCTAACATTGGAATGTGTTATTGATTATTTCATAACATGATCACTATCAGTTCCAAAATATCAACTGGAGAAAAATGTCAGTACCTATTGTATTTCTATTAGGAATCATATTTTGAATATGCAATGTATCAATGGAATGGTCACACATTTTAAAAGGGGATGTGTTAGGCTTTTGAGTTGCCCCTATGTTGTCTTCTACACCAAAGTTACATTAAAAATATAAACAAGTCATCTTTTTAATTATTTTGTGTAGATGCAGTGGAGCAATAGAGAAGGAAATTAATCTATTCCACATGGTTGAGAGGCTTTTAGCTGCAGCACAGAACCTTTGCTTTCCCCTGCCTGTTGGTAAGAATCTCTCTCTCTCTCCATCATCGTCATCATAATCATCATTACCACCATCATCATTATCATCATCATCATCATAATCATCGCCATCAACATGATGATCATCATTATCTTCCTCACCATCATCATTATGATCATCATTATCTTCATGACAATCATCATCATGACAATTATCATCATCGTCATCATCATCATCATCTTCTACATCATTATCACTATCATGAACATCATCATCGTCATCATCATCATCATAACCATCATCATCATCATCATCATCATCACCATCAACATGATAATCGTCATCATTATCTTCATCATCATCATCATTATCTTAATCACTATCGTCACCATCAACATGATCATGATCATCATTATCTTCATCACCATCATCATCATCATCATCATTATCTTCATCACCATCATCGTCGTCATCATCATCATCAACAAATATCATCATCATCGTCTTCTGCATCATCATCGTCTTCTGCATCATCATCATCATTATTATCATCATCATAATCATCTATCATCATCATCTGTCATCATCATCACCATCATCAACACCATCATCAACAACATCATTATCATCATCATCATCATCGACCGCAGCTAGAGTATGGCGCTGAAGCCTGGAACCCCCACACTTCTGGTGCTGCCAAAAGTCTGGAAAGGGTACAGAAAACAGCTGCTCGTTTTGTCTTCCGCGACTACCGAAGATCCACGTCAGCTACAGGGCTTGTTTCCCAGCTGGGATGGGATAAACTGCACACACGTCGTCTTCTAGCACAAAGCACCATGCTCTTTAAAATACACCACCAGCTAGTCAACATTTTTCTTCCTCACCTCATAACCAAAGCTACATACATCAGCAGAAGAGACCACACACTCAAGCTCTCTGTTCCTGAGGCAACAATAGACTCCTACAAGTACTCATTTTACCCCCGCACCATTCGCATCTGGAATCAACTACCATTCACTGCAGTTACTGCCCCAACAGTTGCTGCTTTCCAGATGACCGCCCTACCTGTCATCAGAGGGTTGGAATCTCCTGTAGGTTCCAGAATGCTGTAAACCATATAGCAGCATGATTTTTTTACTTGCATGTCACTGTTTTACTGTATAAAGCAATTGTACACCCTTGTGTTGTCTGCACCTTCACCTGCTGTCACAACACATCCCATCCCAGTGTAGCTTGGAAAAGCTGCTTCAGGGATTACCTCATCAAGTATCGAGTATCATCATCATCATCATCATCATCATCATCATCATCATCATCATCTTCATCTTCATTATCATCATCATCGTCTTCTACATCATCATCATTATTATCATCACCATCTGTCATCATCTACACCATCATCATCCCCGTCATCAACATCATCATCAACACCATCATCAACACCATCATCATCATCACATTTGATATCATTCTACATTACATTTTGACTTATTTTGTTTATTTTAATGTCATTGTAACAGGGTTCAAGCACTTCATCCTGTTCCTTGCCTACCGATGCTTGGATGCGGGGATGTTCCTCCAGTACGTCAACCAAGGAGTCTTTGACGTCTCAGAGACCTTCATGAATCGCATGGTCAAAGAGGTCTCTGATGAAGACAAGACCAATGTAGACCTCAAGATGAAACTCATACAAAAACTACCCAAGGTAAGGGTCCTCACTGAATAGACGTTGTCCATGAAATATTGTTTTGTGTCATTAGGTGGTGTGTTTGAATAGACAAGTTCGTAGTTAGCTTTGGTACAAATGACCCCCAAATATCTACAGGTATTTTACACATGGAGTCGTCCTACTTTGTGCATTTTAGAATAATCAGGGAATATTTTTCCACACTTGCATAATGACAATGATAACGCTCACAAATTATTTTCACCTCTTCCCAGAACTCAACCTTATCTTTAAGCATTGTTCTAAAATAGCTATTAGTGTACATGTGTAAGTGCATTTCATGTATGTTTGATAATCATGTGTTGATTATTTTCTTTTAATAGGCATCTGCTGATCGAGTTCTTATGTCCTGGGATCATCCATCAAGTAATCTCATCGTCGCTCAGCAGTACTCTGCATCTTGCCTTCACGATGGTGAGCTTAAAATTACCAATTCTAACATTTTGAAGTTTGATAAACCTTTCCAGGAAATTTTGAAGAATTGCTTCCTCTTACCATCATAAAGTTGCATCCTGGTTGAATATATGGTGCTGACGTACAAGGATTATTGATCCAGTTTCAGCTGCCATGGGTTTTTATGACAGTGCAAATTGGTTTATCATCGTTTTTTCCCCTTTTTATGGAGGGAGGAAGTATACAGTTCAAATTTGTTTTTGAACTATCATTCGTGTTGTGTAACATATAGCTTGAACTTGTGGGAATTTTATGTCAGCAGAACGATGATTGTGTATGCACCGCTTATGGCAAATGATGCATTTGAACTGTTTTATATGTCAATTGAAAGCAACATTTTTTAAGCTGTGGATAGGTGTAGGAGGTTTATGGATGATGCAAAATAACATTAATTTATCATTAACAACACTTTTGTGAGACAACATTTTGAATTCATCAAGAGCAGTCATTCAAAGAAGGATTAATGTACCGTATGCTCATTGCCTGGATGAAATTACCTACACTAGGCCCTTATGTAATCATATAGGGTCCCCAGCTGTCCTTGGATCAGGGAAAAGTCAGGGGCTTTGAGCAAATATAACTCAAATCAGGGAAAAACATAGGGAAATTCTTTGTCCCAAACAGAAAGCATTTGGTCTCTTTTACGTCATCTTGTATTCAACAAGCGTGTCCACCTCATGATTTCCCAAGAGTATGAGTATGGTGATGACTTGAAATAGGTTGAAGTAGTGATGCTTGAATTTTGAAACTCCATCAGGAAAAAAACCAGGGAGTTTTGTTTTTATGAAGTGCTTGGGAACCATATTATGTATTTTTCTACTGGAATTCTTCCTTGTTCTATTGTTTGATAGGTGGTGAATTTGGCCAGAGGAATCTCAGTACAGCAATGCTGCCCCAAACAAAACCTCAGAAATCACGCAAGAAAAGCATGGAAGCAGGTAGGTTGTAGAAAAGGCAAATGTGTTCCTAATACCATCTAGATTTTTTGGCTTTGCTGTGTGTGCCAAGCTACTCTGTTGTATCAGTGGTGAAGAAAACTGATAAATCTGCCCAAAACTGACATGTAGATATTGATGGAAATTACAGGTACATGTACATGTGAAATATCAAACAATAGACTTGATTGAACCACAGATAAAATCAACAGATTGTTAAAAGATGTCATGGTGAAATCTTAAAATGATGACAAACCTAATTATCCTTCTTGGTGTAGTTGGCACAAAGTGAAGCCTGTGCAGTTCTCTTCAGATTTACTAGACTCTGTCATTACCACAAGACTTGTTTAAAACTTCTGATAGGGGAACTGACTCTCGTTCATAAAAGTTAAACAAAATGTTGTTGTCATTTTCAGCCATACCAGGATTGGAAGCAGAAGAAGACTTCTTGGATATGATCCCAAACTTCCCTCCACTCAACTACTTCATGAAATACATCGAGGGATCAGGTCAGTATGCATTCTTCTTTAAAGTCTGTGGGGTCTGATAGCAAAGGAAATAAGAATGGAACTTGTTGAATATGGTCTCACAATGTTCCTCGTTTATCAAAAGTGGATCAGTTGTTTTAACATTCTGTCCATGACTTCTGATTATTGAAAGGTACATGTACAGTAAGTATTAAGGATATATTGACTGCTTTGAGAGGCATAGTGGTTTCTATAGGGTCAAGGGAAACTCACAACCTGCTATGACCCCAAGGCGCTTGCGCCGCGGGGTCATAGCAGGTTGTGAGTTTCCCGAGACCCTATAGAAACAACTATGCCTCGAATATTAAAAGCAGTCAATATATATTTTATATACCGAAAAAAAGGAAAATGTTGACTCACCCATTTAGGTTCCCATCTCTTTGAAGTCATGAATATTAACACCAACAATAACTTGTGTACAGTATGAAATCCAACAAGCTGTGCTCCAGTAGAACAGGGAATACCAAACACGTTTACACGAACAGTAACTTTTGTACAGGATGATATCACCAACAAGCTGTGCTCCAGTAGAACAGTAGAACATGAACAGTAACTTTATAAATTCACAAATTCGCAACATATTTACATAGTAAATTTAGACTAGTACACAAAATGGCGATCGGTCGTCTGCGCTGCGTGGATTGGTAGATTCGTCGCCTGAATGCAGCGACCAAAATCGAATTGCACTCAAACAACGTTAACGGTGTTGCGCATCGGTCATCGCACAAAAGAAACTTATACGGTAACACGTAAACCAAAATGGGGATCGCAGCAAAATGACGTCACGTTTCACAGCCATGGAAAAAGTGCTATGAAAAATGGATATAAACCGGTAGAGCCGGGAAAAATGACTATGAATTTCAATTAGCGGGCCTGGTTAAGAACATGACTGCATTTTCAACCAATCAGAAGACAGGATTAGTAAAGAATCTTAAAATGAGATATATAATGTCTAATATAGAAACCCTTCCTCCATTTAATCTACTTTATAATTAAAACACAAATATTTATTTGTAATGATAATATAGAAATGCACATTTGTGTTTATTTTATTCCCATGTAGACTACCGGTACATGTATAATGGAAGAGTTATTTCCACTTGTTTATGTGGACTAATTCTTTTTTTCCAGCAAATCTGAAAAAAACCTATCAAGACAAGACTTTTAAATTTCAAGTCCGATTCAGGGAAAATCAAAGTTGAAGAATCCTGAATTTACTGTAAATCCTACATTTCAGAGTTCTGTACACTGGCATGTAAATTTTGATGCACTGTCTAGATTTGTATTGCTAAAAAGATCCCTCTCATATTGTTTCTTTGCAGAGAAGAATTGGCAGAATTCAAGCCAGGCAAGATTAGACATCGGTCAGAAAGCCAACAGAACTCAATTTGTAGGAAGAGTAGCACTCCAAGCATCAGTTGGGAGCCATGGTTTAGATCTTGGAGGGATAGCTTTCTAGTTGGATTAAATCAACCCATTCCTTAGGTATTGACAATATGTTAATAGTGATTCAATAGATCACTCACTACCAGTTGGGCAAGGATTGACATAGGTCAGAAAGCCATCAGAATTAATTTCATAGGACTAGCAAGTCGCCCTACAAGCCTCAGTTGGGAGCCATGGTTTAGATCTAGGAGGGATGGCTTTCAAGTTTGATTCGTCTACTCGTTCGATCAAAAATTATTGATGTAATTATCCAGACGATTTTAGACTCGGACTCACTCCTAGCCATGCAAGGATAGACATTGGAACTCTGAGAACTTGTCATTCTAATTATGACCTCAGTGCGGTGTCGACGACAACATTTCATTTAACTCCACATGTTTAGTTTGGTAGAAAGTATCTGGAAATTAAGAAAAGGCCACATTCAACGTTGGGTCCTTAAGGGTGAACGTGCTAAGTACTACAGTCAAACCTACTTTTGTGACCACCTGTCTACAACAAGCACATTTTTTGTTTCCCTTGAAAATGGTTTCTCATTGAAACATGTACTAAAGGAACCTGTCTACAAAGATCACTTTTTGTGTTTCCCTTGGGCGGTCACTATAGACAGGTTTGACTGTATATTAGGGTAGATTTGACCTTTAGATAGGCTTCTAACATTCCACACATTCTGAGCACATTTGTAATCTCTATAATCCTCTTTTACTCACCAAACACCCTTAATGTGTTTATTGACTTACCCTCTCTTAAAATGATCTTGTGTATGTTAGGCCGGGGGTCAGAGTCCATGTTGGTGATTAATACTTGTTCGTCTTGAAGTTTTTTTTGTTGGTATTATTCTCTCTCAAACCTAGCCCATTCCAATTGCTAATCTAAGGTATATTTTGCGAAAGACATAATGATTTGTCAAAAGCTAATCTTGAACATGTATTTATATGTTTGTAAAAATTCATTGTCACTTCAAAGATTTGTCAATCTTTGTAGATGCAAACTGATGTGCTATGCTTATACCAATTCCCATGTAAAAAGTTTAAAAATAGCTCCCTGTAATAAATTTTAAAAAGGTAGTTTTACACTGTGTGTAGTGTTATTAATAGGTTCTTTTATGTGCTTTTTTATCACACTTCTTCTGTCTCTTGCCAATTTCTTATGAAAATGTGCCTTTTTTAGTTCAGAAATTAAGGCAAAAATTTCCCAAGATGTTTGTCATTTCCTCTCAAGGGATTTTATCACAAGAACATGAAAGCCTATATTATCTTTTTCATGAAATTGCTTTATGTCAGTGCAGTAAATTGCTCAATACTATTTATGTTTATGTTAATGTAATGTGGAAGTACTTATCTATTTAATGTGATCAATATTGATGATATGAAGACAAAAGTATATATTTAAGGGTAAATTAATAAGAAAATATAAGTGACTAATTATAGTATATTAGACTGGAAATATATCATGTATTGTTCTAGAGTAGTTGGTTGATGATACATGTAGGTGTTGCAAATGTTACCCACATATGTGCAATAGTTATGCTGTCTTGAAGAAGGCTCGACCTTTTTTGTATTATATTTAGTGGCTCATGATTTTACTCATATTCAGATTAAGCATTACCAAAGAAGATTTTAAAGAAATATAATATAGTACATGTAAGAGAATTTGTTGGATATATGTTGATCATTCTCTACGATATCAAAGGGTCTTAACTTATGATGTTAAATGTGTACGAGTGCAAGGAAATACCATATTTATTTGTTCCCCATCATTTTGTCTGCTAATTAGATCCAGAAGGGTACCCACACAGAAAAGATACATGTTAATGCCTTTATGGCTCTCACTAGATGATTTCGTCAACATGATACTGTCATATGCAGCCTACACACTCAAAATAAATGACATTCAAACTCATTTTCTCACAAGTTTTCAAGTCATAGTCGTATATTTCACATATAAAATTCTTTCAAAGAACATACGGTAAACTAAACATTTTATATAGACAACTGTATAAAAGATGATCTCATACTATCACGTCACTGTACAATTTTTTTTTATAGACATTGCAAATAGACCGTGAAGACATTAGTGCGGTAGAAATCAATGCCCTGAAATTAATGAATTTAACAAAATGATGTCAATATCCATAGACTTTATGGATTGAATGTTAAGTGATTTATTGCTTACTGATTATTGGAGTAACAAACTGTATTGATGTTGCATTCATCATGCTTATGGATGAATTTACATTCCTTCATGTTACATATAAAGCTTTTCATGTACCGGTATAATCTAATTGCTTGGTATGCTTCAAATCACAACAAAAGCTAAAGAAGTCAAGATATATGTAGTTATTGTCCGTTTTACTAACTTGGAAAATGTCTCCTTTGGAATGCCATGTCTATGCTTCTCAAAGTATTCGCTATACATGTATGTAATAAAACCTGAAATATGCAAACATTCTATGCTTGAATCAAGTGCCTTATTATTAAGTGATCAGAATCATTTCTGTAGACAAATAGCATAGAGATTCTGTAGATGTACAGAGGAATTCCAGCCAATAAAAATTATGTAACATACACATTATGAATCTTTCTGTTATTTTTGTAGCAAGCTTAGAAAAATGAAATGATTGATTGGTGATTGGAATGTGTGTAAGATATGGTGGAATCTTGTGAGATGAGTAAATATCAATTGCAGATTTGTTCTTCTTGTGCCGACTAGTAAGATCTATGACAGAAGTTATAGGTTGTAGAAAATGGGTGAATTTATCAGTACTGTATATTCTGTCCAAAAATTTAAAAATAATGGCATACAGAAATCTAAAGAAACATGAACTTATTTCAAATCAAACTTACAACCTAGTGGGGGGGGGGGGCCATGAAGTCATGGAGGTTGAGAGATTTAGGAGAAATGCCCTGCCTTTATATTTTTGATAACCCTTTGTTGAGTTTGTTTGTTTTTTGTTTGTCAAATACATTTTTAGAATTGGCCAGCTGCCCCTGCAACCCCTCTTTACATGAGAGGTTGAAATAAACAAAAATTTGTCATTTACAGTCAGATGGCATTACAATTTAGTATCACAATTATTCATTGCCATTTTCAACTGAATCTGCTTCTCCAAAGCCCATCAAAATTAGTTTAAAGGCAGAATGTGATCTTTAGGATACCATTAAAATAAATGTGCTTGTGAGTGTGTTAACAAGTGCTATTCGTATATATGTCTTGTTCTGTTTTTTTGTTCACCATTATTTGCTTTTAATTCTCTCCTTATGTTTAAATTTAAGTTAAATGACGTTTCAGAGTGACAGGTACATGTAGCTCTGAAACAAATAAACAGACAAGATCTTGGAAAATATCATTTCTAGCTTCCACTATTTACAAGCATCCTTTCTCAACAGTATCAACGCCAAATATGTATATCTCCACAATTTCTGAACATTGCTCAAATGTCTCACAATCAATGTCATATTGAATAATGACAGATTTATGTACTGGTATATAGTATATTAACAGTCAAATGAATGCAAATGTTATCTACAATATGCACAAAAAGCTAGAGATATTTAGCCTTGCACATGCACATACATGTACTCCATCGAGAACTAGATACACATGTTAATGAAGAAATACCACTTAATAGTAAATTTGAATCATATTTAACATAAAACTTATTTACAATATATATATATATATATAACATTAATCTGCTGTAACTATAGTATAATTATCTCTTCAAAAGCTTTGGTTGTGAGAATGGAAGGAGTGATAACGAGTGCAATACATGTATTAAACTATACAATACACGACATACATTAAAAGCAACCTTGATTAGTTTAGTACCATTTGAAACTTTCTCAAAACAATTCAGTGACTTTGGTAAATAAGTTCGCTTCAATCATTTACTTTGGTGCAGAAGCATTAATTAATACTTTGGTGTAGAAGCGATAACTTTGAAAATATGGACGGATTAACCGTTAAAAGGTGAACATTGATGCTGTATAAAATTATATGTATTATACAAACAAAAGCGAGGTAATTAGTGCAATTACAATGATTGATAATACTAATGTCAACATAAGACATCATTTTACCACATACACAAATTCACATTTTCTGTTACCTGTGGAATTTCACTGGACGGTCGTTGTAATATCACACACCACACAATATCAACTACTGTAGCTCCACCAACATTCTGAGAGAATTTTCTCTCACTTAATAATGGAAGATGATTTACAGGTGGGAATATATATATCAATGAAATCAATGCATGTGAACACTATTTCTTGAACAGAAGGTTTATAACACAAAAAATGGGCATCGTAGCTAGTGAACTAGCACTAAATCCCTAAACATCAACTATACAAATGATGTCATAATCTGTAGCATCACATCTATTAAACAACATATATACACATGACCATATTAGTGTGTGCCTGAAGCAACACAATGTGCAGTGCAAAGGGTATTGGGTACTCAGTCTCTATTCTGAACAATTAAAAAGACAAGTGTGTGGTCGTTTCTTCAAGAATCAAGTGGTGAATGCTATAGCAGGCCCAATATGGATTAACCCACTCCAAAATGTAAACAATTTACAATTACTTTCTGCGATCTACTGGTAATCTTGTGCATTCAAATGTTTTTCTAAGACACCATAACACTCAACAGAAGTACTTTCATCACTACATGATGGAACATTTGGAGATATATCAGGTGACATTGTTCACTCTAACAACCTCAGTAAGATTAGATTCTTTGCTCAAACATCAAAGCTAGCTCCTAGATCTCGATGGGTTTGATGATGGGTTTCCTGATGTGCCTCATATTAGCCCCGCCCTCCTGAGGCTTGAAGGGGGCGTGGAGTCCATACGGGCGTGGCACTGGTAGATCATTGTCATCGTCAGGGATGTAGGCGTTGGGGCGGGGCTCTGCTGTAGTGGCGTTCCCACCAGGCAAGATATACTGCTCTTCCTCTTCTACCATCTGTAACATAATAATATACATTATATTTGGCATATATTAGATACGCAACTTTCAGTCTGTGTGCCGTAGTGGTAGGAATTCCTTCCTACACTGAAAGAATTTTGACTGAAATCTGTTTGAAATTAGCACTTTCCTAAATAAGTAACTACCTTGTTAAACAAAAACAAAAAATTGCAAAAGAAAGTTATTTCAAGTGCTAATAACTTGTGACACACAAAAAACAATTATAACTTCTTAAGCTAACTAACACACAATTAATTAAATCATTTGATTTGTTCGTTTCTAAATGAAAATTATCCTGAATTTGTGACACTAAAAAATATAAAAATCAAGGGATAAATGTATGTACGCTATTATATTCATGTTCTTTTCTATAACTGGTAGATATGTATTCTACTATGAAAGGAGTTTCAAAAGAAGGGAACCCTGAAATCAAAAATGCAAACCTTTCACGAGCATAACTGGCAACCTTTCACAGCAAAAACTAGCAATCTCTGAAGATAAAATCAGGAATACAGACTACTTTGTGTGCTATTAACACAGATGTATACAGGAAAAGGAGAGGAAAGGAGAGGGTTTATAATGCTTGTTTGAAGGCTATAGAACATATATAGAAGTCACTCCTCCAAAATAGTAAAGGTTGGCAGAAATGGAAGAGAGTGGATGGAAAAGAGTCCATTCTGCTCACCTGTTTCCTAGTCTCCATATCCATGGCCTTCCTGGACTCATCCCTCATCATCCTCTCCCACTCCCTGGCTGCCTCTGGGGTAGGGGCTTCCCCCTGCTCCATGCGGAGGTAGGCTTGCTGGAGCCTGGCCTCCCCATCACGAGACCCCTGCTGGAGCCTCAGGGCCTCCGCCTGGGTCATGGAGAGCTCCGACACGGAAGCCATCATCTTACGGGTGATCTCTTTGATTCGGGCTTGGAGGTCGTTGACCTTTCAAGTAAAAGAGAACAGAGATTCATGCTCGATTACGCTAAATTATAGAAAGGGTGTGATTAATTGAAATGATGCTAATATAGGGAACATTTGAGGGTTTGTGTGAACATACACATATTTGATCCAGAATACCCAAATGGATAGAAAACATGAACTTCATGAATTTCTCTAGTCGCTGGTTATTTCATGAAATGTCATATTATTCAATATCCATGTAATATATTTTATGCTTTGCTTATTTCATTGTTATTTTGTATGCTATCATGTATATACATACAGGATCAATGTGAAAAAACAGCTTTGGCTGATATCATCATCCTGTATAAATATTTTAAGATAAATAAATAATTAATTAATTGAATAAACATTATCTTAATGCACAGGTTTCTTTATCTTTTATATGTGTCTTTAGTAAATATCGCTTAACAAAGCCAGTAGAATATTAATAAATCAGATTCTCACAATATACACATCTACCATAGGAGTATATTTCCTTATGATAAATTTCAAAAGATGTTGTCAATCACCCCTGATCAACTAAATACACATGTAATGTAAATATACTTAATTCCATGATGAAAATTCAAGGTTATTATTAAGGCATTTTTTACAGTCAAGACACAACAAACAATTTTGCATTCTTTAATACAGAGAACACAATCGTGAATTTAAATGGAGTAATTCTGTTCCGAAATTTGATTTCTAGGATCACCCAGAAGACAAATTTACTGATATGAAAGAGTCTTCTTACCTTCTTTGCTAGTTCTAGGGTGTCGTCTTTGCCAGCATTGACCCTGTTGTTGACCCGATCGGAAAGTCTGGTCACCTGATCAAAGATAAGATCCTTCTCTAACAACATCTCCTCCTTCTCCGCAAGGCGAATCTCCAGCTAATGATGCACAAAGAAAAGAACATGATATTACATGATAGATGCATTTTTACACATACCAAAATCAGTATCTGCATGAGTATTGTTTACATACCAAAAGTGGAATAACTATGATAAATATGAGACTGACAAATTGGTCAGTATAATTAACTTTGGTAGAACAAATATTTCTTGGTACTATTAAATGCTAAGATGTCCAATGCTAGACTTTTTAGAAATTAATAAATCAATAGATTTTATAGTTGTATTCTGATGTCAAAGTTGTTTTCACCAAGTTAAGGAATTTTAATTTGTATCATATTAAACTATTGTAGACATTTGTAATAACATTTCATACCATTTCCTGCAAAATTGGAAATACTATTATCAGGACATCATAGCTTATGTTCCAAAATCTTTTAAAGTCTGTCTCGTAACTTGTTTAAAATGCAGCTTAGTATTTAAACCTAAAATGACTGCAGTAATGCATAGTTAGCTTGTGAACTGAGCTTACATCTTCAATCTTTATGTTAAGGTCTTGGGGATTGAGATCCCTTCCTTCTAAGAATCTAACTCTCTTCTCATCATGAGGGTTCTCCAATTGATGCTCCAGCTCGTTCATTCTATCCTGGCACTGGGCAAGCTGAAATCCAAACACAAAAACAACTCATTTTCTAGACATGATAAAATACTATTAGGGCGATTTGCTTTCAATACATTCTGGAAAGATATGAAACAGAGTTCATAGTTTTACATATAAATTTTGATCTTGTGATTATTATTTCTTGCATAATTACGTTTCTCATTGAATTAACTCATACAGCACTATAACAATAAGAAGTTGTAACAATATCATTCTTATCCTCTTTTTCTTTCAATGAAAATACAAATAGATCTATCCATTATAAATTCATTCTGAAATATTTTGTTTCTTTTTTCATCAATAAACTGGGTACAGGATAACTCCCATTGAAAAAACTGCACGATATCATGCACATATATCTATTCTTGGTCTAAAGATAGATGGCAGCATTCAGAGTATTTGCCAGGATTTCTAGCAAAAGTGTATTGTGAAGATCTTTCAATTGAATACCACAACCAAAGGGCCAATATGTTTCCGGACCTCATAAAAACAAATGCTGTTTCTATAAAACACACTCAGGATTACAACCAAATGAATATTCAATTTTCTTCTTAAATCACCTGGATCTGTAGAGTTGTAAGTTCTTGATCGAGGGCTCTCTTGTTGGGTAGATTCTGTCTCAGAAGGTTAATGGCTCTTTTCTCCTCAGCCATCTAAAATAAAAATAAAAGAGTTCCACATCAATCATTCTGCACCAAGATTTCAGAGAGGATGGACTAGCCACTAAGAATAATACACTGAGATAAACAGTAACACTAAAATGTAAACAATTAAGTCATATGCTACTTACGCTTGGCCAATGATAAATCTTTTAAAATCAACTCTTTTCTACACTCCATTTATCAGCAATCATTACCATCAACTAAACCTACTTGTTTTTTATTTACAAATGCAAATTTTACAACTGTTTTCATTAAAATCAAATGTCCGAAAAGTTGCCACATTCTTGTACAACTTAAATTTAATCACTTTCAATTTTTCAAAAATTTCAAGAGACCAAGTCTGAAAAAGAGCACCAATGGAAAATAGTTCTTAATTTGACACGCTGACCAAGACATTGGATTTGTGAGACTTTCTAGAGCAAGCACCACGATCGCCCAGCATAGGGAGCCACCAGTACTATCTTCATCATCATTATCACCATCACCATCACCACAGTCATCACCATCATCATCATCATCATCACCATCATCATCATCATCATCACCATCACCACCATCACCACCACCATCATCATCATCATCATCATCATCACCAACATCATCATCATCATCATCATCATCATCATCATCATCATCATCATCACCACCACCACCACCACCACCACCATCATCATCATCACCATCACCATCATCACCATCATCATCAGCTCAGAGATTACATTTGGCATGGCAACTTACATCCATCTTGAGGAACCTGATTTCCTCCTCCCTGGTATGAAGATCAACATCACCTCTCCGGATCATATCCTCCTGGATGTTAACCTTCTCATAGAAGAGACACACCTCCTCATTACGCTCTATCAGTTGTACACCCCTACACGGATAGAAACATTGAAGAAACTACATCAGTCCGACAAGAAGACATTATCTTTAATACAGCACATATGCATTGATTCACCCAAGTTTCAGTTGTTACAATATCTTAATGAGGTTGAAACAGACATCAATGAACAGCAATGAGGAAACACAGAGAAACATGGTTACTTTGGTGGACTTCAATACAACATGCACTTGCCAATTATTTCTAAAAGCAAGAGGCTCTCATGAAAAGATTATTCTACCCTTAACCATAATATTGTACCACATCTAGATAAAAGCATAGACAGGAAACAGACAATAATTAGAACAGAGTAACTCATAGGTTCTATACCAAGAGACTGTGTCCCTAATAATTGCAGCCGAAAACTAGCAGTCAAAAAGGGTTTTAATGTATCGGAGGCCCTGTTGCATTTTGCCATTATTGGTAACTTCCATGGAAACCTTGATTTGATTGGCTGTTGAGTGATGTTGGCATGGTAGTTAATATTGGTGGCAAAGTTGCCATCAGTGGTAAGTCTTATGCAACAGGCCCTGGAATACATGCAAACATATGTCTGATGAAAGCTAACAGGGCATTAACTCTATGCAAAATGAAATGGCCCAACATCCTTTTAAAACGTCAACATACGGCACATCAAAATGGAATGCTAGCTCTCTAAGAGGGCCCTACCTGTCATTGCGATGCTGCACAGCTGTTTCAAATCTCTTTCTGAGCTGTACCATTTGTTCCTCAGCTTGGTTGATCATGAGATTTAGCTTGGCGATATCCAGACGTTGCTGTTCTCGCTTCTCTCTCATTTCTTCCTCTATCCTCTGCTGTTTGGCCAGCTCGTTCCGCAGCTGATCCCGTAGGACGACAGCGTTCACATGCTTCAAGCGCTTCTTCTGCAGTTGTCTATGTAGATTAATGGAGAAATGGTTTTGTATGTTTCAACAGCAGTTTACAATATTCAGGTTATTGGAAAAAAGTAGCCAATTCACAAAAGAATTTTGGTATTTTGAAGAGTACAGATATGGTCATGACAGCGACCCAACATTTGCTCTAGGTCATCAAAGGTATAGGGTTAGGGTTGGGGTTGCAATCGGGTTTTAGATTAAGTTTAGGGTAAAGGGACAGTTTTGGTCCAGTGCTGTAGTTGGAATTTGACCATGAAACAGTTGTTGCTGAAAACTGTTATGCCTAACCTATCATGTCATCTCTTGTCCAAAAAAAATCATGCTGCATGAGAATCAACAACCTTTTTTTTCCTGTTTTTTTATTGAACACTCTAAAATCTGTCTACTTACCTCTCTTTTTTGTGGCATGATGTTCTGAGGATCTCAATCTCATTCTGTAGAATCTTGATCTTTTCTCTCATCTCTGCAGCCTTCTGCGTGCTGGCCTGGATCAGGTTGACACACTTATTACGCTCATTCTTGATCACATCGTACAACTTGGCAAATTCCCGAAGTCTGTAGGATAAAAATGTTCACATTTTTAAATGGCAAGTGCGTCACAAATTACAATACGATTTGCTATTCTATTAGTTACTTCACATTGTTTTAATCTTCAATTTGAGTTCACTGTGAGCCGCTTATATTTGTACCTTGTAATTAACAGACAGATAAATGACCGCAGCAAACAGCTTTTGAAAATATATTAAGTCTGTGATGTGAAGTCACTTTTAATTCATACAACATTAATTAAAATAACTCACATCATCATCATTATTGTTTAATATCCGATTTTCCATTACATTATGAGATGAGATTTCTTTAATGCCCCTTCTCCAACATTTTCAGTCTTCTTCAGTTTTTCATGCATAATCGAAATGTTAAATAAAAATCTTTGATGCGTATTTGGAATAAGCCATTTAGTACGACATTAAAAGGGGCAGTCGAGTTGGCCTTTCATATTAAAGAGGCTTAAAAACATAATTGTTAACAATGACAACAACTGAAAGACTTGACTGCCAAACCTTTCTTATTGTCTATTCCTGGTATATCTTCTTGTTGTCAATGATGGAGAGATCTTTAATTTTTGAATGACTATCAAATGACAAAGACGGCCAACCCTACCTTATCATCATTTCCTGGTATTTCTTCTTGTTGTCGATGATGGAGAGATCTTTAGCCTTGAGGTCATCCAGTGCTCGATGGTATCTCATCTCTGCTCTCATATAATCCCTGGCTTTCTGCTCCCTCTCATCGCCCTTGATGGCAGCCAGACGAGTCAACTCCACCACCTCTATCCTCAGGTCACTCTGCTCATACAGCAGCCTCTCCTCCTCAGCGATGCTCTGTTCAACTTTGACCTGTTCAACGGCTGTGAAGGAGTTCTACAACGGAAAACAACAGGAAGACATGTATATCGGCTCTGACGATCATTGATCTTATGACTTTTCATGTGAAAAATCATAAATTGAATGTGTGGTATTAAAAAAACAAGCATCAGTAAAGATAAAGACCAATTATGGTCATGCGATTACATTGTGAAAGAAACTGGTCTTACCTTTAATGGTAGTTACTATACGTGTGTTGTGTAATGTCAAAGGCAACATATTTTGAAAAAAGGAATCTTATAGTCTAATTCATACATGTATATGTACGCATTAAAGACTTACAATTTTTTGTAATCATTTCATACAGCTATATCAAAAGCAAAAAAATGCAGTTTGTTTCATCCACCATGTATATAAACTATGCTATTTTCTTTCCTGCAACAGGAGTTAATATTCATGCCCTGAAAACATTCTTTACATGTAAATGTGAGTACCTACACAAAACAAAGTTCTAAATTTAACATAGCTAAAGATAAAACTTCATTCTATTTTGTCCCCCTTTCTTTCTTTCTTTCTAACTCACCTGATCTGCTAACAGCCTTTTTGTCTTTTCTACTTCAGTTTGTAGTTCCTTCCTCTTTTCAAGTAGAGTGCCATCATTCTTAGGACCACTGTCAGCTTGACCTTTGACCTTGTCGTAAATGGTCTGCAATGTAGAAACAAACAAAAAATTTAAAATGTGATTGAAACACAACAAAATAAAACTGGGATAACAATCTACATTTTACATATTGGAGTTTAGATATTGGAGTTTACATATTGGAGTTTACATATTGGAGTTTAGATATTGGAGTTTACATATTGGAGTTTACATATGGGAGTTTACATATTGGAGTTAACATATATAGGAATTTACAGAGTAAAGGATCCGGCCACTTCTGACAATCACAGGGCACATTTGATAAACCTGGGCCCTGTATTACAAAGAGTTGATATCAATCACAAATAAGTTGCGATTGATATCAACTCTTTGTAATACAGGGCCCTGGTTTATTTATGATTAAAACTAAGTTAGCTTCAGAGTCTCTATGAATGGGTGCACATCTGTCATTTTTGTTTTAAAAGTGATGTACATAGTACTTACAAGAAAATCTAGAAGAACACATTTTGTATAATATGTGAGGAACAAAACGATAGGGAAAAACAATACTGTACCTCTTTCTGGATATACCACATACAAGTACTTGTTGGTGTAACAAATCGTTTAGATACTTGATACCTTTTTTCAAAATGTAGGATGTCCCTGGACTGTCATTGAAGAACAAATGAATACACCTTGAGATTAAGGACAATTAGAGCTACCACCCCACTCCTAAATTACCTGAACCACCAGACAACTATTAGCAGGTAGGTGTCTAGGAGTAATTTAACAACTGTCCTGGGCAGTAGTTGTCTGGGTCGAGGGCAGGGGGCAGGGGGCTAGCTGTCCTTTGGCAGACCTGCCAACCTCTGGAGTTCATAAACTCTATTTTTCAATCCCACAAGTTGTATTTTACTAACAAAAGTTGTATTCTTAAAAATAAACACGGACTGTTACATGGATCAATGCCTCTTACCGTTCCTACATACAGGAATACATTTTTTAATGGATCATTGGTTGAATATGCATGTTTTTTTGTCACGACTGTTGTGTTCGATGAACCAATGAACATCCCCAAATTGCTGATGTGAGATGCGTGTAGGATACTTAACAAGACAGAATGGGCATTTTGCCATTGAAAATGGCACATACACACAAAGAGTTAAAAAAAAGATTATTAAAAAAAAAAAAAAACATTTTTTTTTTTTGTTTTGTTGAAAATCATATTTTATTGAGGAAAATCGTACTGTCGTATTTTCTTATGAAAATCGTACTAAATACGACTAAATCGTACTGGTTGGCAGGTCTGCTTTGGGGTAGTTGCCCCTCGGGGTGACAATCCAAGAGGTACTTGCCCAATTAATTTTTTGGGGAAGGGGAGAACATTTTGATGAAAGTAAGGAGTAGACATACCTGTGTATGTGCAACACCCTCGTTAGCCACTTTCAGCTGTAGTTCAGTCTTCTTGAGGTTCCTGAGATCTCTCTCCTTCTCACGCAGCTTTCTAGCGTAGATCTCATGCTGGTTCTTCTTCTCCATCTGTATGTGCCTCAAACTCAGGTCCAATGTAGCTCTTGAGTGAAAACAAAAATGTAAAGAGGAATAATATGCCACGGATAGGAAAGCCTTTTTATATACATAGGTTATTGTAAGTAAAATAAAAGAGGACAGCATACATAAATTTGTTAACATACACCAGTAAGATTAATAATCTACATAAACTAGGAATTTAATTTCATTCTTTCCTTTTCTTCTGAAGATCTCTGAAGAACATAAGTACAGTTTGTTTATGAGAAGGATTAAATTTCTCAATCACTGAATGCATCAACATCATGCAGATATAAGTTTTTAACACTTTTCTGTTTCATGGACAACAAAAGGCAATCCCAGATAGAAGTAAAAGAATCTACTTAAGATTTTGAACAAGAATATTTGCCATTCAAAGTGCTATTCAAATTTTCAAGTAAATTGTAAGCAATTAAATTGTGCATAAATCTATCAGTTCAGTTACCACATCTAGCAGGTAGCATTGAAACACATTTCATATTGCCTCTTTTTTAAATCTCACTCTTCATATCTATTTGGCAAACAAGAACAATTGACAGATGATCTAAAGACTTTGATGAGGAAATATTTCACTAAGGATATGATCTTTTTGGTTATATTGTGGTCTACAAGATAAATTATTTTGCAATATAGCTCATCAAAAGTTAAATATCTTTCATCCTTAATACTGTTCCAATGGGGCATTTTTACATAGACTCTACACATAAAACAGTGTGCTGTATGGTATACATTAAAAGATCAAATAAATGGCAGCCTTACTTGTCACCCATATAGACAGCCTCCTTCTCTTTCTGGTACTCGTAATCCTTCATGCAAGCGTCAAACTTGCGTTGCTGTTCATCCAGTGCATTCTGGGCCCTAGCCTTGTCCCTCTCCAGCTGGAACTTATCATCTGTACGGCCCTGCAGAGAGGCCAGAAGATCCTGAAGATGGGCCGCTAGATCGGCATAGTTTTCATCCTTCTCCACTCGTTGTCGCTCCACCTCACTGGGGAAAGAAAGTGTCATAATTAAATCTTTAATTGATTCAACTTCTTGCATCCTCCATTCATAGGTTTGTACAACACATGCAGTCAGTATCTTTTCAAAGCATTAACTTCAACCCTGGAACAAACACTATACCTAAACCTAAACCTAACCTTTAACCTAACCTGAAACCCAACTGCAACGCTAACCTTATATCTTTGATGAAATAAAGCCCTGAGCAGTTGTCACAGCAACAAATATAAGAGCGCCATTCCTGGAGAATGATTTACATTATAATATAACAGGAAGCCGCATATTACCTATAAATAATCAGTGAACTTCTACTTCATTTTTTCACAGTTAATCCTTCAATATAAAGCAAAGGTTTTTCCAAGATGTCTAACAGAATTTGGAGACATATTATCATTCAACTTGTTCTCTTACTTTTTAGCTTTGTTCATCTTGTCCATCTCCTTGATGAGTTGTCCTGGAAGAGAGTGAACAGCCACAAGATCTTCCTTCAGTTTCTCCTGGGTCTCGATCTAACAAAAAAAACAATAAAAGATCAATTACAATCAGGCTTCTCAGCAGGATATTGTCTATTAATGGTCCCATTGAGTGAAATATGGCCGCGCAGCATCTGAATAGGTGATTCAAAAAGATCAAAGCAGTTTCAGAGGATGAAAATATGCATGAACACATTTATTTTCACTGTCTGTCATCTAAAAGAATTCACACTTTAAAAAAAAAAAAATCTGACACCCACTTCCCCGTTACCTTTGTTGGTTTATTAAACCCTTGCTACTTTTTTTCCTGAAAAATTGCCCATGCACGGCATTGGTACCAATGTTTTTTTATATGAACTATATTTGCAAAAACCCTGATCCCATTATTGAGTTAATATGCAATAAGCCTTGACACTCCCATTACTCATTCCATTGCTCTTGAAGCCATCTTATTTGTCCTCACCTCACTCTCTAGCTCTTTCATTTCAAGATCAATCTGTCTTTTACGCATGGAAAGCTCCTCTTTGAGATTCTTGGCCTCTAGTTTGCGCTGTCCAATCTCCTGCCGAAGTTCATCAACATTCTTGTTGAGCTCCTTGGTTCGTTTCTCTACCTCTTCTTTCTTGGGAAGCCTGTCGTACTCCCGTTCCAGCATTCTTTTCTCCTCCTGCAAGCTACAGTCATAGAAACAGAAACACACATTGCTTTTACATAACACTTTGCCATCACCTTACTATTTTAAGGAGCTTGACCTAAAAGTTTAAGAAGATCTCATCACAATTGTTTTTCAATATTTTCAACCCCCCATTTTTATTTTATTTTTATTTGAAGAAATTTTGCTACATATTTTGGATATGATGGTGCAATATACCCAAAATGTAATGTACAAGTTTAAGAATGAAGACAAAGAAAATTACTGAACTACTTTTATTAAACAACTACTCCCAGATATGAATGTTTACTTAGGCTACCTTAAGCAATGTTCATCTTTTAATGATCAATAGTTAACAAATTATATTTTTCACAGCAATCTCTATGATCCTCACTGGGAAACAATATTCAAAAGATATTCAGCAAATGTCTTAGGTCATGGAAAATTAATATTACTTCATAAATACACATAGGATCACGTACCTTTCAATTTTGAACTCATACTGGTAATTCCTCTCTTCTGCTTGGTCTATCTCATTATTGTGCTTGAGCAGCTTGACCCTTAGCTTACTATTCTCTGTGTTGGAGCTGTCCGGAAAATTATCTGCCTTCTCTAGCTCTGTTGTCTGCTTCTCAAGGATTTGCGTAGCTTCTTTGGCCGTTTGCAGCAGTCCCAACTCGGACTCTCTTGTTCTGCATGAATCAGAAATCAAAATTAGTAAATAAGTAAACATTCAGTATTTCATTGCATACAATTACAGCATTTTTCATGGAAGAGTTTAGACTGAATGGAAATTCAATGGGTCCATATTCTATAAAGTAATACAATTTTAAATGGTCTCCAATATCTTTTTCTTTAAAAAAACAACCAGAATAGATGATTATACCACTGTTGACTGTATGAATTATTTCTCTTGTAAGGATAGCACCTGCCAGAAGGACACATTTGAGGTTGAATTCATAATCATTGCAAAATAACTGACTTTTATTTAAGTGAACAAGAAATAAAAGTGAAATTCTCTATAATGGTTTGATATCACTTTCTGGGGAAAAAAAATGATAAAACATTTCTCTACAAGATTTATATTTGCTTACCTGCCAAGGGTCTTATGTACTTCAGTGTATTTGGCTTTCAGCTGGGCTACCCTTGTACCTGTCAATCTTCCCTCTTGGAAAAGCTGTGGGATCATAAACACAAGATACATTTGACTACTTATATAAATACACAACATTATGCTTTAGAGGTCTATTCTTGTTGAATTTGAGGGGGGATAATTAAAGAAATGGAGGGTAACCATTTCAATAAATATCCCAGATTAATCAACAAACATACATGTACATGGACTACATGAATAGCTTATCATAACCCAAAACTGCAAAGGTATTCACAAGGTTAAAATATTATGTTACGCAAAGGTAACAATCATGTTGTTACATAAAAATGACAGCATGAAGTGCTCTTGATATTGCAAATGGAAACACTTGCTTCATGGATGATTACCACACAACAACAAAATAATTTACTGAAATACCCGTATTTTAACTGATTGCCTACTGGAACCAGGTGTTTCCTGTATTAAGCATATGGGGATTAGAGAATCAAAGGGTTAACTGACTGAATATCATCACTCTAACACAAGTTCTAAACCAACCGCGTTGGAACTCATGTCAAGAATAGGGCACCATCACAGGTTCTCCAATCAATTGCCCATTTACAATCTTGTGTATCTCACAATGATGAGCTGTGATAAATATAGTCTTGAGTTAAGTTAAGATTGATCATGCACCTCTAACTGTTATAAGACAGGACCGAAGTCTGACAAACATGCCAAAAAATTGGAAGTTCGAAGTTACCTCATCTAGACATTGGAAGGCTGGACTTGCTGATACCTCCACCTGACCCTCTTCCTGGAGGATGACCTTAGGGGCAAGTGGGGCAATGGCAGGTTCATACAATTCATCATTGTGATGATGGTGGTGGTCTGGACTACTCATTGTGATGTTTCAGATTTATCTGGAAGAAAGGATATAGCGGAAAAAGTTTTCATCAAAATCTTGACTTCATAGAGATTCTATTAACTCTTTAATGGATTTTGTTGACAAATGGAACAAACAGAACTGCCAGTCGACTTTGGCACATGTAAAAATGTATAATGACTAATGTCCTCCAATAAACTAAGTAAAGGCAATAAAGTCTATTATATACCTCATACATGGATTTGTCATCAGCATCAGCATCAGTATACGGAAGTGTGAGGTGATCCTGTTGAAACTTCCGGTCGTTTCATTGAGTGGTGCTTCGTTCGAAAAAGAACCTTAACTATTTTTGCTCGCATGGCGGGTGGACGCACAAATAAATTTTATGGTAGCATTTGGTGCTGAGAGGACCAGTGCTTGTCCAATCTAATCTTGAAAGAACTGATTTCAAATGCCTCCCGCGGTGTCACTGCGCTCAAGCCATGCAATTTATGCTGAGCTGCAGTAACTGCAACTGCATTTACCTCACTGCAGTACCTGTACAGTATAGATTGAATTTCCATACGTTGGATTTCTTTTAGCATTGGATATTTGAAACTGCTTTGAACTTCAATTTTCAAAAGACTGTAAATATATTCCTGTGAGGAGCATATAAACTCTTGATATTGAATTTCTTTTCTAGACCCACTCATGAATCAATGCATTGAATGCAAATGATGAGGTATATTAAACAAATATGAACTGCTCTTTAATCGAATGGTGGAGGAAATTATCATTCCCTTGGTGGTGTTCATACCGGCCCTTCCTAGAAATTGTCATAGATCCAACTTCTTGACTATCCCATTGAAACGTTTAATATAGAATTAACATGCCTTTAAATGGGATAGTCAAGAAGTTAGACTTATGACGGTTACTAGGAACGGGCCCCAGGCTTCTAAGGTGAAAAACGATCCAAAAACAAAAGGCCAAATTTAGCCAAAGGGAAAATTGAAAAATCGTTCAGTTTCAGACTCAGACACCCATCATTCCACTTTTTTACAGGCATAGAAATCTAATTAAACTCAAGTATTATGAACAGCACAATAAACAGAAAGGAAACAGGTTAATTTTGTAAGTAAATATTCAGGGGAACAATGCATAAATCTTGATGTTTATTTATACAGCTGACAAGCTGTGCGCAGTGCAATGCAGTGGTTGGTTGGATGGCGATGGCTACGGCTATCAGCGGACACACACGACAGCAGTCCGCTAGTCTAGGGCACTTGACTACACAGTTACCGCTCAAATTTTGGGGTTACTTCTGCTGTATATGTTAAGAAAAATCCTTTACAACGTTTACCTTACTCTCGTATTTCTGTCAATGGAAGACAAGTAATCCCTTCTTTTGATATCCCTCATCAAGTGCAAAAGCATGTCATTATATTTTTCTTCCAATAGGCAGAAACATCTTGGATTTTCTAATCTTTGTCGTGTCTCCTAAGATCAAAATACTAGCTGTAGTAGTTTCTATGGACAATATGCGCATGCTCAGTAGGCCGAATATGTGTTGCCGGAATATTGAACATATGAACAATTAGCGATTACATACATGATATACAAGAGTATATGAAATTTAAATCTCTTAAAATTATTTAAATAAATATTTTGAACACTAAAATATTTTATTTCTATCTTCCGTATACAAAGTATTAAATATTTTATTCATATAATTACAAATATTTCAGACTCTTTAACAGTGCACGTTTTCCCATTGAATTCTGTTTGTAGACGCTTTTCACTGATCCCACTCGTTGTCACTGGTGTCGGATAGAAGCAAATTCAGCTTACATTTTTAAGCATCAAATCTAGAAACATTTTCTAATAGTGAAATATATACCTACACCAATCATGAAGATCGAGGAGGTGAAAAGTACCACGAAAACCCAGAGAATCGCAAGTCATACTCATGTGAAGGGATTGGGACTTGATGAGTCTGGAAATGCATCATCATCAACAACTGCTGGTCTTATTGGCCAAGAAATGGCCAGAGAGGTTTGTATTAGACCCTAGGGCCGGGGCCTATTTCAAATTTGTTCCAAAAGAGTAGAAATCTGAATTATAATAGTAGGTTCTTTATATTAAAACACTCTGTCTATGTTAAGTGTCTGACATTAAGTCACATTGAAACTAGTCTAGACCTATGTCGAATTTTACCCCAAAATATTTTTATTAGTCTAAATAGATCTAGAGTAAAACCGCCAAACTTCGGACGTTGCCAAACTTCGGACAAAAATTACTTCAACGGCTCCAACGCAAAATAAGAGCCTAGCTCAGGCGGGTAACTTGCATGCATTTGATACTACTACTAACCTATATCGTTAGTACAAAAAGTTAGGTCAGGTTGCCGTCTGCAAAACTCACAAAAAACATCAAATTCAGAGACAGATTTCAGGTTACCTAGATTTTTACAGTTCCTTAACAGGGGAGTTAAGGTGTAGAGCCTCCAATATATCGATTAAAAACAAATCCTTGGCATATTTCAGGTGGTTTCTGCCCAAATTATGGGAGCTTATGAGATACTTTTTCACTCTATCGCGAAAATTTTCTAATGGCGGCCGTTACCACGGACCTAGGGGTACTAGATAGATTCCCCTACCAGAAGATGGCGCTCTTCCAATCTTCGGACAGGCAACATTGAGTGTCATTTTGACTACGAAAAAATAGCGCTTTCGTAAGATTTTAGCACCAAAATATTGTACGAGTGTTGTGAAAAACACCTTTCTGATAGTTCTACCTAACTTAAATCTACCCAAAACAAGAAAATAATACTTTTTTTCATGAAATCAACGCAGTCAAACTTACCCCCGTCGTACGATTTTGATCCGGTTTCCAAACCTCCGATTTACGTGCGCTATGCGCTATACGTGCGCTATACGTGCGCTACGCATGAACGTCCGAAGCTTGGCAAGTGCGTCCGAAGCTTGGCATGAAAACAGGTTCGGCGGGTAAGTAAATAATTCTAGTTTTCCATTTCCTTTACATATTTTCTTTTACATGATATACATAAACAGTATTTGCACAATAATAGTATATTTGATCTTTCAATAATTAAAAAAGAATTTAATGTTTTCCCCCGTTTTGTCTTAAGTGTCCGAAGTTTGGCGGTTTTACTCTACAAAAATAAAACAAACATTTGAACTCAGACATTGAACTTGATTGTTGAAGATTAACTGTCCTTATTAAGGGTTACTGATTAGAGACTTTTCGATTGAGTGAATGAGAATCTCAATTTATGTCCACCGCAGATCAACTCGTTGACTGCTCATGTTGGTGCACTTTAAAGCTGTTTCGATTCCTGTCGATCATTCGGTCAATATGGGCTATAGTATAGCGACGTCATGTGACGGATCTTCAGTTTCTAATTTTCTATCATATTTTTTTAATGTTGATCTGTGTTTTAACTAGTACTTTTAACCCTTCCATCATCTTCTGTTTTGGTTCTTCTATATGTTTTGTCTTTGTTTTTATCATTTCATGTCATATTTCTATCTTTCTTTTTGATTTTTGTTGTTGGTATCCTTTTCTCTCTTTCTCTTTTTTTATGTTTTTCTTGAGTTTTTATCCTTGTGTCCAGGGCTCAAATTAATTTTTTGTCCACGGGGGCTCTTCTAAAAAAAAAAGAGCCCCCGTGAGCCTTCTCACGGGGGCTCTTTTAGTGCTGACGGGGGCTCTTATTTTAATACAAATATCCATTGAATTATTGGAACCCATGAAACTCCTAAATTCCTTGTTATTTTATCATTATCATTTATTTAAGTCGGCATTTTCCCTCTTAGAAATGTACTTGTTACATAGCTGTTATTTACCTTTATCCCCGTGATGGCATTCTCTCCATTTCTTCCCGTTCTCCAAATAATTTCCTTCTAATTATTCGGAGCAACCTTATTTACATTCTTTCTTTACTTTTAGTCTTTAACATATCCTTCCAAAACACAGGGCGGATCTAGCTTTTTGCTAAGGGTAGGGGGGGGGTAACCAGGTGGAGCATCGTCCACGAGCCGCGTGCGTCTTATTTTTTCGTACCAGGGCGAGCCCAGATTGAGCTCGCGAGAGAAACTTGCGCATGCGCACTCGCGAAGGAAACCAGCGCATGCGCACGTGGAATTCGGTAGGGTGGTCAATAGGGTGATAGTAATTTCACAAATCGATCTTTCATCAACTCATCGTTAGCTCAATCAGTAAGGACAGCATGTTACTAATGGAACCTTGAAGTTGCCGTGAGGGTTCACATCTCAGTTTATTTAGTTTTTTTACCTTTATAAATAGTGAGGCAAAGCAATAAATAATCAAAGTCTAATTGTTTGTGACCTCTTTTCAAGCTTACGTAGCTTACGGGCTCGCCGTGGTACGAAAGAATAAGACGCGAGCCGCATAGCGGTGAGGCGATTTTTGTTGTTGCTATTTTAACCCCGGTAAGTGATGTTTTCCTGGCATCTACTAACATGCAGAGCATCGTCGACGAGCCGCAAAGCGTCGAGGCGATTTTTTTGGTGCTATTTTAAACCCCCGTAAGTGATGTTTTCCTGGCATCTACTGATTCTGTGTAGGTCTGGACACATGATGGCATTTTTCTATGCACATCACATTTTCACTTGGCAGCCCAAGGGGGAGGGAGGGGGGGGGGTTAACTTGTGACCCCCTAAACCGCCTATAATGGAACACAAGCTTGCGTATCGTTTCAAATGGAAACTCAATGTAAATCACGGTCCAGCTTTAGTCTGAACATCATAATATAGGAAAACATATCAGTATAACTTGATGTTATACAATGTTTTCTAGTGTGTATGTTCCCTTGACTATTATGGTGATTCTTTTCATGACATTTCTTTATACGAGTTTCATTTAAATTATCTTTATAGTCTAAACGAGCTATGATACTTTATTAGACAAAAACCGTCTAGATCCGCCCCTGCAACATATTTGGTCTTCTTCTTCTTCTCAATATTGATTTACAGGTCGAGATACATTATTTGCTGGTCTTTTAGAATCATCAGATTTCAGAGGATTTACACTTTTCACAACGAAAAACTTCTCCATGTTTTAGTCCGTGCGCGATTGTCTCCAGCTCCAGCAGATATTGGGCGTCAGCGTGCACACCGGTATACTACCGGCGCAGCTATAGCCATCACTGACGGCCGCACTAGCTGCACTGCGAGCTTCCGTTGTTTGTATCGGTAATACTCATAGAGATGGGAGAGATAGCGCCATCTAAGTTCCATTTCATTGGTTTAAGGTTTGAAAATTGATACTCAATATTGTGTTGAAGTTATATCAGAAAAGATAATCTTTATTTTATAATTCCACGGGGGCGATTTTTAATTTTGCAATCGCCCCCGTGAGCAACCTGACGGGGGCGATTATGGAGCTCACGGGGGCGAATCGCCCACCGCCCCCGTGTATTTTGAGCGTTGCTTGTGTCTCATCTTTATTATACCTTTCCTCATGTTTTTCCTTGTTTTATCCTTCTTTCTATCCTTCCTTCTATCCTTCTTTCTATCCTTCTTTCTATCCTTCTTTCTATCCTTCCTTCTACCCTTCCTTGTTTTACTTTGTATTCTTTCAATTCTTCTTTCTTTGTTTTTCTGTTTTTCTTTTGTTTTGTTTTTCTCATAGCCTTTCTTTGTCTTTTCAATTTTGCATCTTTAAAATCAATGCAATGGATTTTGTTTTCTCCTTTTAAAGACTCAAAGACTGCATCTTCCCCATAATTTTATCATATTCACATCCAACAATTTGCTTTTCTTCATGCAGGCTTCTGGAGTCGTTGTGGAGTTGATCCGATCCAAGAAGATGGCCGGCAGAGCCATCCTCTTAGCAGGGCCTCCAGGGACAGGCAAAACGGCTCTAGCCCTTGCCATAGCTCAGGAGCTCGGCAACAAGGTTCCCTTCTGCCCCATGGTTGGCAGCGAGGTTTTCTCTTCAGAGATTAAAAAGACAGAGGTCCTCATGGAGAATTTCAGACGAGCAATAGGTTTGTAGATTAATAACTGCCACTTAGATAGATAGAAAATCAATGCTTTTTCATTGAGAAATGGACTGTTCACTTATTTATATGAAGAATTGCCCTTTGTCTCTCTGGTTTACACTTTAAGGTTGTTTTTTTTAAGGAAATGAGTTAACAAGTAAACCAAGTTAAAAGTTTTCCATTAACAATCTTTATTCATTTCTCGAGAAGTGGTAACAATTTAATATTTGGTTGTATGTCTTTTTTCTTTTGCTTTTTACCTTTTCTTTTTTACCTTTTCCCCTCAGTGTGAAGTACTATAAATAATTACCAACTGTATTCTGAAGTTTTTTTTCTTTCTTCCTTTTAATTTTGTATACACAGGTCTTCGTATAAAGGAAGGGAAGGAGGTGTACGAGGGAGAAGTCACAGAATTGACCCCTTGTGAAACAGAAAATCCCATGGGAGGTAAGATTCAATATTTTTTCTTAATATTTATACTTCCCCCCCCCCCCCCCACCACACCGCATTAAATCAAGATTGAAGAGTGTACATGTGTATGTGTTTGTATTAGTTGTGTCAGAATGTTTTGTAGACTGAATTACTTCCAAGTTCCACAGTTTTCGAGAATCAAAATATACACATAATATGCATGTCACTGTGGGGGACAAAACAAGTTGCTGCCTTGGAAACTTATCTTTGATTGTGCTTCTGCAGGAATGTTAATCACCACTAATTTGTATTTCCTTTGTACATTTTCTTGTCAGGAGGGCACTCCTCCATTTACACTTTCTATGATCACATTTCATAACGTTTAAGATACGGTAATCATGTCTTGTTTTCACTCGTAGGTTATGGGAAGACAGTGAGTCATGTAATCATTGGTCTGAAGACAGCAAAGGGTACGAAGCAGCTAAAACTAGATCCTTCCATCTATGAGAGTCTACAGAAAGAGAAGGTTGAAGTTGGCGATGTAATCTACATCGAGGCAAACAGTGGAGCTGTCAAGGTACGATGTAACAATTTCTTAGCTTTGATATGTGATCTGCTAGAACTTCTGAATAAATCTTGTTTAGCTAATCTGCCTCTGAAAATCACTGAAGAGGTTTTAATTGTGTGAATTTTTTTTATTAATTTGTGTCATTTTGTGTGACATACAGATTGAACCAGGAGATTGCTGGATTAGTCTACAGGTAATCCAGGCTGTACAGCTTTGTGTCATTGAGGGAAGGAGAAGCAAGCGCGTAGCCAGGATTTCATTTTAGGGGGGGCGGTAGTGAGCACGCGAAGCGTGCGAATCACTTAAAGAGCGCGCTCCCTAGGGGGGTGGGTGCAGGGAGGGGGGAGTTTCCCCCCTCTTGCGCGAAGCGCAGAAGCTTTGAAAAAAGATGATTCGTTGTACCTTTCTCGACTCATAATCCTTGTCTGAATTCAGTCCGCCCCTCCTGCGCATAGCGCGGAAGCTTTGACGTATTATTAGACAAAGAAGACGATTCGTTGTACCTTTCTCGACCCTTAATCCTTATCTGTATTTAGTCCCACTCATGCGCGACCGCCCCCCCCCCCCCCCCCTGGCTACGTGCCTGAGGAGAAGAAAAGTATCCACCAAAAACATAGACTGGGTCTTTCCATTATTTTGATGAATTTAAGTAAATTGGAATACGCTGTGAATATTACTTCAAAAATGGGTTTTGTTTTGTTATTTCGTTTGTCTTTGATGAGCTACAAAACAATGCTGCCACTCCTGCCCTTCACTATTAGTTTCTGCTGCAGCTCTTAATCATACACCTCTTGACTGAATACTCAAGTGAAAGTAACTGATACATTTCCAAGTGTTTCTGTCTTGTATGCTTATCCAAATAAGTCAGAGAAATTATTAAATTGTGAAGGAAAATGATATTTTTTTTTTTTGAAAAATATTATTCTTGACAAAGTCGCAACTGGATTATTTTTCATGTGATTGTTTTGAATACAGAGGCAAGGTAGATCAGACACATATGCAACCGAGTTTGATCTGGAGGCTGAGGAGTATGTACCATTGCCAAAAGGAGATGTTCATAAAAAGAAAGAGGTCATCCAAGATGTCACACTTCATGACCTTGATATTGCTAATGCAAAACCACAGGTATGTGTAATAGTGGTTTACCATTTCATATAATTGTTACTGTCTATTGTTGTATGTATTCATTTTTTCCCCTCTCTTCCATTGAAAGTCTATCAATTTACTCTTTCCCTTTCCTCCCACATCTCCCTTATACCACAGGGTTATTCCATTAGGTTGGGGCAAAAAATATGATGATGCCCATATAATGTATACACATAGAAGATGAAATCAGCTATTGAAGATTTGTATGCAATGAATGTGTATCGTAGTGCACTGCAAGAATCATTCCTGTTTCAGTTGCTCCTCTTCAAAACATTTGCTTAAAATGCATTCCTTTTTTACCAACATGACATGGACATCACATTTATTTATTAAACAGTACATAAACTTTGGGTCTATAATATGATTCACCATGACGCTAGAGACCCTCTAAACATAGTTGGCTATTCTTTTTTTGCTAAACTCGATTTGAGCAAACATTGCTATGGTTTATAGGAGATATAGTTTCTCACTTCTGGTATGTCACAAAAAAATGCCCCAACCCTATGGAATGACCGCCAGTGTTATCTACTTTCTTTCTTTTCCTTATTGCTTCTGTTCAAACCATATTTATGTAAGTTTGAATCATCTGCATATCCTGTGCGTGTATACACAAATATTTTTGTTACTTGTGAACACAGAGATTTTTGCAAATTCCTGTTTTTGTAATAATTACCCAGGCTGCTTACAGTACGTGTTCTTATGTGCATTGCCATCTCATCTTTGTTTGTGCTAAAATTCTCAAACCTACAAGGATGCGCTAATTTCCTAATAAAATAAACCCTTGGTCAAAACAACAGCTCATACTGAATCATCCAAACCGCTAGAGAACATTTTCATATTTGATAAATGTTTAAAGCATAGTACGCTTTTAATCTGTAGGGAGGTCAAGATATCTTATCCATGATGGGGCAGCTAATGAAACCCAAGAAGACAGAGATCACCGACAAGCTACGCAAAGAGATCAACAAGGTCGTCAACAAGTACATCGACCAGGGTGTGGCCGAGTTGGTACCCGGCGTACTCTTCATCGATGAGGTGCACATGCTGGACATTGAGTGCTTCACATACCTTCACAGAGCCCTGGAATCAACGCTCGCTCCCATCGTCATATTCGCCACCAACAGGGGCAGATGCACAATTAGGTAAGTCTTTATAGGGGAATCTGGTGGGGGGAAAGTCTTCATGATGAAGTATAGGATTTGAGAGCTTGTATTTGCTTTGGAAGATGTTTCAAATTTCAGTATCAAGCATGATAAGGCTGATGTTGTTTCTCTGTTCATGATACCTGGTACATTACTCTTTGGAATAGTGAGATACATGTATGTCATCAGTTCAGAGTAGGAAAAAAGATACCATACATATTTCGCATTTGCCGATTTCATTTAGACTCTGTTACTTTAAATGTGTAACTTCTAACTTCTATTTACAATTTGATTGTTTAAAAAAAAAAGAGATACCATGTATGCTTCAAATTTGCCTAGTTTATTCAAATCTTACTCCCTTGAATGTGTTCATAAAAAACAAGCCTTAACCTTCTGTACATTATAATTTATGAACAGTTTTGTGTACTCAACGGTTAAGAGACTCATGACGGATCTTTTTTATGCTTGTTACACACAAGAAAAAACACTTGACATGCATAAAGATACTACTCTTTGATATCTAAGTAATAATATATGCATGTATTTTGATCATTGCTTTAATGGAATCGATGCTTTTGTTTCAGGGGTACAGAGGATGTTCAATCACCCCACGGCATTCCCCTTGATCTCCTAGACAGAGTGATGATCATCAGGACACTTCCGTACTCACAGGAGGAAATGATGCAGGTAAAAATCATTGTCCTTTGGCAAGATATTAATCTACATTTGCCACTCTCCACCCAGGTGTTAAATGGGTACCGGTAGGAAGGAATTCCTTGAATGCTGTGAGCATCGAAATCGGCTGCCTAGCAGAGGCGGGGAAATAGTTGGAGCGCTTTGAGCACTATGCATGGTGGATATGTGCGCTGTATAAATATCCAATATTATTATTATTATTATTATTATTATGATCAATTATTCAGTGACTTGTTTGTAATCAGCATATGAACATGAACAATGTGAATGGAGTTGTGAGTGGTTAAAGGGCACAAAAATACATGTGAAGTAAACATTCATGTTTGTGTATTCAAAAATTATTGATAAGATTTAGGGATCTGAATAATTAAAAGTTTGTACAGGAGGGTTAAGAACAAAATATGTCCTAGGAGTTTCACAAAAAGAAAGATCCATTTGTACTGCATCATCATGAAAATATGAATGCAGGATAGAAATATTTATATAAAATATAAAAGTGAAATTATGTGTCGAAGATGTTAAATGAATACAGTTAAGATAATGCAAGAAAAATAGATATCAACTAGGCACCTTCTCAATTATGCGCTTTTGTTGGTTGGTTGTCAGATGGTAATGTTGCATATTAAACCCAAATTAATTACTGTTTGTGCCTCGTTTATGATTTAGATTCTGCGGATCAGAGCACAGACAGAGAGTATCCAGATCGAAGATGATTCCCTCAACATGCTTGGTGATATTGGCACCAAGACAACCCTCAGGTTGGTACATACATACTGCACACTTTGGATTATTTTCATGATTACATAACATTCCATATGTTACATGTACATGGTCTTCAATTTTTATGCTTTAATTTAAAATGTATTTCGTCATTAAACTATGAATAATATTGATTGAAATAACCCAAACTTTCTTGGTATAAAATATCTTTATTCTGTGCTTATATTAAAATCATAGGTTTTTCTAATGTCTGTTTAATTCTAGAAAAATTGTATAGTTGATTTTTATTTAGGGCTTTGTATAACGGTAACTCATCTTCCACCCCTAGTGTTCATTTGCTTTTCTATTTTTTTCCTCCTCATACTACTTAAAGCACCAGTCACTTTCTAGATGTGACATTTTGTAGCCGTCTAAATGTGTTTTACATGTAAAAAATCGTTTCTAGTTCCTCACATTCCCTAATTAGTAATGGATTTTTCACAGATATGTGATACTTGGTAAACTATACATTTCTGCATGATAGATTTTAAGTAAAACTTAATTTCATTTGTTTTGATAATCCCTCCTCCAGATATGCAGTTCAGCTTCTAACACCATCAAGTATCCTGGCCCGTATCAACGGTAAGGACAGCATAGGAGAAGATGAAATCAATGAGATCAATGAGCTCTTCTACGATGCAAAGTCTTCGGCCAAGATCCTTGCAGCTGCAGCAGACAAGTACATGAAGTGATCCACTGATGTCTGATTTCTCATCCAATATTGTCTTCAAAATTGAAATATCCCTGTAAGATTTAGTCTCGATCTGTTGCTTATCACCTCTGGTATGTTGTTGCCAGCAGTAAATCAATTCATCTTATGAAAGCAAACTCTGACCCAATATTAAAGATGGATGCCGAGTCAGTTGATGGGGCTGTACATTGAACTTATACAAGAGGGTTTTATGTCCCTTGCTGTGTGCCAACTGTTATTACAGTGAATGCATAATCAGTAGTAAGGTTTCTAGATCTTCCTTTTCCCAAACGGGTGCCCTAAGCTGTTATTAAAGTGCTAAAACAAAAAACTGAAGAGATAGGCCTAAACACAGCGGTGATGGCAAAGGCATTCTAGGGAAAATAGCAAATCTGAAGCAAAGGTTCACATTCATTTGCTTGAATTGATATGATATCAATTTTAAAATTTGATTTGATTATTACTGATTCCCTGATTGAAAGCTTGATCTTGATCGGGTTAGTCATGTCATCATATTTCATACTGACATATTGTCTGTTTGGAGTCAGAAGGGCACTAACCCTGTTATATAATGAGTTAAAGATACACTTGAGTTCTGGTAAAAAAAAAAAAATGAATTCTCACAGAATCAAACGAAACTTACACTGAATGTTCAAGATTACAAATAAATGTCATTTGCCAAACAATTTTGGTAGAAAGTGTATACTGGCTGAGTAATGAGCATAGAAAGATAAGGAAATCAAGGTAAATAGGCCTGACACCATTTGTGTAGTCCCATATACATCTTTCTGTGTATAGTGCTTGTTAATTTACCAAGACTGGGCCAAATTTATTATAATTTTATGACTCCAGAACCTTGCAGTACACACCAATACTTACATGCTACATGATCGACTTTTTCTGATCCATTCCACACCTTTTCTTTCACAATGCAATCACATTACCAGAACTCAACTTTATCTTTAACACCCTTTTGACTTCAGACAATGTGGACCTTTCTTTCAGTGTATAATCATAATAGATTTGATCGATTTGATTCACAGTGAGTGATGTTCTACGTTTTGATACTCTTGGTAGTGTTGGATAATATGGATACTGTAGGAAAAGGAAAAAACAAATTTCATTTTGTAACAACCTGTATGAAAATATACTCCAATTTGTAATGTGACATCTGCATATGATGATGGTACCCAATTCTTACCAAATTTCTTGATGTTTCATGAATGGAATAAGCACATATTAAACCATTACTTGAAATTGAGTTTTATCTTCAAATGGTGATACCTGAGAAATATGAGTTGGCTTTGATTTAGTCTTAAAAGTAGATACATTGCCATTAATCCTGATTTCAAGTTTTAGACTGAAATATGGACTCTCTTATACACTTAATGCAACATTTTTAACATTTCATTGTCAAGTATGTTACAATTGTTTGCTCTAATTCATCACTCTAAATAGTTAAAATACAATTGGATCCAATCCATATACCAGTGGAGATAATTATGAAGCACTTTGCAACTCCAAGGAAAAAGTGTTATACAAAGTGTTTTTTAGATTGATTGGATGGGGTTAGATACTTAATATTTTGCATTCAAAACAGTTGGGGTTGCCCATGTAAAATTTGAATATGCACAATTTGTAAATGACCTAGGAGGCGCGATAGCTCAGTTAGTAGAGCAGTGGTCTCGTAATCTGGTGACCCTTGTTCGAAACCAAGTCGATGCGCTAGTGCCATTTGGTAAGGCATTAATCCTCACTACCAGGTCCCTAGGAGAGGACCTAAAGCCGTCGGTCCTCTGGTTGCTTACTTACACTCTGGTAAAATAACCATCACATCAACCTGTAATATAAAATGAAGAACTAGAATGCTTTTTACTCTCTTTTCCATACACTGTAATGTCTTTCCATCTTTAGAACTACTGTAGTAGACCTCTTTCTGAAGATCAGCATCATAATCAAGTGGCACAGTTTTTAGACAATCTCTATTTTTTTGTAACGAGATGGAAAAACAAAACAGTACTTGTTTGCTTTGCAACTGGCAAGTTTTTTCTTATTCCTTTTTATGTCACTTTTTTTCAAACATTTCCAGCTGTTTTGTTATTCACTTTGCTCTTCACACAATTATTGTGTTTATATTGTGTATTATAATGTAAATTATGTGAAAGCAATTGATTGAATGCATTTGATATGTCATAGAGTGAACTTTCTGAGTTATGAAAAGTGTCAATTTCTTTTTCTTTTTTGTTTGTTTTTCAATAAAAGATACTTTTACCATGTATGTTTTCCAAATTCATTTTGTTCGGAAATTGTTCATTGCAAAAATTGCAATTTGTTAGTTTATCTGTATTGATATCTTTATTCAGAAAGGTCATGTATAAGAAAGAGAATATCTTTTTTAGTGGAAAAAAAAAGAAAGAAAAAGAAATCAATTCGTAATAAAAGAAGATTTGTGAGGAGGATTTTTTTTGTAGGATGACCCAGTTATGAAAAAAAATAACTGTAAAGTATTATTAATCAAAATACAAATTTAATAAACTGAAAAAGTGAGTGTTTCAAAATTGATAAATCATTTAATTAGTCTGCGCACAAAACAAACAGAACTGATACATGTAATACATTATACACTTAATTTGGACAAATCATAAATTGTCATCACATCACATTGTATGTAGAATCACTCAAATTGGCAAAAATATAACTTTATACAAAATTACAAACAAAAATCACAATTAATGAAGGCTTTCTGAGCACAATCAAAGCAAATATCATAATTAAATTAACATAAGTGAAATGAAATACTAGTAATAGAGTCAGCTGCAGTTAGATAGTAATACTTTATCAATTGAGTCTGTCCAATCTCAAATAATATTACATGTATTTTAACAAGAATATCACTTTTAAATTACTGCAGATTTTTGTTTTCTATATGCTTCAATATACTGTCATCTAATAATTGCTTGGTAGAGAAGAATAGACATAGCACACATCAAAAAGTGTCATTAGAATGTTAAAACGCTTATAAACAGCACACACTATTTTCACCTATTTAATTACTTATTAAAGGAAGAGAATCTCAGATTTGTATTAGTTTAAAAAGCCCCGTGAGACAAAAACCGAAAATGGTGAATATTGTGCATAAATATCATATCTTTTAAAAATATCAATATTACTGATATTATTGTTTGACTTTTATATCCTTTTTTCTCAATCGCCCTTACTTTTATGAACCATCGTCTTTATGAATAAACAAGCGTTTGCGTTCATAAGAATATACCAATCTCGAAGGAGAAACAAACAGAATCCACCTGAAAATGCTATATATTTCTAAAGTGATTTAACCTCTTTGTGGACCCGAATATATTAAAAACAGACCCATAGCTCCTACTAGATCCTTTGCCTGATTACCGGTAATAAATATCAAAACAGTCTAATAATAAGGATTATCGGTAAAGTAAAAACTACAATTAGCCTCTCTTATTAGACGAATAGCTCAGGCACACGGGTAAGGACATTTATAATACTGAAAACACATCTTTAAAAATCCTAAAAAATGATAAAATCAATCCTTGTCAGTCTTTACAAACAATGAAATTAAAGGGAAAGAACAGCAAGAAAAAAGCAAATGGTGTCACACTGGTGAATGCTTAATGCCGATGATCGTGATATTCCTTCAACGAAATGTATCCCAAGCGGAGAACGATAGGAAAGTGCAGTCCAAACTTTGCCATCTTTTCAATCATTAATTTTGGCTTGATGTCGCAGCTGCCTTGAAGGCTCATATACCGGTAAATCGGCTTTCCGACTTTTATCATTTCGTTGCAGCATTGATGTGAACATTTAAAGGGACGGTGAATAAATTATAACTAATCGTATAAATTATTGAACTTTGATGGCACATTTATGTTTATTCTTCTTTGGCTTGATTTGGTATCCTATGTTCGAGAAGCGTTTCCTATTCCCAAGATTGTGTTCGCCGATCCAATCCCGTATCTGCCGACTGAAAAGAAACAGAAATACGAAACAGAAATCAACCCCACGAAATTTTGATTGTTATTATCTCTTCTTCATTCCCTTTTGTTTTATTCATAACACGCTACTTAGCTAGCTCTACAAACAATCTTCATAGATTAATGCTACTTCTATTTTATCCCTGCCCTTATGACCTGTATAAAATTTCATTATTCTACATCAATGTCATATTATGTAGGTCAACTATAAAAGAGATTTACTCAGAGTATTGTTACGATAGCAACAAAAAATCCACTTCTCTGCCAAAAACTCAATACATTTCATGAAACAAATAATGTTTGGAAATTGTAAGTTATTCAATTGAGATGCTGAAGTTATAAGTTGGGCCAATATCTATAAATCCGTAGTAAAATATATTTTTCTTATTTTGATGCCGAAGCAATAAACTCCTAAAGATAACGACGATATCTACTTTTTCAGAGAAAAGTATCATTCAGATGAAGGCGGTTACGTTTTGCTGCTATTTACGTCGGAAAATCTTCAGAAAAACTCTATAAAACTCACAATTTTAAAAATGAGGAAATCTTTCCTTGGTATTCAGATGACAAATGATCATCATTAAATAATGTTCGGAGAATAGACGTGAATTTAATAGTATGGCATTTTAAAGGCCATGATTGTCTTTAGAAGCGGGGACTATAGGGATCTCCGACTTGAATCTTTCTCCTTGGGGGCGCAGGCCGTTTTCGCCCCCCCCCCCCCCCCCGATCCGCCTGCTACTATGACTATCTGACTTTGGCCTCGTGATTATACTTACATGATGTAGGTTTGGGTCTATCAATTTGCCAGTAGTTGAAGCCGTCTTTAGCGCGTTGATTAGACGAGGTTCCATGCGATTCGGACCTGCTGCTTAACTTAGGTCGGTGAAGATCGTAAGAGCCCGGAAGATTTCTCGACATTTTCCGGATCAGCATCGAATTGAAGGTAGGATCTTTAACTCTGGAAAGAGTGCCCTGTTCGGTGTACTGGAAGGTCGCTAGACCCTCTCCTTTCGGTACCATTGGCGCATGACGGTCTATCAAGATAAAGACAATATGAAAATGAATTTATAATGCGCAAATAGGCAAAAAAGAAGGTTGTAACCTATAATGAGAGGGGGGGGGGGGGGGTAGAAAAAAAGAGATGCGGTAACGGGGATTTCTCTAAAGGATTTATCATTAATTAGCACTATACAGAAAAATATTTTTATTCATTGTGGACTTTGGTATAATTGAGATTATTTCCAAATTTATGGTTAGAATATTATATTTATTATTGCTCTTCCACCCAACAAGTTAAAACGAGCCCTTAGGAATGATAATAGCGAGAAGATAAGGAGATTAATCCCCCTCCCCGCCTTCTTCACTTTCCCCTCATTTTATGCACGAACTCTCACGTTTAGCGCTAAGTATGATGAACCTCAGGCGCGTAGCCAGGGGGGGCGGTGGGGGCGGTCGCCCCCCCCCCAAAAAACGCCGGCCAAAAAAAAAAGAGAGAGAGAAAGAGAAGAAAAAAAGTAAGAGGACGTAGATCTAGAGTCTAGGAAGAAAAAGGGAAAGGAGTCGAGAACGGTACAACGAATCGCCTTCTTTCTCTAATAATTTAATGAAACGTCAAAGCTTCCGCGCTTCGCGCGGAACGGGGGAAATTGAGTTCAAATTAAGGATTAAGAGTCGAGACCGGAACAAAGAATCGTCTTCTTTCTCTAATAATTTAATGAAACGTCAAAGCTTCCGCGCTTCGAAAGAGGGAGGCTGAATACAGATAAGGATTAAGGGTCGGGAAAGGTACAACGAATCGTCTTCTTTGTCTAATGACGTCAAAGCTTCCGCGCTTCGCGCAGGAGGAAGGGGGGGGGGAGACTGAACTCAAACAAGGATTAAGAGTCGAGAACTTGGGTACTTGGGTACTTCGAGTCGTCTTCTTTCTCTAATAAATTAATGAAACTTCAAGTTTCCGCGCTTTGCACGGGAGGGGAGGAAACTGAATTCAGATAAGGATTAAGAGTCGAGAACGGTACATCGAATCGTCTTCTTTTTCTAATAAATTAATGAAATGTCAAAACTTCCACGCTTCGCGCGTGAGTGGGACTGAATACAGATAAGGATTAAGGGTCGAGAAAGGTACAACGAATCGTCTTCTTTGTCTAATAATACGTCAAAGCTTCCGCGCTATGCGCAGGAGGGGCGGACTGAATTCAGACAAGGATTATGAGTCGAGAAAGGTACACGAATCGTCTTTTTTCAAAGCTTTTGCGCTTCGCGCGGGAGGGGGGAAACTCCCCCCTCCCTGCACCCACCCCCTAAGTGATTCGCACGCTTTGCGTGCTAACCACCGCCCCCCCCTAAAATGAAATCCTGGCTACGCGCTTGATGAACCTGGTATTTGATTGAACATATTTCTCCTCATGTAAATTCTTACTTCATATCAATCCAAAGCAGGAGCTTGATCAACGCAAAATTGTCCTTCTGTAATAATTAGTAATTATGCAACATTATTCTTATATAGCGCTTTCAGGACCGAAGGCCCTTTCAAAGCGCTTTACAGATTATATTATATTATTACCCCGGTCATAGGATTCAGGCTTACCCGCACACAATGTATGCACATTCTCCACTCCCTGGGGAGCATTCCAGTCAGGCGTCTTTTTTACAAGCGCACACTTGCTAATCTAACCACATTAGCTTTCGCATCCTACCGGGTACCCATTTAGCACCTGGGTGGAGAGCGGCAAATGTAGATCAATGGTCTTGCCAAAGGACATTAGTGCCGCGGTGGGACTTGAACCGCGAACCTTGTGATCCACAGTCCGGTGACATATCCACTCGTCCACGACACCTCTAACGCCATACATCCCGTGCCGCTCATACATCCCGTGCCGTTCAACATCGACCCCACCCCCCCCCCACACACACACACACACACACACACACGTACGCCCCTATACTCACCTGCGTGGCTGACAATCTTTCCTGACGGTACAGCGACCTCAAATGTTGTGCACTGTAAGAAAAAGAAAAGAAGTTGACTGTCATTATATTCCTAATCCCGAAAAGGCTATAGACCTTTTAATTTCATAATTGCAATTTTATACCTTATCACTCAAGGAAAATTAAACAAATGCCCTCGGTTTTTGAAGAAGAAAAAAAAAGAGAAGACTATAAACATGTTATCGATGTTGGTGGTTAGCTACAAGTTTTGCAGAACCTCGCACAAATTTACAGTCACTGTAAAAAGATATCATTAATTACAATGAGCTAAACAGTGATCATATCAAAAAGAACACATCGGAATAACGACACAAACAAACACAGCATTAACACTGTCTCTAAAACAATTGTAATGCTTTCATGTATAATCAATAAACAATATTTCCATATATACTTCGGTAATATTTTTCTGTGGTTTAATATTACCATAGGTTGAGCAGGGAGACATCTCTCTGGGTTGAGTGAGTTGTTTTTGTATCATGTTGATGCTGCGCTATTAGGCCTATTTCTTGACATATTATTGATACACGTATATTGGTTTTAATAAATCGGCATACACAGTCATGTTAAAATTATAATATGATATGATATTATTGTTCTGATATGAAATGATAATGATAATATATGATATCATATGATAATTATGATGTGGGTATGTATTATGGTATGATATGATATGGTTATGGCATGGTATGATTATGATTACCTTCAGTTTCATTTTAACCCAGTGATCAGTATGACCTTGCATCATGTTGACGGGGTCATGCCTCGACCACCATGTCATTCTGAACGGAGAGAGAAAGAAAAAAACAATATTAAGTATAATTATAGTGATTTGAGATACATAAACGAATCAGTCACATTTCTATTCATCCCTGCATTACATGGAAAAAACTTAATTCTATAGCGAACTAGTAATTTACCAACTACAATTCAGCTGAGACAACTGAATCTATTTCAGGGTAAAAATCGTTGTCAAGGAAATCATTTAATTATATTTCAGGGAATTAATGATTTTTATTTTTATATTCATGGACTGAATGGTTTTTAGGTTATGACTGGGGTATATAGGATAATGAATTAATTATAATGTTTTCAGGTACTTTGAATGAGATTCATTTCAGGGAAGAGGTGCGTGCAAATGTCGGGAAAAGAATTATTTCATATTATTTTCAGGGAACGAAAAACTACACTCTAAAAACTAAAATATTAAATGTCAATTTAAAAGGGCCGAGGAGTGACCACTTTTTCAAAATGTCAGATTGTTTCTTTTAACCTGCTATATTCAACCTTTATAGTATTGGATCCAGCATGTTCAAAATGTTAATCGTCCATTTTGAAAGAGTGGTCACTCCTCGGCCCTTTTAAATTGACATTTAACATTTCAGTTTTTAGAGTGTACCGATAAGCAATTTGTTTTTCAAATGATAACCATTCACAGAATCGATCAAAATGAGTAATAGAATAGTTTTATAGCCAATTTTGTGTCTTTGCTTGAAATTCATATCAACATTAATTTGGACCTTATAGATTTCCACGTATTTTCCATGATGTAAAGTTACACTCATTTCAAACATACCCACAAAAGACAATTTTAGTGAAGTATACAAAATTGTATTTAGTAGTTAAACGATGAAATAATTATCATTTTAATATGATTTTGATAATTCTTTCCGGGGGTTCTGTGAAGGCATTGAAATATTAAATTAAAAGAATCCCGGAGAATCTAAAAGGAGAAACAGAAGTTATAACATGATATTAAGCAACACGTTGCTCCAACCTACACTCTTGATCGTAAAATTTATGCTGAAAGTATATGTTTCGGAAATAGTGTATACTATTCATTTAAATTTGTATCTCTAAGAAATTGAAATTTTAAACATAAGTGCAATGTTGATGAGTATAATTTACACCTTGTTCAGTACATCCTGACAATATTATGTATGTACAAAATATTTATTTTGGACTGATAGAAGTTTGGTATGTGAGAGCCATGCAGTCTACCGCAATATACTGGAGTATACACGTCATGTAGAAATATAATAATAATAAGAAGAAAAACTACTTACGATGATTTCCTTGGTGAAGTAGGTCGATGTGTTGCGACGTTTGCCATAATTATCTATGGCTCACAAGTCCAAGTTTGACTAGAAACTATATTAAACAAGCCTCCGAAACAACTTTGCACCAAGTTATAAACAGAGCGATATAATACTACCGAGGACTGTATAGTTTACATTGGTACTGCGTTTTGACGATAGCACGCTAATAAGACGGGACCGCTAATCCCCCCTGCCCGTCAATAAACGGTGTCTCAGGGGTAACTCGCAGGGGGACCCGGCGTCTGTTGGCATGGCAACACGAAACCAAGCAGCCAAGGATTGTGTACGAGGAGTGCTCGGTAAATAATAAAAGATCCTTTGAGGGGGGTCTACTCGCGGTCGGATGGGGTAAAGCCATTCAAGTATGCAATTTAAACGCCCCTTTATAGTTGTAAAAAGCGAAACTTAGTGTTTATACTCTATAGGCCGAGATACTGAGACAATAATGCGAAATAGATTTAATTGTACAAACTGGTCAGTCGAGCTACCCAAGCTGTTATCAATTTGTTTAAATCTTGTCCTGTTAGAGATTCGAAACATCAGTTTTATTCTATGCACGCCTGAGTTAAATAATTAATTTTTACAGAATTATTGCAACTAGACTTCCTTTTCTTATTGCTACAGTTAGATTAACCAGACACGTATATACCATTTCGCCTACACACTTCGTCCAAAATATTGCCCTAAGAATCCTGGATGAAATCGTCGATAGCATCGGGCATAATTATGGGACGCTCACTTTTTTCTTCCTCGAGGTGCAAATTGATCATTTGCATTTTCATAATTTTACCAAACGAATTCATTTTCACTGATTGCCTGCCGTAGCAACAAATAGAATTGACAAAAGAGTTGAATCCGTGAGGTTTATGAAAGGACAGAAAACGAACTTTCTAGAAAGATGATTTTTTTTCTTTGAAATTCAGATACCGTCCGCCAAATGACTTTTTAGTACCCGTTCTTCAAATTGATTTTAATCACTCATGCGTGAAATATGCATCATAATTATGAGTTGCATTATCTATTAATTACGTGTAAAAACACATTAATTTTACCCTTTTTTTGGTGATGACCCCCCCCCCCCCCCACCTCCTTGGCGCTCAAGGGGGGGGGGTGCAATTTTTCAAATTTTCGAGGGCCAACAAAAAATAATCAAATTGTGATAAAACATCGATAGTTCTAGGTTTCGTCTGCTTCTGGCAGTGGCGGAAAAACGTGTAAAAACACATACATTTTACCTTTTCTTGGAGATGCCCCCTCCCCCCTAGCGCTTAAGGAGGAGGCGCGATTTTCAAATTTTCGGGGAAAAAAAATTGGGCTTACACCCTAATGTGAGGTCTATCCTAAACAAGATATCGGAACTTAGAATTCTTTTTAAAAAAAAAAGGTTGTCTATTATTGCTTTCACTGAAACATGCAAAATAATTCTATAGAATAATAATGAAGAAATTGAAATAGACGGATATAAAATCAAACGCCGTGATAGGCTCTGGACAGGGCCTGGCTCTGGAGGTGGTGTTTCTGAGAAATGATTTTGTATTCAATATTATTGATGCTATAAGTATTGGGGATACGGAATCCCTGTGGATTAATTTGCTTGGCCAAGATCAAAACAAATTGTTGTGGGCGTTCTGTATTTAGACCTCCGAAAAACAATTTGTTTATCGAAAAATAAATTGTCCAATATTCTTGATATATTATTATTAAAGAAGGAAGACGAAATTATTCTCTTAAGAGACATGGATATTTGTCTTCTTCACAAATACCCATTGGCTAAAAAATATATTGACTCGTTGAGTAAAAAGAAAGCAAATTCTCGTCTGAAGTTTTTGTACAGATATTTTGTATTGATTTAAAACCAAGACGTATATTATACTCTGTTTTGGTCTTATTCAATGTTCATTTGACTATGTTAACCCTGCATGGTATATTAATATAAACAAGTCAGATCAAAAGAAGTTTAAAAAATTGATACAGAACAAAATGGTGAGATTCATTAAAGGTACATCTACACTTTTGAACCAGTCCCATTATTAAAACCACAAAACTTGCTTTGGGAGTTCTTTCTGAAAGATATAATTTCACTCAGGGAGCCGCGGATGGTCGCGTAAGAAGGGTCCGGGGGGGGGGGGTGTTTTCATAGGCGGCGGAAGTGGGGGGGGGGCCGAGGGGCACTCGCCCCCCAACCAAAAAAGTGGAGGGGGCGGGGGGGGGGCAAGGCGCAAAAAAAAACGCTCCGCCCCACCCCTCAAAAAAAGAAAAGCAGTAAAGGAGTAAAGATGGTTTGTATTTTTAACCCAAAAGAACTAGCAATAAAAACCCTGAATTAAATCACATTCAAAGAAAAGGAAAGTTAACAGGAATTGATATTCCGCATGCCGTCAATATTTATAATATAGCGATACGCGCATATCGTGGAAATATTGTGAGAGGATGGGAAAGCGTGTGTGATTTTTGTTATAGGGGTGAGAAATTAGGTTTCGCACGCCTTTGGTCACATCAGCGTTGCTGTCCTATGACTGAGTATAAATTATGTATTCGTCAAGAAAACTTGTGTGTTGTTGGTTACAGTGGCGGATCCAGGGGGCACAGGGGGCACGTGCCCCCCGGTCAAAAAAAATATGTTGAAATCAGCCCCAAATTCGCCAAAAATGTACTGGCAAACAGGAACGTGCCCCACGGCCCCAATCTTTTTTTTTAATATTGCTCCCCCCCCCCCCCCACTGAGCGAATTTGCGACCGGTGCGATTTTTCAAATATTCGGGATAGTCTTACTACCCCCCCCCCCCCCCCCGTTTATGCAGCGGCTGGCTGAGTCGTTGTGATTTTGGGGGGACCAACAAATAATGTCCTCTTATCCCCCGTGTGCCCCCCCCCCGGGAAGAACTTCCTGGATCCGCCCCTGAATTAAACTTATAGATTTTTGAAGTTAAGATTAATTGAAAACTAAAAAATAGCAGCAGCATGTTTACTTATTATTTATTTACAATAATGTCTTTCAACTTCAGTTTCAGTTTCAATTCCTCCTCCTCCTCCTCCTCTTCTTCTTACTTCTTCTTCTTCTTCTTCTTCTTCTTCTTCTTCTTCTTCTTCTTCTTCTTCTTCTTCTTCTTCTTCTTCTTCTTCTTCATCTTCATCTTCTTCTTCTTCTTCTAACTTCTTCTTCTTCTTCTTCTTCTAACTTCTTCTTCTTCTAACTTCTTTCTTCTTCTTCTTCTAACTTCTTTCTTCTTCTTCTTCTAACTTCTTCTTCTAGTCCGTATTTGTTTCTGCTTCTGCTTCTTCTTCTTCTTCTTCTTAGCCTTTTAAAATATTTTACTTTTTTCTTTTTACTCGCCTTATTGCAAGCCACCATAGAAATATTTAGTTCTGTGTGTGCATTGGAAAAAATCCCGAAAACAACTATTTATTACTCAAAATGAGTGCCGATAAATTCATGCAAATGCAAAAGGATGTGAGGCATAATCAAGAAGACCTCAAGGCTTTCATGAGAGATCTAAATTCATGGGAAACCAACATTAAACAAACAGATAAAGAACTAAATCAAGATGCCGGAGGAACAGCTGCAAGTTCGAAAGAAAAGGTAACTTTAAACGTGACTTGTATAGAATAATTTCGTCGAGGTATTACCGGTCAGGCAACACGTACGTATGAACTTAAAGAAAGGATGACCAAAGTTCGCGGAGATTTTGAAAATATTAGAAAATGTGATATTCGATCTATGATTTCTCATATATTTTACACAAATTTATTAATTTCAATGGCGCTAAACTGTAAACATGCTAAAGCCTAAAAAAGTAAAGGCAGTTTGTTACATGTGTAACTTGTTAGATCTATTGTTTTTGTTTTTTGAGACTTCATTGCTGATAACTGATAGTGATACTGATACGGAACTCCTAAATTAATCATGATAATTATTGATGAGACTTCATTGCCGATACGGAACATAATAATTATTGGGAAGGCTTTGTTGCCTGTACGGAGATCTAAAAACAATAATTATTGGCAAGACTTTGTTGCCCGTACAGAGATCTAAAAACAATAATTATTGGCAAGACTTTGTTGCCCGTACAGACACCTAAAAACAACAATTATTGGCAAGATATCATGCAATCAGAATCAGTCGGTAGTCGGTACCACTTTTTACTTACAATTTTGAGGATATCTGCTCTCATTCTAAAAATGAAGATTTCCAGACCCTTAAATTTTTTCGGAACGGACGTAAATGACTGCAAAATTTCATAATTTCACACTCAATTCCAGAGAAAATTCTGTCTATCACTCTATGGGTTATTTGATGTTCCTCTTTCCATTGGTGATATCAGATTTTCGAAATCTTACAGCTTTTTTTAAATCACGAAATTAGGTATCGCACGAACTATGGTCACATCGCTGTTGCTGTCCTATACTGATTGAATCTTTGCGCAGCATAAAACGTATGACCATTCGGTACAATTGTCTGAAAATCAAGACTATTACTTTTGGGCTCTATAGCCCTAAAGTCGATTTGACAACTAATATTCATTATTTCCCCACTTGAAGATATTTTCAAGCTCCACCTTTTTTAGGGAAGTTCTAAATAAGTATTATCTTTCAAATGCAGTTGGAATTTAACTTTTTCATTTTTTTGGCCTGCAAATGGGACATAGTACCTTTAACTTACGGCTAGGTGATGTTATGATGACGATTTTCATTACAAAAACGTTGACTTCTAACATGGATTTGTGCTGGTGATGCGGGCCTGAACCTCATGAAAATTGCGATTTACGACAAAAAACTGAAGAGGCTGATTTAGTGTTTCATAACGTCACCTTGAAATTGGCAACGTAAAATCAGCCTTTGTCTAAATTAGGAATAGGATGCAGTCCTATGCACATTGCACAAGTGCCTTATTAATAATGCTAGGCAGTTCTTCTTCTTCCTGAAAAGTGAAGGCTTCATGAATTAATGTGTGCACAGTCAATAGTACGCAGACAAGAATTTCTGGTGCAGGTATGGACATTGTAAAGTGATGTACAGTTAAAAAGGAAGCTTGTGTGCATGCTAGACGGTGTGCTTGCTAGACTGCAGCTGTTGAAGTTGCGTTGAAAAAGAGCTTGGATGGAGTTAGACAGCAATAACCATCTGATTTGGGTTATTTCTTTAATAAAACTGACATTTGTTGTCATTCCCCAATACAGATGGCAACCCAGAGATCTCGTACCGTGCGGGTAAATTAGAGCCACAGCGGAACAGCTTTTCGTTTCCGACATTTCTCCCCCGATTTTCTTTATTTAGATCTAATTTTCTGATTTCTAAATCAGATGTAAATTAGGTCGGTATGTCATTTGTCCTAATTACAGTTTTCAAAATTTGATAACTTAATATTAAATACATAATTTACGGACTTACTTATATGAATTATCCAATTTGTACCTCAGAACCGCGAAGCAGTACGTTCATGCATTCGAAATATTACCCAGCGGCCGATATATTTCCGGGTCCACCTACCAAAACATAGCCAATGGCCAATCAGAGCACTCGTTTCGTGGGAGTTCGTTGGTCAAGCCGGGCCGACTCGTATGTAGCTACGGTAGCTATTGGACGTTCGAAAAGAAAAAATGAATATTCATCAACTAAAACCAAGACGGATAATGTTGACGACGAGACTTTCTCGGATTAATCATTAATTTAGGATCTAAATGAGCAAGCTATCGTAAGTCAAATAAGCTATATATATGTTATTTTTAATTAGACTCTAATTATTGTCATATTGCAGCATGTATGAGGATGTAAAGAGTGAAAATCTCGTAGCATATCTCATTCATCGCGGTCCTGCCGAACCGAACCATTGGTTCCGTACAGTCCCGATAGGACAATCTTCAGTCTCTATAATCGGAGGTCTAGTGGAGCCAGACGTAGTCTCAGTGGAACAACCGACGATTAGAGAGACTGAAGTTTTCGGTCTAGGATGGAGTTAGCCTTTGTGGTGGTGATGTCAACATGTGTGTTGAAGGACAGCTTTTGTCAACATTTAGGCCGAGATACTTGGCAGAGTGAACTTCATCAAGGATCAAGATTATTGCCTTATGTCTGAGTGGGCCTTCACTTACATCTCAATGACTCACGAGAGAGTTTGCTTTCTGCTTTAGAAGGTGTGGTTTATTTTTTTCTCTGTCATTCTCAACAGGTGATACCACCAATAAGGAACAAAAAGGTGGACGCCAAGAAGAAGCGCAAAAAGAAGAAGGATGCTGGAAAAGAACCTGAGATCACTGAACATACTCCTTCTCTCACCAATGGGTCATCTAGTGCAGAGAAGAAAAAGATCAGAGGATATGACTATAGGTCATGGGATAAATTTGATGTGGTAAGTGTGTCATTGTAATTAGGTTTTACAGGTATCCGTCAGATCTTGGTCTTGCTACCGACCTTTCAATTTAATAATGTCACAGTCTGAAGAAAAAAATCTTAGGAGTTAGGATCTAACCTTGGGTCATTGTATAGGCAGACCAGAAAGCTGGCCACTCTTCCACATTTGCTGTAGTTGGTTAGGTTTCCCATCTTTTTATTGAAGCTTCTTGACATGTTATTAGTTAATACTGGTAATCAAACACTGCATGCTATTCAAGTTGATTTCAGATCTTTTTTTTCTTCAAAGCTGGGGTGTGTTTCATAAAGCTGTTCATAAAGTAACGCATGACTTTACGAATGACTTGTATATGAAGTGCCAGATAGGATGCCCAAAGTTTTTTCTGATATTTCCAATAACCTCAATTAAATTATGGCAAAAAATATATACTTTGCATTAAAAATGTTCGTTATTATAAGAATGTTAATCTACATCTGCACAGTTCAACTTTAGTTGATGCAGTTAATAACGATTGAGCAGCCCACTTAGCTTTTCATATACATTCGCCAGTGTTCAATTTCTTTTTTATTATCAGAATTAATGACTTAATTTTTTGTTTCTCCAGATTTTTATAAGTTTTGTTTTGATCATTTCAGAATAATCATTTTGTGTTCACAATTTAACACTTAAGTTATGAATTTTTGTTTTGCATTCTGTTGTTTGTGTCATGGTATCTTTGAAATGACCAATATTGACAATCATCATCTTGCTGTTGTCCTGTGACTGTTAGGATGCAGCATGTGCAGAATTGGACAGTGATGATGAAGAAAGTACAAGGAAGACACAGGCACAAGAGGAAGATGACGAGGAGGAGACAGACAGTGAAGCAGAGAGGGAAGAAATGGAAGCACAGAGAAAAATCATGGAGGCTAATGCTGAAAAGGAAAAGGTGAGACAAAGCAACTATTTGTCTTAAAGTCCCACTGCACTATTTATAGCTACTTGCGCCCTCTATATAGCAAACAATGGCTAATCGGTGACCGTTGGTCCCCCATGATCCCCTTTTCTTATGTTAATTGAGAGCTTATTTGATGAGATCACCACCTGTCCAGTGACCTTGCAGGGCGGTCTAATCCCTCCTGGGTAAACTAGTACAGACAGGCTTTAAGAAGTATGTAAGTCAGTGCAAAATTGTATTTTTTCTTACAATCATACTCCACCTATCTTACATGTTTGTGTTTAGAATTCCTTCTATGTTGTGGATAGGAAATCCTAAATATGTAAGTGTTGAACAACATGTTTGGACCATGAATAATATGGAGGTCAATATTTTCCTGCTAGAACGATAATCTGTTGCCACTATTGTGAAGCTTACATCCATGGTTTACACGTTAGGCCCAATCTATCAATGAAACAAAGCAATTTGGTAAAAAAGTCTTAATTTCAACTACCTATTTTCTTATGTTGAATCGTTTTGTTATTCCCCCTCCCCCCTATATCTCTGCAGGGTAACAAATTCTTCAAGAAAGGCAAGTATGAAGATGCTGTAGCCTGCTACTCTAAAGGTCTCTCAGTCGACCCTGACAATGCACTGCTTTCTGCCAACAGGGCAATGGCTCTCCTGAAATTGAAGAGGTTAGTCGTGAGGTATATAGATGAAGCAAAGATGGAGTTATCTTGTTTGTGAAGACATTACTTTTTCCAGTCTTAATTTTATTCCTTTTTTCGTGGCTGGCACATTGTAAATGTATGTCATTGGAAAGATGAAATGTAAGATATTGACCCATTCCAATATTGATTTAATTGAAATTGCATTAAATGGCAAAGTTGGCATGTGTACTATCAGTAGAGACAGACAGAACAAATAGGAATACGAAGATTTGTGAGAAAAAATTGATTTGTGAAACATAACTTATTGTTATTTACATTTCATTAAAAGACAGTTTATACAATGAAAAGCTATATTTTGTTTATCTTGGAAGGTTTGAAGAAGCAGAGAAGGATTGCGACTCAGCAATTTCACTTGACTCAACCTATATCAAGGCCTATGCCAGGAGAGGCACTGCTAGACTGGAGCTTGGTAAACTGGAAGAAGCCCAAAAAGGTATTTCAAATCAAATTTTCTTAGCTTTTCTTTTCCTTTTTTTCTTTTCTCAATCAATACAGTGTATACTTTTTTAGAGGTTGACGTTCATAAGGCTAATTGCCCTTTTTGTTTACCCCACATTCCCATAAAATTTTGTTTGCTCCTTCCCTTTGTATTTTTCTTGTATTGATCTTTTATCTGTATATCATATTTGTATGTTCAATGTTTTTTATGGAGAATGAAATAAATGAAATGAAAATCAAATCAAATGAAACCAATATGCTAATGACTCTGTAAGATCTTAACCTCCCTCTTTCACCGAAACATCAGAGATTTTAAGAGAGGTATCAGTTACCCTCATGTACGTAAACTCAACTAGCTGAATTTCTGACACAAAACTGACAATCTATATCTTATTAGATGTAAATAAATATAATATCAAATGTACATGGATTTCTTAACTGCCTTGTTACCCACAGATTTCCTTACTGCCTCGTTTACCATATCATGTTTTTTTTCCTTTTTTTTCTGTATTCGGAGTACAAAATTTAATGTGCATCATTGTGGTACATAGATTTTTTGAAAGGGTCCTTCTTTTTTCACAAAATTTAAGATTACAAAGTGAATGCAATGATTATGATATTTTGTTTCAGATTTCGAGCAGGTGCTGAATATAGAAACAGAGAACAAGCAAGCTAAGAATGAGATAAAGAAGATAGATAAACTACTCAAAGAGAGAGAGGAAGAAAAACGTAGAGCAGAAGAACCATCAAACATAGTTCACGCTGTCAACAAACCACCCCATCTCAGGTCAAAGGTCAGTCAGTACATCAATATTTAGATATCATAAGACCAAATTTGAAGAAAAAAAATAAAATGTTTAGCTTCTTTTTTTTAGGCCACCTGCTTTGTTCTTTTTAATTAAATAAACATGAAAATTATACTCCTAAAATGATATTTTTCTGATTTTTTAAAAGAATAAAACACAAGTAATGGCTACCATCTTGAAAAATAGCCCGACTGGATGAACGTCAGGGGAAATGTACCAAGCTGCTATTTTGAAGAAGAAAAAAAAAGGGCTTCCTCCTTCCTTTTTTTCAAAAGTCAAGATGCTAACATTTTTTTTTTTTAATTTGACCTAGTATGTGGGGGAGAGTGTAAAGTTTTGTTTTTCACTTTTCTTTTGCTCAGTGGATTATATAGGAGAATCAGAGACACTTGTTTTCTATTGCATGGAGAGTCATGTGTACACTGTAAAAAAAAATACAAACAAGTATAGGAGTTTATCAAATGCAGCCAAAATTTAAATCTTTAGTCATATGCAGTCTTATTGAGAGAAAAGCATTGATAAACAGGAAAGAATAGTATTTTCTCAAAACAATGTTGTTTTACTGTCAAATCTGTCTTGTGATTAACCCACAGAGACCTTTGAAGAGAATGACAATTCAGGAAGTTGGAAAGGGAGTGGCTGAAGAGAAACAGAGGGAGAGAGAAAAGTTGAAAATAGAAAGAGAAAACATAAAATTGCAACAAGAAAAGACTGACCGGACATCATTGGACCGTAACAATCAAAATGCAGATGTTGATGGAACAGGTGAAAAAAAGATCCAAGAGATCAAATCAAGGACCGGTGAAAGCAAGGGTGAAAGGTCAGAACAAAAAGATCGTCCACAACCTTCGGGCTCACTTCGAGGCAAGGGGGATTCCCCACGAGAAGGAGGAGGGAAATCCCCTACAGTGCCACCCAACAAGCCAACCCTTCCAGGTGTGCCATCTACCTCCTACCAGCTACAAGCAGACTGGAAAAGACTGCAGTCACACCCTGACATCTTGTTTGAATATTTCAAGGTAACGATCATCGCCTTGTACCTTTTCCCCATTTTTAACTATGACTTGTTCTATATGTGCTATTTTAATTTCACTTAATGATGAACTGTAGATGTATGATTCCACAGCATATCCACCTGTTTTTCAATTTTGCGAATATATTTAGTGATGAATTTGATTTTGGTACCATTTACTGAATGAATTAGTTTTAATATGAAAAAATTGAAAGTATCTTTTGCATGTACTTGTAGTTCCTTATTCATGTCATAATTTTAAATTGATGTCCAAAAAAGGTGTCTTCAGAATCATATACAATATCTTGTATGGTTTTATAAGGGATGTATGATCAATTTAGGAAGTTGTATTTTATGGGCACTGTACCACTTATTACTTGAATGTAATTCCAGATTAAAATGTAGAGCTTTTTCCATTTTCCACAGAAAATTCCATCAGCCACCTATCCAAAGCTTTTCCAGAACTGTCTAGACTCTGCTATGCTGAACCAGATTCTCCATCTCTTAACCATGTCGTACATTCCGTGAGTTTGCCCATAGTGTGATACATTCACATTTGCATGTCAATGTATAGCGTATTTCGAATATCGAATGAGTGGTAATATGAGGCAAATAACATTGGCTAAGACAAAGTCATTCTTACTTGGACGTGCATAATGCATAATTTAGGAGCAGGGGAAAAAATTGAGCACGGGGTCTGGTTCATGACAGGATGAAATATTGCATTGATTTTTTTGTTTCTCCTTTTCTGACTCACTTGCTATATCAGCCTTTTTTCCCAGCGCTTCCACACAAAAAATGCTAGCCAGACGTTACCACTAATCTCTACTGGAAAAAAAGGGTGTATTACACCCAAAAAAAATCCTTTTCCTTTTCGATTGGACATTTTTTAGACACTATAACCCCCTTGATTGGTCGTTTGCTTCCTCCTTATTGGTCACTGACTAATAATTGGTCGCTAGTTTCACGTAGCGTGCGTGATTGAGATCGACAGGCCGGTACTACTCACCAGAATTCAACATCTTAGTTAAGATACATCTAACGCATTTGCCGATAAGATATGACATTTCATTAATAAATCAAATCAGAAGATCCACATTTGTGTGTATTGCTGTTTTAATAGCTTTTTATAGAGTTTACAGCTGAAACGGCTTGGTACAAGTATATTATCATTATTGTACATGTACATGCCGACATGGACTCCCATATGTGCATTTGTATGTACGTCCTGATTTAAATAGGTATCGGCTATAACAAGGAAAATCAATTGGTCCCAACGACCTCTTTATATCGAGTTTCCTCTGTACTAACATTTTATTAACTTTCACTTCTTAGGTCCAACACACCTATCTCTGAAACTCTGGAGGGGCTCACAGCTGTAAAGCGGTTTGATATGAACGTCATGTTCATGTCTCCGAGAGAAAAACAAGGTACTGTATAACTTTAGCATGTCAATTCATAGAATTCTAATACCGGTACTTTGTATTATTACAGAGACATTGGGATTCTTCTTCCCCCTCTAGTTTCCTTGTGCACCTCAAAATATGCTATTAGATAGACAGTGCCATGCAAATGCCTGCTATTGTTATTAATTAAAGGCATCATTTAACAATGTTAAATCTGAAATGCATGGCCCTACGTGTAATCAGTGTCTGTGAAATGGTGTAAAATTGAAGCCCTGAAAAATTTGCGCTTCAAAATGATCATGAAGAGCCTCAAAAAAGTGAAAAATCTTTGAGTAATCGGTTGTACCATACTCATGTTCCCCAGTAGACTATAGTATTATGAAAACCGTTAGGAAAACAAATTTTTTAATTTTGATTTCCAATGATAAATATCTTGATAATCAGACAGGCGATCAGTTTGTAAAAGTCATGGCACTATGAATATGACTGACAAAGAAAGCGGACAAAATATACAGTTCCTAAGGTAGACAAAGGAACATCCCTTCACTGCTATTATGTTAAAATGCGTAGAACAGGTGTACATGCATATTCACCTGTTCTACACATTTGTACATAATAGCAGTGAAGGGATGTTCCTTTGTCTACCGGAGGAACTGTATATTTTGTCCGCTTTCTTTGTCCGTGATGTTCATAGTGTGGGGTTCCTGTCTGACCTAAAGGTTTATAATTATCATTGCAGCACGAGCTTAATCCAAGATTTTGTTTTAGAATCTGAGACAAAGTTACCCAATCCCTTTAAGAAGGCACCATCAAATAAACTGTAATGGTAGAGATATTACCGATTTGATTTTGTTACACTTCCTTTGGGGAACCAGAAATGGAGGAGCTCATTTACAGAATATTAATGATCAATACTGAATGTTGACCGTTGGAGAGATGTGAGCATCAAAGTGACTTGGTTAATCAAATACCATGAAACAGAAGGGAGAAAGAGTTCTTCAAGAATAAACGGACTAAAGTAATGTATTTTACTTTTAAACTATAAAAAAAGTTTTCTGTATGTATTGTTTATAGATTGTGCTTTTGAAATAAGTACCATACCATAGCATAGGTTCAAATATTACTTTATGGAATTAACCAATATTTTTTGTGATGCCATTTTCCATCCTTATGTTTAATTTTTTTTGTTATCACCCACAGTGATTCAAGGACTGTTCTCCCACTTGAAATCGGAAGTGGATGAGCAAAAGTATCAGCAGCTTGCAAAGAAGTATGGATTATGACACGGCATTCACTTTCATTCAGAGCATGAAGCTTGAACAGCCGTTTATGAACTCATTGATTGACAACAGAACTTTCAGATGTACGAATTTGAGATCGTAGAAGCAGTGAATGAATGAAATGTTCTCGTGTGTGTGTGTATTGGGTGTTTACAGACGTGTATCAATCAGATTTGATTATTTACGTCTGGGGACCGACCTTTAAACGTCACCATCCAAAAGACGCGACTCAGTTTTGAACCTGCGTCCTAGGCAGAATCAGTTTGTAACTTCCACTTTGAGCTGGATTACAGGCGCATGCCACAACGCCTACCGGGTAGTTAAATATTCTCCATTTACTATCTGGATTATGTATATGTCAGTCAGAGCAGGAGATCGAAAGTTGAATAATCCAAGTTTGTATGTGGTTGTCATATCAAGAGAATTGTATGACTACATTAGCTGTTGATTAAAGGTAAAGACCAGTATTGGAAAGCCCCAATTTCAAAAAATGAAATGGAAGCTCTTATTACCAATCATGTGAAAGAATATCTTTTGACTAATGCAGGATGATAAAAAATTTGCCGGGAAACCGCCTACTAATTGATATATTTGGTAAATTAGTTTATCTATTGGTATGTGAGAGATAAACGCACATGTGCGTAGTCCCATATACATCTTTCTGTGTACAGTGCTTGTAACTTTACGAAGACTGGGCCAAATTTCTTATCATTTTGATGATTCTAGAACCTTGCAGTACACACCAATACTTATATGCTAGATGATCAACCTTTTCTGATTGATTCCACGTTTCTTTCACAATGCAATCGCATGACTATAACTGGTCTTTATCTTTAAGAATGTTTCATGATATCCCAAATAAAACTAGAGCCCTAGTCTACTGGCTGTGAACAGAGGAATATGGAAGCCCTGTTGAAATTGTGTTTTCTTTGTACACATTAAAATAAGTAATGAGGCTTTAGTTCTTACTCAAAAGATTATCAAACTTAAATCACATCTTTCAGAAATGCTTGAACTAATAGTGATTATCATCCCCCTTCCTAAAATGTTTTGATTTCAATTTTTGATTTCAATTTTTGTTACTGATTCCAAGCATTATCAAACTTTTTTGAAATAATAAAAACCTTCAGTAGCTGAATAATTCAAATATCTGTCATAAAATGTTTAGAAATCACTGAAGATTTTAAACCAGTCAAGATAATGTATTCAAACACACAGAGCAAACTATCTACAAATTACATTTTTTTGGAGATGTATCACACTCAATGTTTGTCATTTGGGTCAATGTAGTGTCATATGACATATAGTTTTGACTCTATATAAGGAATATATTTTGTTCCATTAATAATCATCCTTAAAAGTGTGTTTTTCATACATTTTCATACATTTTCATACATTTTCATACATTTTCAGAACCAAAATATACAATATCCTCCATGTGTGGAATTTATTCAAGATCTGGTGTGTATGTGTTTTTCTTCACCATATTGTAACATATTCAATGTTATGTAATTTTCAAAAGTAAATAGTACTTTTAACTTCAAAGCTTTTTCCTCATTATGAATACACAGTAAACAAGGTAACACAAATGTTATAACTTTCAAGGCTTTATATTAGCAAATAACCCTCAACATTTGAAGAATACTGTTATAAGTACTGACTTGTGCATCGAACAGGATTTTATAAACGTTTAATACAAAACTGAATTTAGAAATAATACATTTATTGAACAAATTCAAGTTATTTTGTCCCATACGTTACCAACATCAAAATTTGTATTGTATCATTGATACAAATATATGACATGTATAGCTCTACTAGAGCTTAAATCAGATTAAAAAAACAAGGAAAGTTGACAATTGTATGTTTTTCTTTATCCTTGGTATAGTATAGGACAGCACATGACCAAATACCTTGAACTTATCCTGTCAATCAGATAACAAATTCTCAATGAAAATAAAATACAACTCTTCCAGAGCAGCCTACAGTCATAACAATAGTAAAAAAACACATGAGTGAAATAGTTAAGAGTTCAATATTTTGAAAGACAAGAGTGCCGGACACCTGAGTTTAGTACCATCACCAGTTTGAGCATTAATATTTAATATAAAAAAAGGCACATTAATTAATTTTCCAATTTCATAAAAAAATCTTCCTTGCACCGAATTGATGGAAATGAGAAAACCATGTTAGACTATGATCTTTTTTTCAGAACACTTTCTACATCGCTGATTGGATATGACTCTTTACAGTCTGCTCATCCTAAATAAACTTCTGCATACCGGTAATATCACAAAGAGAAAAACGGCACATAATAATTGGAAAAAACATCTCATTATCAATGCAGAGCTACCAACCTAACCAGAAACATCACGGTAATTTAATTGCTAAAAACCAGGGAAAAAAATCAGTGTTTCTCAATTGACTATAGAAACAACAAAAAAGAGGGGAAAAAAGGCACCTGACAGTCTTTAAGTGTACCGTTCAGTTTCCAAATACTTCATAATGAAATTCATGTAAATAATACATCAATGCGATTGTATGACATTGTATCAGATGTACCATGTGTAGATTAATTCACTCAATATCTGATAACTGTTTGTGAAAATAGATATCCTTAAAGAATTGTTGTGGTCGAGTGGTTTTATCACTTGACTGTACATACAAAGGTCGCAGATTCAAACCCCGGCACAGCATTTACATTTTACCTACACTGCCCCTCTCTACCCAGGGATTACAATGGGTACCCAGGATGTGAACTTTGGTTGAGTGCTTTGGTTAGTTAATTAAGGCACTGCACTTTATCAGAAACATTTTAATCATTCAATTTTTTTTTTGGCAGGAACTAAAATACAAGTACATGCTTATTGACCATTTCACACAATTTTTCCAGCACTTTGGGGAAATCACATTAGTACTGTGCACATGTCAATTGATTCATTCTTATTATTGCATTCATTCTACAAAAACATCTTTCCATTTTCTTCAACAATCATACATAATTATTCATGAATAACTAGTTCACGAAAATGCATTAAGAATGAAAATACAGTTCAAATCAAATGGAATGTACTTCATTTTCATCTGCAAGTGTGCAAACTGCTAAAGAACATGGAACAATAATTCTCTCCTAAACTTACTTCACATTATGCAGTAATAGGGTAGACCATAGAAGTTGCTTATCAACAGTACATAATAAATATTCACACACTACATTATTAAAGATTCATATTCTTGTATAAGAAATGTCCACATTACTGTGCAAAGTGCAGAGTGCAAAAATCGACTTGTGCCAAAGTTGCTTATGTGATGTTTGAATAAAACAATTGGGATTTGGGTACTAACTCGGTTCTTTGCAGATCAAAATAACATCCCTAACAAAATTAATCATGCCACACATATCAAATATCAACGAACATGTGTGCGTGTGTGTGTGCGTGTGACTTTGCCTCTGCAAAAAGCATATGAATTGCATTTCATTTGATACATTCAATTAATTCTCTCACTCCGCTTTATATCCCAACGTAATACATACTGTAGGCTTCACTTTGGCGCAAGTCGATTTTTGCACTCTCGCAAACAATGCCTCCTGTTCGTCAAAGCATGAAAACATACCACACAAAAATGATACCAAATGATTTGGGATAAAACACTCTTTCATAAGATGTATAAAAATTTACTGTTTAGATGATTTTTAAAATAATGAGCAATTTTCTAGGTGTAAACTTTATTTTTACTCACACGGTATATTCAGGAAAAGACTCACATGAGCACTGGCTTGTCAGTAAAAAAAATTAAATACATTTAGTAGCCTAAATTTTTATTAATAAACGATTAAAAAGGTAAATAGTCCACCTAATAAATCTATTTTTTTTCTATAGATCAAAAGAACGAAGCTTGAGTATTTGAAATTATTTTTAATCAAAGCAAATTAGAGTATTAACAGGGTTATTGAGTTATGTCATACTAAAAATTTGTGTATCTGTTGAAGAGGAAACAAACAATGAACTAGAACTTCAATGGGCAGATGCTTTTTCTTCAATGTTGTATTACGATACTATGACACAAATAAAAACATTCTGAAAAATAAAAATCAAGGATTTACTGACAGAACCTGTCATTGCATCATTAAATTGATCAAACAATTCATCTACTCCAATTACATCAGTAGTCATATGGAATGTTACATGGCTGTGATATATATATAATAAGGCAGAATATGCAGAATATGAAGAAAGCTTCATGGCCAGCCTGTAACATTAAATATGGAATGCATCTGTGACATAATCTATAACTTCTCAGTTTTAAATAGTCCAAAGAGAGTTCACACCTTTTAGAAGCAAGCGACAGGACAACAAACATCACTTCATTCTTTAAAAAAAACATAACTACATTAATCTTGTGTAAATGTTTACACATGGATCATATGGAGGCGCGATAACTCAGTCGGTAGAGCAGTGGTCTCGTAAACCGGTAACCCGGGTTTGAAACCAATTCGATGCGTTAGTGCCCTTTGGTAAGGCATTAATCCTCATTACCAGGTCCCTCAGAGAGGACCTAAAGCCGTCGGCTGTCTGGTTGCTTACTTACAAGCATTTATGCTTTCTTAGCAGTCGGGTAAAATGACCACCACCACCACCACCACAATATGAAAACAAATTTGTCCTATCCACCCTGAATCCAACCAGTAAAAATAATCATCGACACAAAAAGCAGTACCATTTTGCATAATACGATGCTGCTCGTCAAAGCTCGTCCTTTTCATGAAGTTGTTTGTAAGCTTTATGATCCCTGACATGTGCTAGGGCCTGCAGGATGAGGCGTCTAAACTCTGGCACATCAAATTTATAGTCGCAAAACTTGGCATGTGGCTTGCCCAGGGCTGGGTGATCGATCTGTAGAGGGTACAAGCATGCATGTAAAAGACAGTCAATTAGAGGTTTTCAGAGCTAAACAGGTTTCAGCTCATTAGGCCTAAAAAAAAAAGAAGATGTTGTATTGCTCTTTAGATGCCAAAACATGGGTCGGTCGGTCAGAAATCTTTTTTTTTATTTTATACTTCCTCTTTGGGCTGATATTTCTCAGTTTTGGATGCTTTAATATTTTTTCTAAAAAACGGTAATAATTTTTTTTTTTTTAAAGCGGACCGTAGATTTCAAGATTTTGGGGTCGGTCACAAAGGGCAATACAACATCTTTTTTTTAGGCCTTATGCTGTAGAAGAAATTAGATGTCCTTATGGCTCTAAAAAGATAAATAATAGCAACTTAGTACAGTTTCATTGATTTACATAACCTATTATCAGAACACGGGGAAGAACCGTATATAATTGGTGGAGATTTTAACACAGTTATGGAGGCCAAATTAGATAAATTTCCCAAATTGTTACAAAATCACCCTAAGTGCTTTAAAGCCATTACTGATATAATAAACGACTTTGAATTGATTGATATATGGAGATCTTGTCATTCCACACAGTTGAAATATACATGGATGTCCCATGACTTTAAAATTGGAAGCCGCATAGATTACTTTTTAATTTCACAAAGTTTGATAACATCAGTTTTGAAATGTGACATTGACTTTGGTTACAAAACAGACCACTCACTGATCTCTCTGTTTTTAATAAAATCAGTAGCTAAACGGGGACCGGGATTTTGGAAATTGAATACTTCTTTATTAGCAAATTCAGATAATATGGAGAAGATCAGGAGTGAAATTAACACAGTTTTATTAGAAAACAAAGATCAGGAGCCAAAAAAGACCTGGGAGTTTTTAAAGTTCAAAGTAAGACAAAAGTTTACACAAATTGCAAAAGAAAAGAAAAACAATCGCCAGACAAAATTAAAGCAATTAGAAAAAGAAATAAATAAGTTGAATGATGCAAACAATGTTGTCAATGACCAGCAACTTCTAAACGAACTAAAAAGTAAAGAGAGTGAATTTGAAGAATTACAAGAAGAAGTTGTGCGTGGTACCATTGTGCGTACCAAGGCTAAGTGGATTGCTGAGGGTGAACGCAACACTAAGTATTTTTTCAATCTAGAAAAAAGAAACTTTCAGAAAAAATGTATCTCAAGACTACGGACTGAGAACGGCGTTGTAACTGATGCAAAAGGTATTCTTGAGGAAGAAAGGTCTTTTTATAATCGTTTGTATTCATCGAATATCACAGGTGCTAGATCTTTTGCGCCTGTAGACGAGTTGAACTTGCCTGTATTAGATTTGAGAGACAAAAGTTGTTTGGGTGAAAAGATATGGGAAAAGGAATGTTTTGAATCTATTTTAACTTTTTCTAACGATAAGTCACCAGGCTCTGACGGTCTCCCTATTGAATTTTACAAAGCCTTTTGGCCCGAAATAAAGGAACTGTTATGTTCCGTTTATAATAGTTCTTTTTCGGAAAAGTCTCTCCCTAATTCAATGCGACGAAGTGTTATTACGTTGCTTCCAAAAAAGGGTAAGGACCTGTTATCTCTTAAGAACTGGCGTCCAATATCGCTCCTGAACAGTGACTATAAAATTTTAGCGAAGCTTCTTTCTTTACGTATTCAAAAGGTTTTACCAAAACTGATAAGCAATGACCAGTATGGTTTCCTCAAAGGCCGTTTCATTGGAGAAAACATACGTCTATTCATTGACATTCAAAATTTCTGTAGAGCACATCATATCGAAGGCGTGGCTTTGAGTATTGACTTCGAAAAGGCGTTCGAAATGATTGATTGGGAATTTTTATATTACGCTTTGAACATTTTTGGTTTTGATCAAGCCTTTATCCAATGGGTTCAACTGTTATATTTCAATATTGATGGGTGTGTAATAAACAATGGATTTTCTTCAAACCCCTTCGAAATACAGCGAGGAGTAAGACAAGGGTGCCCATTATCTCCATATTTGTTCATCGTAGCGGTCGAGCTCCTCGGCTCTTTAATTCGACAAAATAAATACATTATAGGTTTGAAAGTTCACGATATGGAGATCAAAATCAGTCAATATGCAGACGACACAACTATTTTTCTTGAGCCAAATGAACTAAATATTAAACGTTGTATGAAAGTCTTGGATGTTTTTAGAGATATGTCTGGGTTGAAAATTAACATTGAAAAGTGTAATATAATAAGATTGGGGGATTTTAAACAAATATTGTGTCGTGATATCCCATTTACATGGCCGTCGGATAATTTCATGTACTTAGGAGTTAATATCCCTATCAACAATTGCCTGAATTTTTATGAACTCAACTTCAAACCCAAACTTAAGGATATTAAAACAACCTTAAATATTTGGAACTGCAGAACCCTTACGCTTTATGGAAAAATTGTTATTATAAAATCCCTTATCATTCCAAAACTGACCTATCTCTTGAGCACTATACCCAACCCTCCTCCGTCCTTTATTGTGGAAATTCAGCAATTATTATTCAAATTTTTATGGAGTAACAAAAATGACAAGATCAAACGTTCCCTACTTTACAATGAATATAACGAGGGGGTCTAAAAATGCTCCATTTGTCATCTTTTAATGATGCAATGAAAATTACATGGGTTAAAAGATACCTTGATTATCAAAATGAAAGTAAATGGAAAATCTTTTTGAAATCATCTCTCAAAAAGTTTGGCGGAGACCACTTTTTTAAGTGGAATATTTGTTCAAAGCACATGGTTTTTAATGAAAACATAGATCCATTTTGGAAGGATGTTCTTACTGCGTGGTGTCATTACAAGTACTATAATCCAGTTAAGTTTAAGGAAATCATTTCACAACCCTTATGGTTTAACTCTCACATTTTGATCGATGGTAAACCGATTTTTGTTGAAAGGTGGTTTAAAGAAAATATGATATATATAAAAGATATATTAAACCATGATGGGTCCTTTATACCGTTTGATCAAGTGTTACAGAAGTATGGTTCAGATTCATTTCTAACCTATTTTTCAATATTAGCTGCCATTCCTAAGAATTGGAAAGATACTATAAAGCATGGTGACTGTAAACATGATGTTTTATTGTTGTTGAATGCAAGCGATATTCTTTTGAATGACTTCCTAAGACTGAAAAAAGTTTCAAAATTATGTTACCTTCTTTTTTTGAAAAAACATACAATTTCAATATCAGAAACAGATCACCAAAATAAATGGCAATCTGATTTATCAGTTGATTTGAACAGCTCGTTAATATGGAAAAATCGTTTCTCTTTGATTTACAAATCTTCAAATGAAAATAAAATGAGAAATTTCCAATTTAAGTTCATTCACAGGAAAATTGCGACTGAATATTTGCTATGTAAAATGGGGATTCATGAATCTCCTGATTGTAATTTCTGTGAAACCTATCCACAAACCTTATTACATCTCTTTTTAAAGTGTGAGATTGTGTGTAAATTCTGGAACGAAATATTTTCTTGGCTTAAAGATAAACAATTTCGACAAAACATGTTCTCTGAGGAAGAAATTTGCTTTGGGACTTTAATGATTAATAATTTTTATTTAGTAAACACAGTTATACTCCATGCTAAATATTTCATTTTCTCTTGTAAGATACAGAACACGATTCCCAAGTTTCAGCCTTTCCTAGTTTCTGTTAGACATTTAGAAAGAACAGAACGTATTATTGCTTTCAAAAAGAATCGTCTCGAATTCCATGAGAAACTAGATGGAACTTCAACTGCGCGCAGTCGAAATGATGCCTCCGTCATAGAGCAATTTTACAAACCAAAACAGAAGAAATTTTTCAAATTCAAGTTCAATTGTAATCCATTAATGGGTTCTCAGAATATCGTGATTACAAGCAATTTCTCATGTACATATATGACCCTTTGATCTTTGACCTCATGACCCTAAAATCTACTCAGTTCATTGGCTCTGCAAGATGTCCAGAGTTAAATAGTAATCAATCTGTCAGTTCTAATGAGAATGCGTTCACAAGCTATTTTTGCATACATAATGAGCCTATGACCTTTGACCTATGACCTCATGACCCAAGAATCGACTCAGTTCATTGGCTCTGCAAGATACATACATGATCTAAGTTTGGCAGGAATCCATCAATCTGTTCTAATGATAATGCGATCACAAGCTGTTTTTGCATACATAATGAGCCGCATGAACTTTGACCTTTGACCTCGTGACCCCAAAATCTAATCAGTTCATCGGCTCTGTAAGATACATACATGACCAAAGTTTGGCAGGAATCCATCAATCGGTTCTTCAGATAACGCGATCACGAGCTGTTTTTGCATACATAATGAGCCCTGGGACCTTTGACCTTTGACCTCGTGACCCCAAAATCTAATCAGTTCACCGGCTCTGTAAGATACATACATGACCAAAGTTTGGCAGGAATCCATCAATCGGTTCTTCAGATAACGCGATCACGAGAACGGGACGTACGGACGTACGTACGTACGTACGTACGTACGTACGTACGGACGGACGGACAACCCGAAAACATAATGCCTCCGGCTACTTCGTAACGGAGGCATAAAAATGGCAAGTGTTTAGAGACTGAAAAAGTAGGTGTTCACTTTTTTTTTAATCTCTCCTGTACTGAATGTTTGTTTTCTATATTTGCATATTTTATGATTGATTTAATTTTGATGTTTCATGCATGTAATTATTTTCTTGACATGTAAAACTTGTGAATTGTGAAATAAAGATGGAAAAAAAAAAAAAAAAAAAAACTTAGTACAGTGAAACCTGTATAGAAAGACCACATGTTCCCCTCCCTTGAATAGTCTTTCTCACTGAAATGCCTCTTCTATTAAAAGGAACCTGTACATAAAGACAACCAGCCTATAAACATTGCTTTTCTTGTCTTGTTTGAGTGGTCTTTATATACAGGTTTCACTACATTAATTTTGATGCTAGAGTTGGTGTCAACTGCAGTGGTAACAGAAATGAAAGTGACGTCAAGGATATACAAGCCTTTACGGAGACCAGTGATCTACCCCCATAATTGCTAACAGATGGGTTTTAAAGAGTGCTGGCATCCATTATTATGATCATTCTCTTTTTCTAGTTAAACATAGATGCCATAACTAAGGTATGATTTTCACTTATATAAAAAAACTCTAACATTCATTAGTTTCCAACAGCATTTTAGAAATTCAAAGTTCCCACTTTTCATGGAATTCATGATAACTGATGATGTAGATTACTGGTAAGTACATTGGAAAATAATATTAGAATTCACTCACCTCATTATGTTTCTGTACCAGGTCATTATCCTCCCATGTCATATACTTTACACCTCGTATAGCAGCCAGGTGTTTGTAGCAATTCTCGTCTTCACAGTTAGAACTGCAAGATAATGATCATGCATGCTTAAAGGTAAAGACCAGTTTTGGAAACGCCCCAATTTCAAAAAATGAAATGCAAGCTCTTATTACCAATCATGTGAAAGAATATGTTTTGAATAATACATGATGATAAAAATGTTGACGGGAAACAGCCTACTAATTGATATATTTGGTAAATTAGTGTATCTCTCGCCTGTTGAGAGATACAAATGCACGTGACGCGCACATGTGTGTAGTCCCATATACATCTTTCTGTGAACAGTGATTCTAACTTTATGAAGACTTGGCCAAATTTCTTATCATTTTGATGATTCCAGAACCTTGCAGTACATCTATGCTAGATGATCAACCTTTTCTGATCGATTTCACAATGTTTCTTTCACAATGCAATCGCATGACCATAACTGGTCTTTAGCTTTAATACAAATAAAATAGAAGTAATCTTGTTTGCTTCAATGTAATCAACATTTGTCCATAGCTTCCTCAATCTAGTGCTCTGACATTTGCCCAAGCAGCAATTGCTTTATTTCATCAAACATATAGGACTAAGGTTATGGTTACTTTGGGTTTTAAGTTAGGGTTAGGGTTAGAGGTATGTGTAGTATTGAGTCAAGGGTTGAGGTTATGAATTTGTTGCAGGAGCATGCGTGTCGTACAACCCTTCTGCTTTATCAGTCTCACAGAAATGTCTTGCCAAAAAAAAGAGTTTTAACCTTTCTATTCTCTTGTGTTTTACATACTCTACAAGGGTACAGACTCTTGGTTAATAAAGACAGTTCTTCAGCATTTTGTTTTGTTTCTTTTTGGTAGGACTCCAGCTGTGGGTCCAATATTGCTTACCGGTACATACAACAGCAAACACACTTTCAGTACCCTACGAGGTAAAATAAAAATTATCATAGAGTAAGAGTTAGTGAAATGTGATCATCAGATATGTGGTTATAAATAATGAATTCTTTGATCCCATAGGTTTAATACAGAGATCACTCAGTTCCCTTTAATACGCAATGTGTACAAAATCAGGAATTTACAGATCATGAAGGCAACAATGAAGATATGAATCATTGGAATCATAACATGAACATCATCAATCATTGAAATTCCTGGAAAATTAGTAGTTTCCTTTTTGAATGCAAGCTGGGAATTGAAGAACATGCATCTACAGGGCAAATTTTGAAGATTTGACGATTCTCAGTAATCAAGAAGATAAGAATCTTACATTTCAAAGATAACAGCCCAGTCTGGTAAGAAGAGTAGATGAGTTAATCCAGCTCCATGCATTCCAATGAAGATGTCTGAGTTATGTGTTATCTGCAGGGAAAAATCACAAAATAAACATCTTAATAGTTTTATAATTTTTCTTTACATTACAAAGGACTATGTTGGCAAATTGAATTAACAAAAAAGAATGAATGTATGAAAAAAATCTGATAAAAATGGTGTACATCAAATAATTAAAATGATACCAAACTACACCCTGAATATTTCAATCTTCAACTCTTCCTTTAAAGATAGAATATGGAAATGTAAAACATTCAACAAATATGACCATCAATTTCAAAGACGACAATCATTTTGATATTTTACTTGAAATCAGCAATGCACAGAAAGAACATAAAGAATCTGAATGACAGCCTGTTTTTATTAAAAAATGTACATGTAAAATGTTGTTTGTACAAAATTTCTATCTATACACATATAATCGAATCAGAAATAGATGAATGTGATCAAATTTTGATTCATACTGTAAGGAGATTTCATATGTTACGAAATCTGGATGAATTGCTCACCTGAAGTTGTTCAGTAATTTTCATGTTTCGCCTGGAAAAAAAAATCAGAGAAAAAAATATGGATTATCTATCAGTTTATATAACTAGGTTATAAATGAAAAATATGTGTAATTTTTAATTAATTTGATTCATCTCAACTACCAGTGGTATATCCAGCAACAGGGGTAGGGGATGGGGAAGGGGGATCCTCGCTAGATGAGGAGAGGGGCTAGGGCTCATCTGCTACACTCTATATGCTCGCTATGACATTGCAAGTACAGCAGAGCTTTAAGAAATTCACATTTTACATGTTAGAATTTGTTTGAACTCATTACACCTCTTGTGCCTATTTTCCATTTAAAAACTAACACTGGGATCAACAGATTGAGAGAGCACTGGAAAGAAAAAAGAGAAAGAGTGAGAGAGAGAAGACAAAAGAATTGAGGCATGAGCACTAGTTTAAACAAAAAACACTTAGTGAAAATTCAAACAAAATAGTGACAAAGTGACAGAGAGAAAGAAAAAAGACAAACTAGATATGACCATACTTGGCTTGAAAGTATATTAGTTCAATTTTAATTGTAATTTACTTACCAGTGGTATACAACTACATTTACTTCGACCCCAGGCATATTGTTGAGTTCCTCTACCAACTGTTTAAAAAAAAATCAAACAAAATAACAGTTTAAGATCTGCACATGCAAAATACAGAGCTGTTCCTTTAACTTCTCTCTTGATTTTCAAACCAGAAGTCACAGAATCAAAAGGATATTACAGAGAATGTATTTGAAACAGGATGTACTTCTCAGATCAGTTGCTGGTATGCATTACATGAGGAGACTATGTAACCTTCAGGTTTTTATATAGGGTTGTGATTTTGATTACAAAAATAAATGTTCTTATCTTAATAAAAGTATCCTTTTGCTCACTTGGTTGCAAAATTTAAAAACCAGAAAGATGATATTTAGGGACTTTTTTTAATATTTTTTATTCAGATAAAATCATGTATAACATCTTACATAAATATTCATAACAAAGCACTTAATCACAGGTTTAAATGAGATAAAAATCAAATTATATATCTCTATGATATTAAGGGATGACTTGTTAACCACCCTAGCAAAAAATACACCTGATTGGATATGCATTATCCAGAAGCCGAGGTACCATGTGAAAGTATGGTTGACCAAGTTTTATTTTCATAATCAGGTTTAGTTGAGAATAAAATTAAATAAAACTGCACATGAATACATAGAAGAATGTTATCACAAGCTTGACACACAAAATAATGTAGCAGGTGATAAAATTTGATTTTGAATTGAGAACATTTGTGAGTTAAGAACTCATGTCATAAAAAGGATTTGGCTTCAGCTCTGTTTAATAAGTACTAATCACACAAATTTCTACATGGATATAACAAAAATTAAAAGGTAACTAGATGGAACTTCAACTGCGCGCAGTCGAAATGATGCCTCCGTCATAGAGCAATTTTACAAACCAAAACAGAAGAAATTTTTCAAATTCAAGTTCAATTGTAATCCATTAATGGGTTCTCAGAATATCGTGATTACAAGCAATTTCTCATGTACATATATGACCCTTTGATCTTTGACCTCATGACCCTAAAATCTACTCAGTTCATTGGCTCTGCAAGATGTCCAGAGTTAAATAGTAATCAATCTGTCAGTTCTAATGAGAATGCGTTCACAAGCTATTTTTGCATACATAATGAGCCCATGACCTTTGACCTATGACCTCATGACCCAAGAATCGACTCAGTTCATTGGCTCTGCAAGATACATACATGATCTAAGTTTGGCAGGAATCCATCAATCTGTTCTAATGATAATGCGATCACAAGCTGTTTTTGCATACATAATGAGCCGCATGAACTTTGACCTTGACCTCATGACCCCAAAATCTAATCAGTTCATCGGCTCTGCAAGTAACATACATGACCTAAGTTTGGCAGGAATCCATCAATCGGTTCTTTAGATAACGCGATCACAAGCTATTTTTGCATACATAATGAGCCCTGTGACCTTTGACCTTTGACCTCGTGACCCCAAAATCTAATCAGTTCATCGGCTCTGTAAGATACATACATGACCAAAGTTTGGCAGGAATCCATCAATCGGTTCTTCAGATAACGCGATCACGAGCTGTGTTTGCATACATAATGAGCCCTGGGACCTTTGACCTTTGACCTCGTGACCCCAAAATCTAATCAGTTCACCGGCTCTGTAAGATACATACATGACCAAAGTTTGGCAGGAATCCATCAATCGGTTCTTCAGATAACGCGATCACGAGAACGGGACGTACGGACGTACGTACGTACGTACGTACGGACGGACGGACAACCCGAAAACATAATGCCTCCGGCTACTTCGTAACGGAGGCATAAAAATTACATCTGTTGCTCTCACCTCATTTTGGTTAACAATATTCCTGTGCTTGGTCTGCCTGTCAAGAAGTGTAATTCGTATTTTGTCTTTCTGAATGGGGGAAAAATTGGGAAAAACAAACAAACTTGAATTTATTTATTAGAAAATGAACTGCTAATTACACCTACCATGAGAACTTGATTTTGTATTATATAATTTCATATTTGTACATAAAATTTGGTTAACATATCCTTTGAACTTCTATTTTTTTTCCTGGATAGTTTGAATCCAATCCAAAATCAAGCTAATCTTGAGTTCTAGTAATGACAGAAATTAAGTCATCAAAAAAATGTAAAACCTAAAGTAAAACAGCATCTTCAAAACATTACAGTTGAATGGTGTAGTTTTTTGTGGCTTTTTCTTTATAAAACACATCCTGAACACTCTGTTTTGTCCTATATTTTTAATCCGACACTAGAATATTCAATAAGGGTGGAAGTATAAGTCAAAACCTTCTACTAGGCATATCACACTCTGCATGCTTCAAGGATCGAGTTGTGTCTGTTGCTAGAGATTGCGCTTGGACCTAGCTGTTCTGTGCATTATGAATGAATGTCCTTGAACGGTGCTATTCAAATAATTCCTCAAGTGTACCAGGCCTTACGTAACATAAAATGTTGATTACTTTTTTCTTTACTCTTTTTCATCGATGCTACTCTAGAATCGATCCTCACACCATGGAGCTCACTCCCACTCACCTTAGGTCCTTCTTGCGTCACTTCAAGTCGATGCAGTACATGCTGTGAGAACGCTCTCATCAGGCTGCTGCCCTGGCAATGAGGCACCAGAGGCATGTTGTAAAACATGCCTCGTTGCATACGTGGCAACAGACTGAACACTCCATCAGCAATGCATACCTTCAAGCACAGAGTTCAAAATAAACACACAATTTGTTTCCTTGAATAATAAATAATGGTCTTATATACCCAGGGTAGACATATTAGTATACTGCTCTTGCCATGGTCCCTGTAATTGTTTCCCAAGCATTGCTAGTAATACACCCGGATCGAGAGGGACAGATGTGGGTGAACATCTTGTCCAAGGATGTAAAGCACGGAGCAAGGATCAAGCAATGCTCACAATGTAATGACTTCAACTGTATTTCCTGATTACAGGGAAGCAACATGAAAAACAGGGTAATCAAACACACCTTTATACGGTCCTATAAATGTTTAAAAATGTCTTAATAAGATCATAGTAAATTGTACATGAATACATTTTGAAAATTGGAGAGATAATCATGACGTTTGATATTAAACATATCTAAATTGTTGACTCAAATTATTTATTTATTTTTATCGTTCATCGTTTTTTATCGTTCATGGAGCAAGGATCAAATAATGCTCACAATAATGTAATGACTTCAACTATATTTCCCAATTTCAGGGAAGCAACATGACAAACAGAGTAATCAACACACCTTTATACGGATCTTATAAATGCTTAAAAATGTCTTAATAAGATCATAGTAAATTGTACATGAATACATTTTGAAAAGTGGGGAGATAATCATGACGTTTGATATTAAACATATCTAAATTGTTGACTCAAATTATTTATTTATTTTTATCGTTCATGGTGGAAATGTATTTTTGAAAGGGTTCCAATGCCCTGATAGAATACCCTTGCTTTTTATGCTATCCTCAACCTGACTTCCCTCACTCAAATTTTGTTGTGGAGTTATGAATTCAGTGATACTAATAGGTTACTAATTAGAATGGAAAAAGGAGACAAACTTACTCTCTTGCCATCCCAATCTTTTAAATGCAGAAAATGAGTGTCTGTGAATACTGACCACATGTCAAAAAATAGATCCCCATACATCATGTTACTCTGGAAAAACAAAACATAGATCAGTACATGAAATTTAATAACCAGCAAAAAATACAGTTAAAAATAAAAACAACTTTTTAGATGAAATCTCTGACATACCTCTATCTTTAAAAAAGAAGAAGATGTTATCATTACTTGGATATACATATATTCCCAAAAGAATTTTTCATTTCCAGTATCATTGTCATCAAACATACATCATGTCTTGTAAGAGTGTCCTGAACACAAATTGTCACGCACAGAAATTCAAGATTTTTAAACAACTGCCATCATCTCTACTGAAGCGTAGTTCAACCGATAGTGGCAAGAAAATGAAGGTCATGGTAACTCCATCCCTTTACAAAATAAGAAGAAAACAGAGAAATTAAAGAGTGGGAATGTTTAGTCATACTTACTGAATCCCACATAACAATATTGATGTCTTGTGAAAAGCTTCCATTGATGTGTTGAGACATATAAAGATTGATGAAATCACAGAAGTGGTGATACATATTGACACCTGCACACAAAAAAACAAGCATACAAAATAATCATGAATAAAATCAAAATTACAGCACTGAAATTGACTTCTCAAATATATACAGTAGAGTAGGGGATAAGCAATTCATTGTACAATTTGCACATGTGTGAAGATTGAGAGTAATCCAGTTTAGATATTGTTCTTTTGATTAGTGAATACTGTAACAAAATAAGGAATTTGTAATGAGTGCCATATTTAAAGGACAAAACTTTTTAGAATTGAAAAAAATACACCCTTGTGCTGTTATTTAGTCATTTAGCATCATGACACTTTCTAGAATCTAGAACACAAGAATATACCATCTAGACATAGAAAGAATTTAACTGTAACAATATATACATGTACACAGATTTTAAGCTCATACAAAAATTGAAGATTAAAAAAAAAAGGGTAAAGGTAAGTATCCAGGTTCCTCTTCAATAGTTGTTTCAATATGACACAATGTTCATGAAAGAAAACAAAATTAGTACCTGTAGACAGTTGTTCCTTGCAGTTAACCATTAAAGCAGATTTATTTGTAGTATTGACGTAAATCAATTTGAAAAGAAATCAGATGGCACCGCAACAAGGACAAAGAGGTATTGAAAGATGAAAGTTTAGAGGGTCCTAGCAATCCTACCTGAATCGAATTTCATGAAGATAGTTGGACGAGTAATCACTAAATCACACTTTCTCTTGTGTTTTACAGGCTTGAAGCTAGTCTCTGTGTATTCATTTAACTCTCCATACCTATGAAACATGTCACAAACAGAAAAAATCTGTTGCTTTCTGATCATAAGGTAAACTGCCTTTTCATGAAACAATAAGTACAGTAATAATCTGTTCTCTCTTAGACAGATTCAATAAATGCTTCCATGCTGAAGATGTTTAACAATAGTCTACATAATACTTAATCAAAAAGGCAATAAATCAACAATGGACAAGTCCAAGTTATTATGTTTAAACGATTCAGACCATATCTAACATTTCAGTATACAATTATCTGATGACTGTGTCAATCTGACATCCCTTCTAGAGCTTGAATCAGATAAAAGATCAAAAAAACATTTCAATGTCAATTTATGATCATAATTCCACAATACAATTCCAAAATACTTTGTAATGTATAGGACAAACCTTGGACTTGGCCAACTACAACTGGAGCACCTTATTCTTACCCTCCAATTTATTTCATTTATGCAATTTCCATCAGAGTTAAACACAAACAAAAATGCATAGAGACAATGGAAGTAAGAAATACACAGACTTGTGCCCGAGGATAGCCAAAAGGAAAGCAATTCCTTTAAGTAGGTTCTCCTCATTAGCAGGTAGGTAGTTTACAAACATAGATTTAAAAAAAATAAAAAATCACAATTTGTACTGACAATAATACAGAATAAAGATTGCTTTCGTGACAATGCAATAAGATGTGGGCTTACCAAAATTATCACCACTGTACAATTTTCTAAAGGGTTGATATATTAAGAGATGGTGACTGAAAGTAACTCACCATGACTGTAGTTCTGAAAAGTGTTTACTCTGAGACTTGAGGTAGTCTCGGTCCAGCTTGCAGTGGCCACCAACTACACCTGGCTTGTTGAAAGCTTCCACACTAAATCTGTGAAATAAAGGTTTAAGAAAATCCTTATATTATGAATCTAAACTAAAAGAAAGGCAATCACCATGAATATGCAGCATTAATAAGTATGAAACACAGAGCTGCATTACTTTGCGATGTTGTGTAGCTCCATACTTTGACTGTGGGGGTCACTTTTCTGTAAAGCTATTTGAGTAATAGTGTAACAGAAGGAGGGTCCTGTGCATGCAACAATAAGCATTGAAAGGATCCAGAGTAATCAATCAGGAAAAGTATAAATAATATTTAAATATAAATATATACATATCTTTCATTGTTACTAAATATATACTAGATGGATATTCGAATGCGCACAGTTGAAAATGATGCCTCCGCCATAGAGCGATTTAACAAACCAAAACAGAAGCAATGAATTAAAAAGATTCAAGTTAGATTATAATCCAACAGGTTCTCAGAATATTAAACAAGCTATTTTTTATATACATGTTTGACCCTTTGATCTTTGACCTCATGACCCTAAAATCTAATCAGTTCATTAGCTCTGTAAGATACATACATGTCCTGAGTTTGATAGTAATCCATCCGTTGGTTCTATTGACAATGCGTTCACAAGCATACATAATGAGCCCTATGACCTTTGACCTCAACATCTAATCAGTTCAATGGCTTCGCAAGATACATACATGACCCAAGTTTGCCGGTAATCCATCAATCCGTTCTTGAGATAAAGCGATCACAAGAACGGGAGGTAGGCCTACAGACGTAGGGACGGACGGATGGAAGGACAACCCAAAAACATAATTCCTCCTGCTACTTTGTAGAGGCATAAAAATAAGTCTACTTACCTTTTACGATTGTGAGCAGATTCAAGCTTTCTGAGATCAAGGTATAAATTCTTGGCTCGACAGTGACGTATGAGCTCACTGCACTCCAGTAATGAATCTTCCTATTAATGGCAAAAACAAAATAAATGTCAAACACAGATATCTGAATTTGAAATGTGCACTCAATTATTAAAACGTTTAAGTAAAAAGAAAATATTTGCATCATTTTCACTCCAGTCACAATAGATTAGCAAATAAATGCCAAAAATAATGAAACATAAATGCTTATACAAAAGATTGTTGATTGCTAAATAAAGTAGATCCACAAATAAATGAATTTTATTTTCTACATGCGTTTTTTTATCTGCATCTCTAACTGACAAGGTTAATGCCATGATCACATATACTGCGTGCCTAAGTTTCAGAAAGCATTGAAAATGGTTCTAGGACACCTACCCTCCCCCCCCCCCCCCGGGATAACCACCCCCAGTCAACTACCCTCTAGGGCAACCACCCTCTAGTATGACTACCCCCTGGGACAACTACCCCCCCCCCTCCCCCCCCCCCAGTAAACTACCCCTTGGACAACTACCCTCTAGGACAACTACCCCCCGGACAGACAACTACCACCCGGACAACTACCCCCCAGACAACTACCCCCAAGACAACCAACCTCTAGGATAACTATCCTAGGGGGTAGTTGTCTGGGGGGTTGTGGTCCGGGGGTAATTGTCTGGGGAGTAGTTGTCTAGGGGGGTAGTTGTCCCAGGGGTAGTCGTCCTAGAGGGTGGTTGCCCTAGGGGGTAGTTGTCCGGATACGATTGAAATTTGGTGATAATGCTACTATACCTTTGACTTTGGTTCACATATAACTTTCATTGTTTCTATAGCATGTTTGATGAAACCAAAATCAGCCTGGGTCCAAAACAGTTCCTGTTGTTCTTCAATATCCTTCGCCCTATAGAAAAACATAAATGATATAATGACTATGAGTATTATGCACTATAGAAATTACTTTCATTTTCATCAATGTTATTATTTGAAGGCTTCTATAGTGATACCCACTCATCCTGAAGATGATACAACCTATCAAAATGTCAAGATAGATCATGAGTGGGCCCTTTTCGAGGCCAACTAACCCTGTCAATAAAGATAAACTTGAGTTCTGGTAAATATATAGAAAAATAAATTCTCTCAGAATCCAACAAAACTTACACTGAATGTTCAAGATTACAAATAACTGACATGTGCCAAACAATTTTGGTAGAAAATGTATAGTAGCTGAGTAATGAGCTTAGAAAGATAAGGAAATCTGGGTATAAGTAGGCCTGACACCATATGTGTCACTATGTGCAAATGGGAGTTGTGGTTTTTATCGAAGACGATGCCCAGTAAGTTTTTTTGAGTTTTTTTTTATTTCGCTGGTTCAAACAAAGATCTACTGCCGGATAAACAATCCAGAATAAATCATAGCAATATTCTCTCAAAATACGATTCACATACCAGAGCTCAAGATTAGCTTGAACATAAGTTTTAATATTATGTTGTTGTTGTCATTTGCATTGACTTCCTCATCAATGCCTTGTGTTGATGTTGTTATCATTATCATTATTTGTATGTTCTGTAAATATGTGTATATTCCCTTTCACTTGTTATATTCCCTCTCACTTTGTTATATTAGTATAATTGTTTTTGTTGTTGCTGTTGTTATCATTGTCATTTTCTGTATGTTCTGTAAATGGGTGTATATTTCCTTTCAATATGTCGAATGAAAAATCTACTATGAGCATTATGACAAGCAAAAAAAACTTCTTTCTTCCACATGTAGTCAATAGACAGATTTCAATGTAGTTCTGCAAATTCAAATCCATAAAGTCATATAACCTCAGTGATATTTTACTTTTTAATGATATACTAACAATATACTCACCAACCTATAGCTAGTTCTGTACAAACAGGGAAGTTGGGATACTGGCCGACAAGACACCCTTCCTCATAGCCCCAACACCTCGCTTGATCTAAATCTGCCTGTTACAATTAAAGTGTATGTGTGGGTATGAGAGAGAGATTCATATACCGGTAGTTGGATAAATTCACATTTCTCAAAGATGAGCAAGACAAAATACAGATGGTTTGTTATTATTATCATCATTATCATTATTAATTATTATTATTAATATTTTCATCATCATCGTCGTCACCATCATAATAATAATAATAAAATATTTATAAAGTGCATAATAAACATAAGTTTCTCTATGTGCTGTACAAGCATATATAATCACATAAAAGGAATCAACACAGAGAAATATACAAATCTTATACTACTAAAATGATTAACTTAACATAGTAAATAACATAATAAAGAGATAGTTAATATGGTAAAAAAAAAGAACGTAAGTAAGGATAGTTTAAACTAATTAATTAAGGCCAAAGAGGTGCGTTTTTAGTAAAGATTTGAATGTTGCAGAAGTGGGTGCCTCTCGTATGAAATTGGGGAGATTGTTCCAAAGATTTGGTCCAGCAACTGCAAATGATCTGCCCCAATATAATATAGAATTGGTTTTTGGTACACAAAGTAATGCTCGATTGCTTGAACGGAGGGTTCGGGGTGGGTGGTATTGTTTGAGCAAATCAGTCAGGTATGAAGGAGAAGAACTATGTTGTGCTTTAAATGTAATTTATAAGAGTTCGAATATGATGCGCTTATCTACAGGAAGCCAGTGTAGTTTCTGAAGTATACTAGTTATACTTTGTTGGTGTGGAGTGCGAGTGACCAGTCTCGCTATTATAATTATTATCATTATTATAATTATCCTTATTATTATTAATATAATTATTATCATTATTATCATCATCATTATGATCATTATAATCATTATCATCACCAACATCATCATTTTACTGAGCATTACTACATTATTCTACATTATCATCATCATCACAATATCCTTTTTATATCAGCATCAATTTTTATAAATTTTGATCTGAACTTCACCTAATAGAGGTGATCCAATACCAAACTTAATCCTTATGCTGGTCAGGACTCTCCTCCCTGTTCAACTCATTGTGATTTGCATATATATCACTAATAGGGTTCCCCCTTCTGTGTTTTAATGAAAAGGGATAGGTACATGAATTCCAGCATTACACTATATAGCCTGCATCTTTAAAACACCTCGGGCAAGGATACAGCAATATCACATGTTCCATTTTTCTGCCCGAGCTAGATTTGAATCCACTAACTTTGGTTCATTACAGCTAGGTAGATCGCCTCCAACTCGCCTCTTCATGAATCAATTACTTTTAAATAGATATTAGAAAGGAGACTAGAAGACCTCAAAAAAATTACCTTGTATGGACAGCTTTCGTCTAGCCTACAATCCTCTGCCATTTCGGGGTGACTTTGAAAGAAAAAGGGGTATTGGGATGGGGGAAGGTTGGGGTCAATAAACTTTCTTGAAGATCCATCTGAAACTCCTTGGGAGAAAGCTGAACCAACGTAGAAAGCAACACAGAGCAACCAGACAGACTCCATACCCATGTTGCCCATGTTTCGCACAGCTTTTGCTGAGCTGAAAGGAATGAGGAGAGAACAGATGCTTTTTTTTGTAATGATTAACTAGTAATGAATCAAAATGGAAACATAAAAATAAATAATCATAGTAACATGACACTCTTTACATCTAATAGTCCAATAAAATGTTTTTTTTTGTTGTTGCTTGCTTGTGTCATATTACTTAATTCCAACATAGGAAACAGGAAAATTGATTTTCAGGTATTAAAGAAATATGAACCCCCTAGCAAAATTGTGCACATCTGCCTAAACTAACCCATATTCTCCCTCCTCACCCCCCTAAAAAGAAAAGACAATTATAAATCCACCTTTTCTTTATTCAATGTTGGCCGTATCAGGACAATTACCCCTTCCCCCAGGATCACAGAGGACAACCATCCCCGAGGACAGTTACCCCCCCCCCCCCCCCCCGCCCCGAAAATTACCCTCCCTATTCAATAAAGGGAAATCCAACCTAAATACTCTATTAAGAAAGCAGAAAATAAGAGGAGGTAATTTAACTGATGAAGTTTTAATTAAATCTGACTAAATATAAGAAAGTTATGAGTTTTTGAAAGTTGTAATCACTATACATATATGGGCACTTCAAATAGGCTAAAGCGGTAACGTCAATGTGATGTATATAGTGCTGGACTACTTTCCCATCTGTTCCAACATATAAAATGATTTTAAAGTTTATTTTTTTCAAACAATCATGGCTCAGGAGGGTCTATTCTTTTAGAGGACCAATGAGTACTGCCCCAAGGGAGATATTTTTGTACACGGCAAATGGGAGAGTTATCTACTATGTACGTCACAATACACTGACCAAACTAGCAATTTGAGATTCGCATATAGACTTAGTGATCTCATATTTCAAACTTTCAAAACTTCCTTATTATTGGTCAGATTTATTTCAAACTTTGCCCATTCTGTTTCCGTTATTTTTCTGCTTTCAAACAAATCAAACTATAACAAGGGTTGGATTGCCCTTTAAAGGGAAATCTACCTTTATAAGAAGTTGGTTTTAATAAAAGCTGATCTTTTTTTCAGGGGGGTAATTGTCCGGGGGGGAGGAGGGTTGTATAAAGTAGTCCTAACAATTTGCCTCTTTTCACACAACTAAGGGAGGGCAGTCTTAAGTTGGGGCTAAACATGTAATAGTAAAGCATTAAAAAAATATTATGTATAGGAATTATGCACACCAATAACTAAGTGGTCTAGACCCGGCCTACAACTACCGTATCTAGATCTTTGATGTGCTACCAATTTTAACATTGCCGATCTCTGAAAACATCTTAATTTTGACATTTCCCGTGTTTATTGATTCAAGAATCATGATTTATTTTTTCCACTTACATAAAAACAATACATTCATTAACAGCAACAACAAGTTGATCGTCAACTAGAATAAATTCATTAACAATAACAACAAAGTTACAAAGACATTGAAAATGTGGAAAAGAGGTGGTCTGTAAAATAGCACAGGAACAACAAAAATACTAACAATACTAATCTAGTTACCTATACTGAATATAAATAAATATCAGATTTGTTTATAGAATAGGCCCCTATGGCAGATTTTTGAAAAAAGCAGAATAATGATAATAGGATAGTAAAGAAATAGGGGAAGGTGGATACATGTACAATACAGGACAAACAATGTCAATATATACCCTTACCTATAATTTAAATAAATATCAGATCTATATTAACTGTAGGTGTACAATAGATGAAATTTCAGCTTACGTTTGCATCAAAATAACTACATATAAATTTGCCTCCAGTGTAATTGTACCCAGAAATATTACTAATTTGTTCACATCAATATGACATTATGATTGATATATTTTTTGAATAAAAAGGCATATACATCTGCATCTGGACCTTTAGTCTAGAAAGCCCTAAAATTCACCAGCGTTAGGGGGCTCTGAGCTCTGCCCCCAGCCTCCTGGCTGAGGCTTTACCCCTGAACCCATCCTGTTGTACAGTCAATATTACAGGTTGGCACTTTTAAGTTGAGAAGGCCTGTAGACTATTGTAACGATCCGCTCCGCGATTGTGACGTAACAAAGAGGCCAAACTTATATGAGTCATCGATTGTTGTTTTCAAGCGCGTCATACACGACGCACAGTGTTTACATAAATAATTTGCATACGAGCGCTTGACATGGATCTTTTACTGAGATGCTTTAAGATGTTAAACTGTAATTGTTCATAAGTATATCACATGAATTTGGATGGAAAGTTGTTTAAACATTGTATCTTGTTAATATTAATTGCAACTGATATGTCATTTAGAGTGTGGTATTTAATTAATGGTAAAATAAGAGATTTACTTAGATATTTTGCTCTGAACTAGCACAGTCTTCATGTTAAGTCCATTCTCGCTGCGCGTGTGCTTTCCAAGATCGCTTAGCGCATCGTTTCCCCCACGTCCGCATTATGCCTTTATAACCCGTAACATTTCTTAAACGCGAGAAGTTGGTATTTTGGTCCTCGTTGGGGCAACATATAATTTAGCTCTCCTGGAAATTCCCCCCCCCCCCCCATAGACTTGGAATTGGGCGCTCGTCGGAAACACACATTATAAGCTCTCTCTCCCTCCCTGGAAATCCTCCCATCTAAGGAACTACACGTATTTACAACTGGAATATGAAGGTACAGAACCAAGTCGACGCTGGAATTTAGATGCTGGAATTAATATACTGGAATTAAGATGCTGGAATTAATATACTGGAATTAATATACTGGAATTAATATACTGGAATTAATGAACTACTATTATTAAGACGCAGGAATATGCTAAGTCCACCTCTCCCCATATGATGCCATGGAATTAAACTAAGACGGAAAACTCCAAAGTCCCATAAATCCCAATGAATCATTGCCCTTCACTTTATTACATGTATTAGAATATAAGAACGACAATCATATAAATGCATTAAGTATAACTATGAGCACAAGGTATTTGTGACAGTGGTGATAGAAAGATGTAAATATTTGAAGTACATGCATTAATAAAAGTTGACCATTTTCTTTTGTCTTGAAACTAAAATTATGAGTCTATATAAACACTTTGTCTTTCTTCTTAACTGGTACTCCGTCATAGTCGTATATTTCGACGAAACGAACTTAAATAAGTATTGTAGCTTCCCCCGTCTTTTCTTCCAAATAAAAGAAAAGATCTAATTACTTTAACCGCTCGGACATTATAAATAAAATGTCGGCTGACGAATATCCTGACAGATATAAAGAATCAGTTTCCCCGGCTGGGAAAGAGAACAAACCCGACGTAGAGGTCGAGGTTGAAGACGAAGGCGGGGGCGGCCGCCACAAATTTGGTGTCAGAAGTGGGATTATTAATATGGCGGAGGTACCAGAGTCTAAGAAAGAAATAGATGAGCTAAGTTGCTCCTCAGATGAAACAATGTCTAGTACAAAAAGTTCAAAGAAATAGAAGAGTAGGTCAGAGAAATTACAAAGTCGGATATTAAGTCAACTAACAAAGTTGATGGGGCAAATGATGAAGTTGACAAAGAAACCAAGGAAGAGGAGTGTTAGTCCAGACTCCACCACGGAAGAACTATCTGATTCTTCAGATGATGAAGTGGAATTCAACTCCAAACCAAATAGACGACCGGAAGGAATGGAAATCCAACATGGAGACGAGGAAGGAATATCTCATGTCGATGAATCAAAGACGAGGAAACTTAAGGAAGAAACTAACCAGATGGAAACACAAAAGAAGAATGATGATATTCGCTTTGCCAAAGTAGATAGTATTCGGGAAACTACTCATCGACCACTGATCATGCCGGACAAGTATGATGGAAGTACCGACTGGAAGGAATACGCCTCGCACTTTGAATCTTGTTGCGAAATCAACAACTGGAAAGATAAGGAATCTGCCAAGTATCTAGCTGCTAGCTTGAGAGGTCAAGCTCTGAGATTACTAGAAGAACAAAGAGGCACCAAGTGGAACTTTGAAGAAATAAAGAGTAAACTGTCATTTAGGTTCTCTTCTGCCAAACAGGCAGAAAGCTATTTGTTGGAACTTAGGAATCGTAAGCGACGTCAAGGAGAATCACTCCAGGAACTAGGACTTCATATTAGGGAACTAACTGATAAGGCATATCCAAACTTTGAAAGTCAAGGGGTCGATAGACTAGCTAGGATTCATTTTACTGATGCTATTCGTAGTAGTGAGATTCGTATTGGAATATTTCATGCTAAGGCAACAAGTTTAGATGAGGTAATTCAAGCAGCAATAACTACTGAGACATTTCTACAGACGGAGACTGAGAGGAATGGATGGAAGGTTAAGCCTACTTACAATAGAGGAATCGGCTCTGAAGTGGATCTAGAGAAGATGATCAAAGATGAAGTTAACAAAGTCTTGGGCCAAGCCATGGAAAGTCAACCTAACAAGGAAAGATGTCAGGAATATGTGAAGAAACCAGGAACTAATCAAAGACCAAGCCAAACAGCGCAAGGAAGATTTGATGTGAAAACTCAAACATGTTTCTATTGTGAGAAACCTGGCCATTTCGCAAGGGAATGCCGTGAGAAACAAATGGATCGAAGAGGAAGGAACTATCCAAGTGATGAATCTAACTGGTCAAGACAAAGATATCAGCGTCAGTCAAACGACAAGTGGTCGCCCCAAAGGGTCGTGGCGCGGCCAAACGTCCAAAATTAACTGAGACCCAACCCAGCAAAACAAAGACAAGTTTCATACCCAGTATAAATCAAAATGTTGATGGTCTTTATGTTCCAGTGCACATTCAGGACAAGGAATACAAATTTCTAGTTGATACTGGTGCTTCAGATTCTTACATTTCAAGACGATCATATGAACAATTAGATGAAAAAGATAGACCCCCTCTGCAACATCGTAGCATAAGTGCACAATTAGCAGATGGTTCACCATTGGCCATTTATGGAGCAATAACTCATGAGATGAAGATAGGACCAAATAAAGGAGTAATAACAGTTTTGGTAGCAGATGTGAGTAGTGATGGAATCCTTGGTTTGGACAATCTAACAAGAATGGGGGCTAGCATTGATCTGACTAATTTTCAACTCACAACAAAATGGGGCAAAGTAGAGTGCAAGAATGAAAGTGGAGAAAGACTATCCTGCCGCATTACTGCATCAGAAACTACTACAATCCCCGCAGGACATGAAGCTGTAATACTTGGATCAATGAAGGAAGGAGATCGAATTAAACCTAACACCCTAGGTTTAATAGAGGCTGGAAATGTTCAACAACAATTAGTGAAGAAAGGACTCATTACAGCTAGAACTCTAATCAAGACAGGTGAGGAGTTAGTGCCTGTTAGAGTATTCAACCCATCTACTTCCAACAAAGTAATAAAGAAGAACACACCAATCGCTATGATGACCGTAATAGATACAAGTGAAGTACAAGAAGTCCCCAAGTACACCACTGTTGGTGATGGAAAAGTTCCGGAACATTTGAGGGATTTGCTAAAGAGAAGTACAGAAGGAATACCAGATCAGTATCGCCAAGACGTGGCAAAGTTATTGACTGAATTTCAGGATGTATTCTCAAGAGGAGATGATGATATTGGAAGGACCAATTTGGTACAACACAATATAGATACTGGAACTCAGCGACCAATTAGACAACGACAACGCAAGCACCCTTTTGGGCAGAGAGACGAAATCAAGGAGCAAGTGGAAGGGCTACTACAGAAAGGTCTTATTGAACCAACTGATAGTCCATGGGCTTCTAACATTGTACTCGTAAAGAAAAAGGACGGAACTCAGAGATTTTGCGTGGATTATCGGCAACTGAATGCTGCCACGATCAAGGACGCCTACCCCCTACCTCGTATAGACGAAACATTGGATGCTTTGTCAGGAGCGCAGTGGTTTTCAACCCTGGACTTGGCAAGTGGATACTGGCAAGTAGGCTTAAGCAAAGATGCTAAGGAAAAATCAGCTTTCGTAGCTGATGGTGGACTCTACTCATGGAACGTGATGCCTTTTGGACTTTGTAACGCCCCAGCCACTTTTGAGAGATTGATGGATAAAGTACTAACCGGATTGCATTGGGAGACATTACTTGTCTACTTAGATGATTTGATTATCTTTGGTAAATCGATACCAGAGGAACTTTCACGGTTACGTCAAGTATTCCATAGACTACGACAAGCCAACTTGAAGTTAAAACCAAAGAAATGCTTTCTGTTCAGGAAGAAGGTGTCCTATCTCGGACACGAAGTATCAAGCAAGGGAGTCTCAACACAGCCAGAGAAGGTCGAGACTGTAAAAACATGGCCGACGCCGAAGAATGTGACGGAAGTTAGAAGTTTTCTTGGTCTTGCATCCTACTACAGACGTTTTGTTGAAGGTTTTGCTAGTATAGCCAAACCTCTTCATCAACTCACGGAAAAGCGCCGTGCCGGGCAGTTCGAATGGAGCTCTGTCTGTCAGGATGCGTTTGAAGAGTTGAAACGAAGATTGATTACTGCACCTATTCTGGGATACCCGAATACGGAAGGTGCATTCATTCTTGACACAGACGCCAGTAAGGATGGGATTGGAGGAGTGTTGTCACAAGTACAAGATGGAAAGGAAAGAGTAATTGCTTACGGAAGTAAAGTGCTAAGTAAGGCAGAATGGAACTACTGCGTTACAAGAAGGGAACTACTTGCAGTTGTCGTTTACTTGAAGCATTTCAGACAATATCTCTACGGTCGACATGTAACGGTGAGAACAGATCACGGAGCTTTAAGGTGGCTAACGAATTTCAAAAACCCTGAAGGACAGCTAGCAAGATGGCTTGAGGTCATCACAGCTTATGATATAGAGATCATTCACAGGGCTGGTAGAAGTCATGGGAATGCAGATGCATTGTCGAGAAGACCATGTGGCCATTGTGGAAGAGGACTGGAGTGCAAGTTCAAGTAAGAAACAGCCAAAGCACGTGTAATAATGATGACAAATGAGAAGAGACTGTCTGAGATGAGGAAAGATCAACTAGACGACCCAAATATAAAGCCTGTGCTAGAGGCTATGGAAAGGAAGACCAGACCACCAAAGGAAGAAGTTTCCGCAATGTCTAAGAAAGTTAAAGTCTTGTTAGAGCATTGGGAACAACTTGAAATCAGAGATGGAATACTCTACCGTAGATGGGAATCTATAGATGGCAAAGAAGTGAAGTGGCGACTAGTATTACCTGGAAGGAAAATAGATGAAGTTTTGAAAGAACTTCATGGTAGCGCTTTAGCTGGTCATTTGGGAGCAACTAAGACACTGAAGAGTAGTCAGATGAGATACTACTGGGTAGGAATGAAGGCAGATGTGAGGTCTTTCATCCGTAAATGTGAATCTTGTGCTCGACGGAAGTCAGCTGGTAAGAAGAGACGAGCACCTCTACAGCAGAGAAGAAGTGGAAGTCCGATGGAACGGATCGCTCTTGATATACTAGGACCTTTGCCGGAGACGAATGACGGAAATAAGTACATAATGGTAGACAATAGGAGAAACGCCAAACATGATGATGTTCGGAAGAGAACTGAAAATGCTTTCAGATCAGTACATGATCCAACCAGATATGGAAGTTGGAACAGACTACGTCGAGGAACTACGAGACAGGATGGATAAAGTCTATACAAGGATTACTGAGCACAGTCAGAAGAATCTCCGAAGACAGAAGCGGAACTACGACAAGAAGATTGCTGAAAGTAGCTACGAAGAAGGAAATTTCGTTTGGTTACGAAATAATCAGAGACACAAAGGCATCAGTCCCAAACTAAGTTACAGATGGAATGGCCCATTCAAGATTAAGACGAAGCTGTCTGATGTGACATACAGAATTCAAAAGAGTCCTGGAACCAAGATGAAGGTTGTACACTTTGACCGTTTAAAGCCATGTGATGGAGACGAGCCTAAGGAATGGAAGACAGCTCAAACTAGACGGGAAGATGATGGAAATGATGCCAGAGAGATGGAGTCCAACTCTGAAGAGGTTGATCAAGATTCAACGCCAGACGTGACTGTAAATAGAAGACAAGAAGATACTCAACGCTATCCACTAAGGAATAGAAGACCCGCACATTTCTTTTATTAGAAATGTTTTTTTTTAGAATAAGACATATTTTGTTATACTTTGGATCTGTTTCCTTCTCCTCTTTCCTTCTCTATAACTTTCTTTCTCACTTCTTTCTTTCTTCTATTCAACTCTGTTTTCTCATCTATATTTCTTTCTTATACAGATTCCATTGCTTATATTACATGTACATTATTGACATTGTAACGCCACTGAGTAGATTTAGGAATTAGAATTTATTTGTAATAGGTAATCTAGGGCGATGAAAATTTAAGAATATATAAGTGCACGTTCCATTTTACATAGGAACAAAGAATTGACAAGTTTTGGAAGAAAAGCAGATGTCTTATGTTGTAGATGTATATTTGATTGATGCTGGTGTTGATAGAGAGATTGTGATGTAACAGAGAAGAAAAAAAAAGTGGGCAAAATAAGACAAGTGCTTTCTTCCAAATGTCACCTACCTTATTGGTAATATTGAGTGAAGTTATTTTTGGTTTTGTATATACTTGGAATCAAACTTAGACAAGGTTGCATTGTAACAAGGTTATCGCCCAGGAAAACCTAATGTCTTAAATGCGAGGACGCATTTTGTAAGGAGGAGGGCTGTGTAACGATCCGCTCCGCGATTGTGACGTAACAAAGAGGCCAAACTTATATGAGTCATCGATTGTTGTTTTCAAGCGCGTCATACACGACGCACAGTGTTTACATAAATAATTTGCATACGAGCGCTTGACATGGATCTTTTACTGAGATGCTTTAAGATGTTAAACTGTAATTGTTCATAAGTATATCACATGAATTTGGATGGAAAGTTGTTTAAACATTGTATCTTGTTAATATTATTTGCAACTGATATGTCATTTAGAGTGTGGTATTTAATTAATGGTAAAATAAGAGATTTACTTAGATATTTTGCTCTGAACTAGCACAGTCTTCATGTTAAGTCCATTCTCGCTGCGCGTGTGCTTTCCAAGATCGCTTAGCGCATCGTTTCCCCCACGTCCGCATTATGCCTTTATAACCCGTAACATTTCTTAAACGCGAGAAGTTGGTATTTTGGTCCTCGTTGGGGCAACATATAATTTAGCTCTCCTGGAAATTCCCCCCCCCCCCCCATAGACTTGGAATTGGGCGCTCGTCGGAAACACACATTATAAGCTCTCTCTCCCTCCCTGGAAATCCTCCCATCTAAGGAACTACACGTATTTACAACTGGAATATGAAGGTACAGAACCAAGTCGACGCTGGAATTTAGATGCTGGAATTAATATACTGGAATTAAGATGCTGGAATTAATATACTGGAATTAATATACTGGAATTAATATACTGGAATTAATGAACTACTATTATTAAGACGCAGGAATATGCTAAGTCCACCTCTCCCCATATGATGCCATGGAATTAAACTAAGACGGAAAACTCCAAAGTCCCATAAATCCCAATGAATCATTGCCCTTCACTTTATTACATGTATTAGAATATAAGAACGACAATCATATAAATGCATTAAGTATAACTATGAGCACAAGGTATTTGTGACAGTGGTGATAGAAAGATGTAAATATTTGAAGTACATGCATTAATAAAAGTTGACCATTTTCTTTTGTCTTGAAACTAAAATTATGAGTCTATAAACACTTTGTCTTTCTTCTTAACTGGTACTCCGTCATAGTCGTATATTTCGACGAAACGAACTTAAATAAGTATTGTAGCTTCCCCCGTCTTTTCTTCCAAATAAAAGAAAAGATCTAATTACTTTAACCGCTCGGACATTATAAATAAAATGTCGGCTGACGAATATCCTGACAGATATAAAGAATCAGTTTCCCCGGCTGGGAAAGAGAACAAACCCGACGTAGAGGTCGAGGTTGAAGACGGAGGCGGGGGCGGCCGCCACACTATTTATAGTCTACTTTTACTTTTTTCTAATTCTAGACTTTTTTTCTATACAATGAATTACAACATATTCTAAACTACTACTGATGTGATCAACAGTAGGTAAACATATGGTGAACAAAGGTTAAGGATACCAAGGATACAAACAAACAAAAGGTCATATGCACCGGCCTTCTACTAGTACTAGACTAAAGTAAAGTTGTATGCATAAGAGCTGGCACTGCACTCCATACATGCACAGTATTATGTCCACGCCCACTCCATCAAGAGTCCATGACCATTCTTTGAACACGCATAAAATTATATGAAACTTGAAGTTGAATCCACATATATTTCACACCTCTAAACTTGAAATTGGTCATGGTTCAACGGTAAGCCAAACAACATTATTATTTCTATATTACCTATATATACAGCAATCAGCCAAGTTTCACCTACCAACATTAAAGTAAGTTACCAAGTACGTCCCGGTAACAAGTTCGGTCGAGTCATGCAGTCACACGTACGTGTACGTACGTATTACTCGATCCTGGGAGTTTTTCAAGAGCGACAGCGTAAAATATGAAATTATATGGGCGGTGCGGCTTTAGGATTTTTCTATTTATTATCAAATGGAAAGGGTCATTACATTTACATTGACTATTCTAGAAAATAAAATTAGGATGAATGATTTAGATGATATTACTGTTAGAGATAGATCTAGATCTTTACACATTTCAAAGAGTTTCAAAAGTGCCTGTAAAAGCAGACCACCCTTGACGTCACCGTCGGCCAAATATACACGCCAATCAGATGCTAATGATAGGCGCACGCTATTACATCAGTGCGCGCCAATCAGCATTTGCAAAGGAGAGGCTGGCAGCGCGGGTCACGAACTCTGACCTTTAGTCTGTCGACATCCTTCACAATTTTCAAGAAAATTTCTTCTAAAAGGTACGTAAAATTATTTTGTACTGAATTTTCGCGTTAAGTAATTTATTAATAACATAAATTTGAAATTTAGGTACTCTAAGTCCGAAGGAAAGTTGTTAAAATCGGTATTAGTTGTGGAAGCATATGTGCTCGCCGTTGTGATGTTCGGCGCACCGGCTATGCAATATCGTGTGTATTATTCTACGTGAAAAACTACGGAGCCTTGCCTTTCATCAGCGAGGAAGCCCCGCAAAATGTTATGTGCAAACAGTCGAAAGCCAAGACAGTGATTTAATTTTTCTATCGAGCCACCTTGTTTTCTACTAAAATTAATAGATATTACATTTACACATGTCTTAATTAATCAATGTAAATGTTGCATATTACTTACCACCACCTTGCTTGCTGTGAAATATAGAGGTGAACATGGCTTTGTTTTGTTCCTGTTTAACTTTGACCTTTGTGCACCCTTATCCATTCTTTGTATGCGATACCGGTATACGGTCCGATCCCCATCACACGCTGACCCTGTCCCTCGGCCTCTCTGAGACCAGAGAGGTGGGACAACGGGGAGGTAGATCTAAATCTGATCATACAATTTTTCTGCTGAACAATATGCCTAGATATACTAGTTCTGGCGCTAGTATGGTAAGGTATCCAAAATATAGCCTACTAAAACAGACCCCAAATTTCGGTAAATATATAATCAAATATTTGGACATTTGATAATGATTTAAAAGGCGTTATGTTTCTTACCTGTTTCGTGTCAATTTTGTTGTATTTGGGGGAGTATTTTTCGGAAAAACATTGATTTTAATATGCATTTTTTCAAAGGTTTCACGCCAAACCGCTGCACAATACAAATGCATACTGATCGTGGATTGCGTGCGGGCGCGCGCCTGTGTGAAGTTATCTACCGTAATGAAGATCTGGGACAAAAGATAATAGTTGCCAATTTAAGTATATCGAAAATGTATTAAATAAATTGAATGGTCTTATTCGTTATTACTATGTTGATGGGGGAGACAGAGAGAAGGAAAAAAGGGAAATGGGAAGAGAATGTATAAGGAAAGAACGAAGAGGAAGAAGAAGAAAAGAGGTAAACGGGGGCGAAGGGCTCTTGCCCCCCCCCCCCCCCCCCCCACCTTTGAAAAAGTGCATATTAAAATCAATGTTTTTCCAAAAAATACTCCCCCAAATACAACAAAATTGACACGAAACAGGTAAGAAACATAACGCCTTTTAAATCATTATCTTTATTTGGACATTTGATTATATATTTACCGAAATTTGGGGTCTGTTTTAGTAGGCTATACTTTGGATACCTTACCATACTAGCGCCCTAGTTCTTTGTACTAGTAGAAAGTTTGCTGGATGAATCATGAGACATGATGAAGCCAGTAGCCTAGATCTAGATCTAGATCTACTTCTGAATAGCTGAAGGATAGGACTTGTACCGGAGTAGGATTGCATGCAAGCAAAGCCAAGCAAAAGCCTGTATTTTTGTAAATGGTGCAGATGTCTTAATTTAAACTAAGCAGGACTAATGATTAGTTGGCATGGCAGAGACTGAGTCCAGTCTGAACTCTGAAGAAATGTTGAAACTGTACTATTTGTAGTAGACTCTAGAGGAGCAAGAAAATTGTTAACTCGAACTCCATCGACATGGATAAGCACTGGTGGTCTGAGCGATTCAAATTAATTTAATATGATAAAAACTGTCTTAACCCTGCGCATGTGCAATAAGTTAACTTTAGAACATAACCAACCCTGAAGAAGTGACCGAGGATTTACAGGATCTACATGTACCTCTCCTCGTATCATGATGATGATGAGCAGCCAAGAGCCAAGCAGCTCCAATTGTCCTTTTTTTTAGATGTTAATACTTTAGTTGGTCTATGATAAAAAGTCTGCAAAGTGTAACTTGCACGTTATGAAGACACCGTGCATACATGCAAGCATTCAACAAAAACTGCAAAATAGGTACATTTAATTGGAATCCATTTAATCGTGTTAACATCTGGATCTTGGTCCTGAAAGAAAGTGCGCTTGTGAAAATAACATGGATTTCCAGCACTTTCAATTTGTAGAACATGAGAAATCATGAAACAAATTTCACATTCCAAAAACTTAAAAATGTTGACTCCTGTCATATTACTGTTATAATAAGCCACTTTCATTTTTGCAATTTCTTAAAGGAGGTGTAGCATAACAAGACTTCTTGTCTTTCCTGTGGCCTGACTTGGGGAGGGGGGAGGGGGGGGGGGGGGGGAGGGAGGCCAATCGGGTATAATACGACTACAGACAATATTCAGACTATATTATACTCCCAAGCCCCTGAACAGCAGAGAAATTAAAGAATGTGGTATTAATAGGAAATGAAAGTTTTGATTTTTGCAATCATTCAGATTAACTTCAATTTACTTGTCATTTGTCTAATTTCTTTAAAATAAAAAGACATATTGAATTGTTCAATCCCATTCTCCTCATCGAAGCAAATGCAGCCAAGTTAATTTTCTAATCCTCAACAGTGGGGGAAAAGACCTTTTCTAAATATGTGTCCACCACCAAAATATTTAAAGGGAAAGTCCACCCTTGGTTTAAATGGAAGCAGAAATCTTGGAGACTAAAACATCAGTGAAGTTTGAGCAAAATCCAATAATAATGACATAAAAAAGTTATGAATGTATATAGTTGGAATTGATCAAAAACAAATTGACAACTCTGACTGTGACATATCCTGCAAGTTCCTCTAAATCCTCTCCCAGCTATGTAATAGAAAAAAAAATCATGAATTTCTATTTTCTCTAGATCATGGAATATTTTCAGTTAACCCTGTAAGTTGGGGCTTTGATTGGATCGGAGCGACACCCTTGCACTTTTTTTGTTACTGTTGTTCTTCAAATTTTGAGCACTCTGATACCTAATTTCACTCATACCTTGGTTAATTCTCTCATTTTAAGTTGTTTTATAGATATATTGACTGCTATGAGAGGCTTTATAACATAGAATGGAGAAAAAAAATGCATCCCTACATTATAATGGCTGCTCGCATGTTTTGCCTCTTCTCTTAGACTAATATTAATTTCAAAGTCATGAAAAGGCGTTTAATATCAACAATCATGGTCTACAGTGTACAACAACTCCAAATTACCAAATATTCCTAGCCATGCTTCTTTTTTTTTTAAAGCATTTGGTAGACCAAAGCTTTCACTAATCTGTTTCCCTTATTTCTCTGTTTAAAAAAAATAACACTAAATGTCAGGGTGGATGGACTTCCCCTTTAACATGATCATGAATAGATAAGCTCCTTGATGGGTATAAAGTTCAAATTACAGCCTTTCACGTGCAAGACAGAAACACAGGAGGAAATGTGGTACTTAAAATTAACAGAAATTACTGATAGGCTGCCAAATGTTGGTGCTCAGTTTAAATATTATGTGAATTACTAATAGGCTAATAAATTTAGTCTAAATGAATCAAACACTGGTAAAATATTCCTCAGATTATCATTTATTATGATGAGAACTGGGACGGATGATGATGACAACTCGGATTGTTCATAGATTTGTTTTAACTTTAAATGTACATGGATTTTTTTTTTTGTGGGTGTACTGTAGATTATTGATTCTGAATTTTTTTAGCAATTTGAATTTACTAGTAATATAATTGTTATGTTTCAACTCAAGCTGAATATATTGAAATTCAAATTCCTCTTTACTTTTAAGAAGGCAGGCTAGTGAGGCTAAAACATGATTAGGTACATGTTCATGTCAGTGTGTAAAGACAAATTATGATATGATCAATCTTTACTTTACTTCATAAAAAAAAACATAGCCATAAATACCTTCATTAAAAAATGTAAGGCATATGGACTTGTTTTGTTCTGCTTTTGTTGTTTTGTTTCGTGAACTTGAGTAATGAAGATAGATTATAAATAACAACTGAACATTCAATGTGAGATTATACTGTATAGTTTTACCTGGAAGTAAATTAAGTATGATGTGAAATTTGTGTGAAGTGTATAAAGATTGATTAAATCATCACAATTCAGTTCTGATGTATTTGCCTTTTCAGTGACTTTTATGTCCTGTGAGGGATTTAGAGGTAGCCTAGACAATGTTTTGAGTTAACTAGAAATTCAAAATGGCTGGTAGCCAAAATGACAGGAAGTCTACTTCTGAAATGCAAGTCCATGCATTATCTGATTTACAGTTTCAGCCTAAGTTTTGCTATTTCAGACATGTTTGTAAGTTTATAAGCAGTAGAAATTATATTAAAAAACAAAAAAATCACAGTATTTAATTAAATTTGAATAGCCAATATAGCAAAAACATCCATGCCAATGGTGATCCATGTGTTTTAGCTAGTAAATCTCTGAATTTGTGTAGACAGGTGCATTGGGTCATGGAGATTCATGTTCCTCTTTCCAATCTCTTTCAGTGTATACATTTTATTCATATGATTTTGTGAACATTATTTTAGCAAGCTATGTATTGTTAGGTATTCAATGAAGTCATAGTCAAGCAGGTAAAAGTTTGGTCCACATTTTCTTTTGAAAGTCTGTTTTAAGATCATCTATTATGTACACTTGTACAGAATATTATCAGTTGGTTTGTATGTTTAACAATGTTTCAAATTGCCCCCTTGCCCCTTCAAATACAAACCAGTATGTGCTAGTGAAACAGATAATTTGTATAAATTAGTGGAGAGCTTCAAAAGAGCTCTGAAAACCTAAGAAAGTAGCTTTATAAAAGTAATAATTACAGATCAGTTCAGGGAAAGGTATTTGATAGAAAATCTGCAATGTGTTTGTGCATTGTAATATGCAGACAACAGGAAAAATACTTGATTGAAAACTACAAAAGATGCAATAATATTATAGAAAAGAGAATTTATCAAGAAATCAATACTATTTACTAATACCTGGTAGTTCTGTTTTTTAATCACATTGTTGTGTACAATGCCAATGTAGAATAGTTGAAACTGGCTATTACCGGAGAATCATCTTGACTTAAAAGGGAAGAGTGCAAACATGGATACCAAATTATTTTCATTAACAGTAATAAATGAGAGAAACAGATGATCAGTAATAGACTTATAGATAAAATCACAAGTGACCCTTTTTGTCCACCTACATGTTATGTACCAGTACAGTACATGTTAGTTGTAGAAAATTGAAAAGGAGATTACATTTTATGCCTCCGCCTGTTTTTCCGTCCCACATTCTTGTTATCAAGAAATCTCAAGAACCACAAGATATCACCATAGGAAGACAATCTCATTAAATTTGGGGGTACATAGGTCAAAGGTCAGAGAGGTCATTTCTTTTTAATTACCCTTGTTATCACAATAAGGGAGTTTACAGATAGCACATGGTACAAATGACCCCAAATATCCACAGATCTTTTACACATGGAGAACTTCCACTTTGAGCATATTAGAATAATAACTGCCAAAGTCCTAGATGTGCTTCATGAATACCTTTTGTTTGCCCTCTTGAAAAGAATACTTCCACCTGCGTATCATAGAATGTACCGTTGGTGCATAAATGAATAATGTTACATAACTTTCATGAGCGCATATCCAGTATTCATCTCTGTGGGTTTTACCTTTTTGGTACAAATGACCTTTATCTGCCCATGCGCAGATTGTATCTGTAAACTCCCTTATATGTCAAGAACTTCTTTAAGGTATGAGCCTCAAACATGGTGACAGTATTACCAATACTATAGGAAGATGATCCAATTACATTTTAGGGCTACTACACTACATGTAGGTCAAGATCAAGGTCGTCAGTTGACATTTGATTATAGGCTTTGTGTTTTGATTGTGATACATTTAAAAAAAACAATTCCATCCGTTTCCTATACTAAATCTAGTGCAGAGGCATAGAGTACATGTAGGAGATGGAGTCGCACATGTCTTGTTAATTTCTTCTTTTAAGAAAATTATGGAAAGTATTCTTGTAAAAATGTATTTACATAAAACTTTTTTATACTGTAGATTCATGAAAAATCCCATGTTTTTCAAAAATGTGCAAATAATAAGTTTCCCGACCGATATTTATATTCAAATTAAGGCAATGTACATGTACATGTACGTTTGGAATACACTTTCTACACTTAAATCTGAATTGACTTTAATTACAACAGCTTAACCAAGATTAGATAAATACATGAACACTAATGGTACTACCCAGTGAAAATGGTCAGAAGAGTCCTATCAAATTTTGTTTTGATAAGGATGGTGTTATTTTATATTTTTTGTGACCACATCAGATTTTCAATTCTTACATTTGATTTTTCTTCTGTTCTCCCAAATTATTACATCACTGGTTGAAGACTCTTCTCTGTAGATAACATTTCAAATGTTCTTAGCCTCTTTGAACAAGTTAAAGCTGGGGTATTTCAAAGAAACTGATATTTGTAGGAATACATGAATTACATAGCAAGATCTTTGAAGCTTATGTAATTTAATCAAGATATTTTGTGTGAACTTTAGTACATGTAGGTACATGTACAAAGCATTAAAAAATACATCACACATAGAAAATCTTGTCACAATTTCTTAGGAAGGAAAATCTGGTGAATCATTGGTCTTTTTTTTAAAATGTTTGTTCAAAATCATATATTCTCTTGTCCCTTCTCTCTTGCTATGGCTTTCCAGTCTCTTCAACGTGCTCATTTTAGTATGAACAAATTCTAATTAGTAGCAGTGCAAGGCTGTACATGTATGCTCTCCACAAAGCCCTACGCCCTTTCCACTGCTCTATTCAGGTCAGGTCAATCTTATACAAATTCAGCTGCTCGCCAGCATACAGTCTATTTACAGACCCAGCTTGCAATTTCTGGCGTGAGGCATTTTAGGTTCAAGTGTATAAAATATAAATGGCCACATTCACCATAAAGGGAATATTTTGGGAATTATTTCAGCAAATCAAATACTTTAAAGATAAATGATTTAAAATGTTGTACCTAACAATTTCAAATCCTATACAATTTTGGTGACAGGACAGAAAGGCTTGTGATAAAAATGTTATTCTATACTAAAGTTCTCCTGCAGTTTGTGAAGGGAAAATGTTGTAATGCTTGTTTTCTGCAAATTATGTGCAAAATATGTTTGATTTTAACAAATCTATTTGATAGATTCAATTTAAGAAAATAGAGTGAATTCAATTCACAAATTTTAGTTGATGGCTAAAGTCAATTTCTTATTATTTGTAATGTGTGCCCTTCACTGTGGCTATATACCTGATTGCATTGTGCATAATTTAGACATTTAAAGTATGAAGCACTTTTTTCTATAATATATTACAACCTTTGTTCTCAGTTAAAAGTAGAACAAGTTTAATCATCATCCCTTTTACAATTTGTTACATGTTTAATGCTTTGTTGTCATTTTTTTTCTTCAATATTCAAATAATAAGATAAAAATTGTGTAAATTAATTCAAATATGACCTTTAAACAAAAATTAATGAAGAAATTGAAATGAATGAAATGGTGATTGTTGTTCCATTTAATGAGATTTATAATCACTCTTCCCTTTTGAAAAAAAATTAATTCATTATAATGCATTGAATGTGTTTCCACCCTATCTGCAATACATACATGTACACGTGTGTACAAAATGTACTTGGCTTTGCTAATTTTCACCAGCTGCCTGTATTCAAAGACTAAGCCATAATCTTAGCCAGGGAATATATGTGCAATAGCTGGCTGACATTTCAATAGTGGCTCATTTGCATGCATATTAAAAAGCTCTTTATGCAGCAGATTGAGCAGAAGCCTGCACTTCGCTCTCCAGTCGGCCAGAGGGAGCTGAGGCACAGGGGTCAATAGTTCAGATGCACAGACGAAGATAATGTGCATAAATGATGAGGCTCGGCATTAATACAATATGAATTGTGTTTTTACCTCATTGCCACGAAAGGAAATCGCTTATAGAACTAGCATTTGTGTTGAATTTGTTTTTCCTCACTCATTAGTGTATTATAACAATATCCACCAGTTTAAAACATTTATTTCTCTGAATCCTTTTTCTTTTTTTCATTTTTTCTTTGTACTTTTATAGTACGTGATTTGGCAAAACTTAAGAGGAAGAGATTATAGAGACATGCATTTGTTTCTGTTTCAGTGTCATTTTGTTACATGTATAAGGAAATATTTTGAGGGCTTATATTGATTTTATTGTAAAGAAATCTTTATAAGGCTTGTTTAATTCCACAACAAAGATACTTCTAACGTTCTTTTAAATGTGAAAAATGGTTTTTGTACCTTGGGCTGTATTTTACTTACAGCCTTTTCACACACAGCTAAAATTCTATAAACATGATTAGTTTAAAGGGCTTTAAACTAATCAGCTGTACATACATGTACGACATCATTCACACACAGAAATATCGGTGCGATCGTTAATCGTTTCGTGATTAACTACTGCTCTTAAAATGCGCAGTAGTGCCATTGCGCATTGAAGGTCAGGTCATATCAAACAAAGCACACGCTCCATCCAGTTTAAACATGTTTATACCGTTCACACACAAAAAGTCGAGCTCTCTAGATACGAACTTCGTATCTGCAGCCTGCTTTGAGGGGCGTATGAATCGCGACTTCGTATCTATCCGAACATCGTATAAACGATGTTCACATGGAAAATTTTCTTTAAATATGTTTATGACTGTTGAGTTAAACATGTTTATACTAATCATCTCTAGATACGATGAATTTTAGCTGTGTGTGAAAAGGCTGTTAGTTATTGTAAAATTAAGATTAAGATTTGATTGGCGTCATTATCTGCTTCTGAGTATCTTTTTCTCACTTTTTCCATCACTAAATGGTGGGGGAGGGGGAGAGGGGGGGGGGGGTTAGAACTGAACATGTCAGAAATAATCCCATGAAAAATTAGTAAATGGCTTGCAATGTCTCCCAACCAATAAATAAACCAAAATGAGACAATCTATACAATAGGATAAGTAAAACTAAAAATACCTCGGTCCTCTCATGTTTCAATAAATTTCCAAAGCCCCAAATCAACAAATAAACTGAAATTTAATCCAGACATACCCAGCACATTCATATACATGTACAATTGTACATACTGTAAATATTAACATATATACTGTATTATGTAACTTCAAAATGTATTATAATAAATGAATAATTCTTGGTAAAAAAAAGAAGAATCCATAACAAAAATAGTCATATTCCAAATTTCAAAGCATTGCTAGAGATTTGACAGCTAAGATTCTCCCATATTCACATTTGAAAGAGGCAACTAACTCTACGGTTGGAAGGTGAGATGTAGTTAGACGTGAACTCCGCCCTGAACTTGGGAGGGTCACATCCGCTGGTTTTACAGGGTTGCAGAGGATGCTTCCTGTTGATAATCTACAACACTTCAGGGGCTGTCAAGCGCCCTCTAGTTGCCATGGCTACACACCCCAAAACACAGAAAAACATACAAGTTCCAATGGAAAATAAATGGAATTTAACCGAGGACGTGACATGCCTTTGTTTTTCTTTAGAGAATTTCCAATGGATTGGAAGTAGTCTGCCTTGCATGTACATGTAGTACTGCTAATAAGGGGATAGAGCAACGTCGATCTGGCGCTGCTCAGTGGCTGCCGGGCTCACGATGAGATCAATTGGGCAAAAAGAATTTCCATTTTCGGTTTAATAAAATTTAGAGTGGACTTTAAAAGATTATTATTATTTTATTATTATTATGTATTAACACAAGTATCACAAATTTATTTGGAGCATTCATGCTGGCTTTAGCTTGGCCGAATATGTAACAGTGACATTTAAAAAAGATTTTATGAACAGGTAAACATTTTTTACTCCTGGGTCTAGAGAAACATCTCACTTCTGTAGATTTATTTGTCCATTGTAAAAGCAATCATGGTTGGAAATCATGTTGACTCTTGTACTGTGTTTACTTACAGTCTGATACAACATCATTGCAATGACTAAAAGTTTGCCCAATTTCAGCAACAATAGTTCAAGAATTAAAAAAAATGGAACATATAACGGAAATTGTCAAAACATTCACAATCAAATGAAACCATGTACAATGTACCTGCAACTTTGAGCTTAAAAAGGTTCAGCTAGCATCAGGTTTTGTTGTTCTTTTCTCCACATTTGAGGTCAAGGATACTTCAATAAAAGTTTGTAGCACACTATTTATTAAAGTGCTTTAATTCTTTATGTTTTACCAGATTAGTAAATGTATGCTAAGTCTTGTATGAGATAACCAGTAGTAGTAGAATGATTTTTTAGAAACTATTCCACTACATGTACAACATTTCGTCATGACCACAACACATGCAAGTACCAACATTCTTAGCCTTGAATGCAGTAGTGATTAAAGAATTATTAAGATCAAATAACACTGAAATTCTGGTGTTGCCGGCAAGAAACAAACAAGTTGTAGAATATGGTTCCACGTGTGTCAAAAGGTGTATTGTGTAAGATCTTTTGTCCATCTTTAATTTTCTGTTTCATTATAAAGGGGAAAAAAACTGAAAGGAAATTTCCATGAAGGTGTAATATAAGGCATTGAAGAGCGCTTGGCAAAACTTTGCCTAAAATGTTGTCTACCTGACAACGATGTTGGGTAGAATCAACTCTTTAATGGATGTGAAATGAGTCATGTGACAGACTTGAAATCACAGAGAAAGGGTTCCAGATGACGCTAAATGCATGATTCATGGGTCACAGACCAGCTACATCCTCTGTCAAAAGAATGCCCAGGGACTTACCGTGGAGTACATGAATTACAATGTCTACAAAAAAGCCTCTCAGATGACAAAACTATTGAATCAGTCTTGTGATGCTTAGATTTTTGTTTTCCCTCCTGAATTTTATGAATTTTAGTTTTACACAACTTGTTCCAAGTTTTTGTATTAAAAAATATCTCCTAACTCCCCCCCCCCCCCCGAACGAAGACGAAATAAAACAACTTGACCCCATGTACTGTACATGTATAATAGGTAGCATCTAGGAGATGTTATGTTCATTCCAATGCGACCAATCAAACTTACACTGCCAGTGTAGTACCTTGGGAAATCAAAAGTGCATTCACACTCCCAACTGTGAGCAATTTTTCATGACAATAAATATCAAAGGATTGTCTTCAGAAGTAATGTGCATCTGTCTTAATACTGACTAGTCAATTTTTACTAGCCAAATGTAAAATGATACAAATCAATCAAAAATATGTTATGTAAATGGGGTGATTGGGGTCCATTAGTTGACACCAACTGCCTGTGTTTACAAACACATAGACTGAACTTTTGTTTAATGCATTTAGTGATTTGCTTTTGAATCTGTTAATTACCCTTTTACTAAGGAAAAATACATTCAGAATTCTTAGAAATACGGTACATATGTACAGCTGTACAAAGTCGTACAAAGAACAAATAAGCTCAAAGCCTCATATAATATCTTGTTTCACACACGCAGCATATTAATACCATATTTGTCTATTAATGCTTTATTTATATATATGTGTGTGTGTGTATATACAACCAGGAATTATTGCTATTGCAAAATGTGTAGACATATAGTGTATACTTTGACTACAGTGTGTGACACGTTCCTGTGTGTGTGTGTGTCGTATGCATAATTGATAATCCTGAGCGCTGCACATGACCAGCATCAGGAAACCAGAGGGTGACCTTTGGAAATGTCAGATGTCATTCTTGGTTGCTGAGTAAAGAGCAGTGCGTACTGTGAACTCGTTAAGCTAGGAAAGGGCCTTGGCTTTATGTCTGCAAACAGAAAGTGAAATAGAATATGGTATATCTCAAATGCTGCCATATCATGTATACAACAATTGTAATTTTCCATTTTCTTGAAAGAAATGCATATAAATGTTCATTTTCAATATAGAAAAAAATATAGGAAAATGAAGAAATATCTTTACTATTTATATATGGAAGGTATGTTTAGTTCAATTTTTCCTCTAGTTTTAGAATGAAAAAATAAATAAAATTCTGCCATAAACATGTATTCAAGTACAATTTGCACACTTTCAGAAGCAGTGTATAATATTTTTACATCTATACATAGAATACAGAATCAGTATCAATAGCAAATGCCTCATATTCATTTGTAATGAAACCTCCGATTAGATATAAACAGACCCCAAGTGTAAAGGGAAGTTGGATAAAATATCGTTATTCTCTAAGTTTTGTTTTCATTATTGATTTACAGCGAAGACAGTGAGGGAGAAGGGAAGAGGAGAGCCGTACATTACCATGGAAACAGTGCAAATTCATGACGTGGAGAGTGGTCAGGAAATTACATGTACGACGGAGGATGGTCAACCTATGGATGGAATATCAGATGTAGGTATCAAGAATGCTTGTAGGACCAGTCTTTCTCTCATTATGCTTTGCGGTGGATCCATAGTCATTCATTTCCATTCTATTGACATTTTTCTCAAGTCGTATGACAATTTGAAACTTGACCTTACAACATCAAACATCACAACATTAAAAGGAGAAAAAAAATCACTGCATGATTATAAATGTACACCTACACTACAGCCACCTTTATAGGGTGAAGGGTCATTTGTAGTTGCAGAATTTTACTGGATTGTTTTTCATATTTTGAAGCATCTGACTGACAATGATTTATTAGTACTACTCAAGAGACTATAAAGAATATGGTATACTCGAGAAAAGATTCAACAAAATCTCCCTAAAATTCTTTGATAAGATCTTCTCAAGAAAGGATACTTGAAAGGCTCGTTCATATATGACTTGGCAAAACCGTGATTTTTTAAATTTTTAATGATGACCTAAAAAGTGAATTGATTCACATTCATGTATCTTATAATACAGGGCTCCGTGAATATGTGTAGCTCCTTCGTTGCGTGCAGTTGCCATTAATTTTACATGTACAAAAAAACATGCAAGTATTAAACATTCAAATGTACTTGGTTTCTTCTGTACTTGAAACTGAGATTAAAAACTTTAAGAATGCTGTATGTACTACATTTCATTTTATTTAGTATATCTAGAAATTGCAATAGTAAACAGTATGTTAGCTAGAAAACACTTTTTCTCTTGAATAATCTCTAGGTAACTGAAGTGCATGTGGAAGAAGTGCACGGTGATATTGAAGATATAGAGGAAGATCAAGAAACAGAAGAGGTAATTAAAATATTATATTTAGCATTGATACAATAAGATAAACAAAACATTTGTGATTCAAGGTACATTGTCCATGTAAGAATTCATATTAACATTGTTGGTTTGTAGCATGTTCATATCATTAACCTTACATTGTCAAACTTGGACTTGATTTCTAGCTAGAGAAAGGTGATTTTCAGCTTTTTTAGATGGGCCTATGTTCTACAAAGAAAACTGCAAAAACAAGTTATATTCATTTCAACAGGAATGAGAGTATGATACAGAATTTTATGTTACATTAAGAGTTGCATTAGAAAGCAATTGATGTTTTTAATTTGTTTGCTTTTTAGTGCTTTATAATAATTGCATTTTGACTTTTGGAATATCTACTGTAACTGATATACAGACTGTATTGTTCTGATTGTTTTGATTGTGTTTCATGGACTTATCTTGTGCTTTTTTTAGAATCTCTGTCAAAATTTGCCACCAAATATTTTCTTGTGAAAATTCACTTGTAACAAGTCCATGCTATCTCAAACTTCTTCTTAGGTTTTTGCTGCCACTAGTAATGCTAATACTGCATATAATATGTAAACAAAAAATTGTATGCTAGACAACACAAAAAACAAACAAATGTATTAACAAATAAATAAATAGATAAAGAAATATTTGGATAAGGAAATAAATTTAAATAGATAGATAGTAATTAAAAAATTATTTAATAAATATTAACACACGCCAGGTAGGGGTGAACAATACAGCTCTAAGAAGCTGCAATAGAGCTCTGAAAAGCTTTTTTTAAATAGAAAGAGCTTTGGTAGAACTTTTAAAACAATTTATTAAACATCGCTAACTTACACTTTTACCGCATCCAATCCCTCCCACAAGGGCCCTCATAAAATACCATCAAACACAAGCGTAAAATCATTCTAAAATAATTTTACATATGTAGTAACCACCATGTATTTCTTGTTATTTTCAGGTTAATATGAATGATGTACATGGCATGGACCATAGAACAATACAACAGGTAAGGGTGAATACACTCTGCTAAATTGCATTTTCATCATAGTGATGTCACAATGGATGTGCACAAAGTGATATGTATGATTTCAAAGTGCTTCTTTGTGCAAGTGGTACTGTTATGTTCCTGCTATCGGTCATACAAGGCTTGATGCTAGAAAAAAACTGTTAGAAAATCGGTTTATCTCTTTTTATTTTGGTACAGTGTTTGTCTCTCGTTGAGTCAGCAATAGTACCTCACAATTCCCATCATTAATGGGATCTTTAATATAGTAAACACACTCCCAATTTTTTTTAACCTTCATGCAATACTGTATATTTCCCATCATGGATATGATTATTTTAAGATGAGATGAGAAAATTGTGTATTGGTATGTTATTATATTTCTCAATCCATCATTGCTGTCATTTACTTGATGATATCTCGGTCTTGTAAATCAAATATCTAGATGATCTTACATGATAGAATAACTGAAGTTATTAAGAGAAAATATGGAATAGCCTGTTTGACCAAACTTTTTTCTCAAGGATTTGAATTCTGAGTTTTGTAGACTAAAGGTTACATATATCAAGCCTTGTATGTACAAAAACAAATTTGCTTTATATGTATTACTTTTATTTCTCTGCAGAATGAATTATTTTGTAGTATTTTGTTTTATCCTTATTTTATATATTTGCCAATCCTTATAGATATTCTTCTTCTTTTTATTACCTCTAAATATTATGTTCACCTCTACATGTACAATATTATATAGGTGTAATTATTGGATTGAAGATTTTGTTTGGTATTTGATTTGAGTTTGGCACTCCCCACCCCTTCATATCTCCAATGTTAGATGCAAATCCAAGGTGTCCATGGGTTACATATAGGTGCTGATAGTATGAACCAGGTAAGGGTACGTAACACTCCCCCTTCTCTTCATTAATTCACTGAAATATTTATTCTTACAACAATATGTATACTATACAGTAGGCTTGCGGTTGCACCATGTGTGAGAGAGAGGGAGGATTGAGGAGTCCTGAAAAGGACTCTCGGTAATCTTTCTTGAGGGTGTGTAGTCCTGAAAAGGACTGTTGGTGTAGTCTTGAAAAAGGATGGATGTATACTGACTGCTACACATGTATTTGATAATTATTACACCTAGAGTACCCACCACCACCATCCCGCCCTTATAAAACCACATTCTCCTCACGACTGCTGCGGTTTGGGCAATATTCCGCAAGCAGACTTCTAATATAAAGCCTAAACATACAATGCTATGCATGTAATATTCAGTTCACTATCCATCATGTACTTTCATGTCTTATTTGAAGTCATAGAGTAGAGTTGTGTTCTGGTACATTAACTGATTCTAATTTGCACATATTAAAATGTCATTAACCTCACTTTTGTTTTTTAACTAGAATACTGTGACAATGTTACTATGCATGATTCTTACATTTTAGTTCATGTTATGTTGAGTCACAGTTTGTCAAGAGTGATCTAGGTTTTGAAAGCTAAGAAAAAGCTCTAGTGCAAATAAAAAATAATTTTATTATTGACACTTTTCATGGGGTGGGTTCCCAGTAATGAAGGGACAACCATATATGAGAAAATACTGCACACAATACAGATACATGTAATTTGAGCCCATGATACAGTAAAATGCTGTACATGACTTCCCATAAAACAATATTATTTGCCAGTGAAGCTGACTTTGGCCAGAGGTTTGATATGTCCTTTGCAATCTACTTATTTGCATCAAATATGTAATTGTGTAATAATAAACATTAAACAGGATATCATTCAGCATGTACAATTAAGTTAAATAGTATCAATGGATTCTGAATTTTTAGCTAGCATGACCAGATGAGTTTGTCAAAAACATCTTGTCGAAAATAACAGGACAAAAAAACCAGTACTACAAAATTGATTTTTTTTTTGTTTGTACATAGATAGTGATATTAAATAATAGTTGATAAATACATGGAAGTTTAAAGCTAGAAGTTTCTACAACCCCCTCCTCCCACCCAAAACTAGATGTAGAGATAAGTACAGCTATTCGAATGTCTTGTTTTATTGCAATATTATGGAGGAAAAACCACAATTACCAGCCTTGTTCGCTGTGTGCATGATATATTACCTGAAATGAATACGCCGACTTGTGTCCTGTGGTGTATTAAGTGCATCCTTCAGACCTTATTAGCATATTGCTGTTCCTAAATCATTGACCTCTTTTTTATTCTCTGTGCAATAGTCATTGTTTTATACCCTTCTTGATCAACATTGAATTGGTTGAACCTTTGAAGAGAAAAAAATACTTTTGTACACTTATCAAACTGAATTTACATCTCTTACAGATAGTATGATGAGAAAAAAACAAGGATATTCACTTTGTGAACACAATTAAAATCATTAACAATAATATTTTCTAGAAAACTGTCTTCAGATTTAATGTAAATCTACATGTATGTATTGTTTTAACAATGCATGCAAATTGCAATACTACATTTTTGCATATAATTCTATTTTGATATTCAGTTTTGTAAAAGGTCTTTAAGGAGGAAGAGGGTACATTGACTTTAATATATAAAATGACTAACCAAAGATGGTTGAATTACAACTAGCATAAAGTATGATACAAACATTTTAATAACTTCTTAGAGGATATAAAGCTATTAATAGACTTGTTAGTGATATGTTTTTGCTTTAGCAGTTTTCCCTTTTTCTTTCTTTTTTAATGTTATGACAATTTTTGTTAATACCAGAAAATCTTACATAAATGCATTCATACATGCCATACACTAAGAAGTACTCCCATGTAAATGATTATTTCATAATATAAATTTATTAGTTGTTATCATATAAAATATAAATTAGTAATTACTTTTCCCCTTCTTTTTTGTTGTAAATTGAAATTCAATACTTAGTTTACTTTCCCAGTGGTTGAAATAGTATGTGAAAGCAGATTAGAGTATATATTATTTTTCATCAAGTGGCTTTATAGGTGCAAATTATCTGTTCTCTGCAGATCTCCGATGTGAACAGCCTAGACCACGGTGTTCATCCACAGGTTTTACAGACTGTCCACTTACCATCCGGTCAGGTACAACACATCGCCATGACAAGCATGCCTCAGCAGGTCCTAGGGTCAATGGGCATGGTTTCGTCTCAAGCCACTCCGGTCGAGGCGTACAAGGTTGGTTTGAAAGATTACGCCATGATAGTATGTTATTGTATAATGGTTGATGTTGTAATGATATAATGCTGGTCTTCCTTTGTAGGTACTACTTGCTGAGTGTCTATTCCATGCAGGTTTCTAATATTTTTGTTGGAGATACCAAGCTTTGGGGAGTTCAGAAATATAGTAAAGGCAAATTCTCCCCTCAAGATTGCCAACAAGGCTATTAAATATGATAATATCTACTGTCAGCCTGCAAAATGGCTTTGATCCTGCCAAACTGCCCTGTGGAATGCCACATGGGCCATATTTAATTCGTTTGGACCTATGAGAAACAAATTTCTAGAAATAGTCTGATTCCAAGCACATGGACATCATGTTTATCAAGTACTTAATAACTATAACCTTGGTGTATCCCTACTGAGGATTTGGTATTGTTTTGTAAATGGAATGATTACTATGACAAATAGAGCAAGCGATTGGATTGCCATATGATTTATACATTTCTAGATTTTTCTTTTCTCCACCCCCCCCCCTTCCTCTCTCTCTCTCTCTCTCTCTCTCTCTCTCTCTCTCTCTCTCTCTCTCTATGTATCCTCTCTTTTCTGTTTTGCATTTGGTATCACTTATTCACTATATTGTTAGATTGCAAGGTTCTTTTATTATATTTTTCATCCAGGTGCAACAAGTGCAGATAAACGATCAAACCGTGGAGCAGTTGGTGCGAGTTCAGACCTCTGCCGGGACCACTGTCACCACGATAGATGCTGCTACAGCTGAGAGACTGGTCAAGTTGAGAGAAGAAGACCTGATCAAATTCTCTGCTCAGGGCATGAGCCAGGCTCAGATGATGGCCAAGCCGGGCATGACCTCACCCAGACCCATTGAATTATGTGCAGTCTGTGGAGATAAAGCCTCAGGTTTGTTTTTCCCCTCAGATTTAAAAAAATAAAAAATTTGTCTATGTACACGATTCCTTCATCATGATGTAATGTCTTCCCTAATATTTTTAAGCGCCTTGAGCATTTAATTAGAATGGATAATGGCGCTATATAAATCTCATGTATTATTATTATCATTGGTAGATGTACCATGATGGTGTTTCACATACTTCAGAAGCTGTTATTGTGCTAGGTTTTATTTTTGCAAATTGTAAGTACAGACATTTTTAACAATTTGATTTGCATGTCAACCTTCCAAATGGACGTAAAAGGCACTTAGATTGCTTACTCTTGATGCTCTTGAAGTGGCTTATAAATGAATCTACACAATAATTATGATTTATTATCTCTCTCTCTTTCTTTCTCCCTCTATCTCGTGTACAGGTCGGCATTATGGTGCCATCAGCTGCGAAGGCTGCAAAGGGTTTTTCAAACGCAGCATACGCAAGCACCTTGGCTACACGTGCCGCGGGAACAAGGACTGTCAGATCATCAAACACAATCGTAACCGCTGCCAGTACTGCCGCCTGCAGAAGTGCCTCGACATGGGCATGAAGTCGGACTGTAAGCGCGGGAGAGTTGATCCTCCCTCCTCTTCTTCCAGTAATTGGCAACATCTTTTCTAACATAACCCCCAGCACTCCTATATAGCCGCCCTCTCTCATTTCACTTTGTGTCCACTACACTCTTCGTATAATCATTTGGATTGTCTCTGTTGTTGAATGTGTATTATAACCAACTTACCCATCTCTTGTGCATATTGTCATTGTCCTGTGTCTGTTCCCCTTCTCTTCCCAAAACCTTGGTATTTTGCAATCCAGTTTTTGATTATTCAGATGAAATATAGAATTAAATCAGATCATTCCAAGAGTGCTTAAAATATCTCAAAGTGTTCATTTAAATTCACAGATAAAAAACAGTGTCTTGTTCCTCTTCATTTATTTCTATTAATACTTTCTCTTCCATTGCTAGAATTCTCTTTTAATGGGCAATGGGAAATTAACCTCTTTCCAATGGAATTTAATGGAATTTAACATGCATATTCAAAGATCCCCAGGTGACAAATAATCATGGCATTAAAAAGAATTTTGTTTGTGCAATTTTTACCAATTGTCCAAATGATATATTTGTACAATCTAAGCTATTTAATCAAATAATTGATGACGGTAAACATGAAAGTGATTTCTCTTTAACAAATGTAACATTGATGGATAAAGAAAGTAAACAGTCTGCCATATTTCCATTTTTTTTAAAGGCTGTAGATTATACATTAATTGAATTGAAAATACTACCAACACTTAATTATTTTCACATCTTCCAAATTGTATCTCAGATTGTTTTTATAAATGATCATACATTTCCAAGTAATTTTCTGAGATGCTTATGAATGTATCTATGAACATGTGTGTGATCAACTACTTCAAGTTATCATGATTGTATTTTATACTTTCTAATCTTAACACTTGTCTATATCAAACATCTTTATAAATCAGTTAAGAAGGTATAGAGTAGCTCTTTTATATACATATTGCATTAGGAGACAAAACATATTAGTATGCGTTCATCACTTTCACTATTAACCATTAACATAGATGTGAAGAGTAATGTTTATTTCATTTCTCCTTTAGATGAAGTTGAGTTCTGGTCATGCATTAAGAGTGTGAAAGAAATTGTCGGGAATCAACTTGGAAAGGTTGATATAGTAATTGATGTATAATACAAGACTTCTGAATCTTGAAAGTGATAATAAATCGACTTAGTAGTGATGAAAAGCCCATGCACTCTACACAGAATTTATCATATGGGGCTACATACACATGTGACATGACTGCTTTGTCCTGACACTTATATTTTGCCTGTGAGGGCATTTGAAGAACAATTCTTTTCAAGATACGTTTCTATTATGCCTTTCTTCCAAACTGACATAAAAAGATTGAGAAAACCCAAAGATTATTTTTTCCCTTTGCCAGAACTCAACCTTTTCTGTAAGTTGTGAAATTGTGTGTAACTACTGGATAGCCTTTACCGACAACCATAAGTACATCAGCCCTTTCTTGCACCTCTTACCCCCAAGCAGCTGTACAGTGTGAGAGATCTCCCCTCAAGACAAGGGATAAGACACCAGGCAACTGTGCTGCATCCACAGACAAGATCTACATCAGGAAGGATATCAGAAGTCCTCTGACCGCTACGCCCACGTTTGTGACCGGCAGTGTCCTGGCAGGAGGTATTATGTCACTTGCAGTCTAGCTCTGAATAGACCAAGTTTGCTCTAGAGACATTCCCTCTAGGCTTTTTTACATCAAGATACAGGGTTAGGGATAAGGTTGCAATTGGGGTTTATGTTAGGTTTAGTGTTAGATTTAGGGTCAGATATTTCTATTCACAATTGAAGTTTGGAATTCAGCTAGTGTAGAAACTTTACAAAGGAGTATTGGGAGGTCCATTGGAGTGTGTGTCGTAGAAACAGTAGACCTTGTTATGAACGCGCTGAAAATGCCATTATCCCCAAATAATAAGTTAGTCTATTGGACTTGTTCTAAACCACTTACTATTGATAGCAGAATGTGGGTGATGCAAATATACACTAGTCCCAGGTCTATAGGGTTAACCTGAAACAAACTGGAGGGGTATCTCCTTGCAGAATCAGTGTACATGTAATAGTTATACATGGGTCCTACCTTATTTGTATGACACTGGATATTTGTATTGTAAGAGCCAAATGTCATAACTTGAATATCAACCCTGATTATGTTCTAATGACATCATATTGGGAAAAAGGAAAGGTTTATAAGATGAGGATTTTTAAAATAGTATTTGTTTGTTTTGGCTAGCTTTTTATAGGGATTTTTATGCCTCCGTTACGAAGTAGCCGGAGGCATTATGTTTTTGGGTTGTCCGTCCGTCCGTCCGTACGTCCCGTTCTTGTGATCGCGTTATCTAAAGAACCGATTGATCGATTCCTGCCAAACTTAGGTCATGTATGTTACTTGCAGAGCCAATGAACTGATTAGATTTGGGGGTCATGAGGTCAAGGTCAAAGGTCATGCGGCTCATTATGTTTGCAAAAATAGCTTGTGATCGCATTATCATTAGAACAGATTGATGGATTCCTGCCAAACTTGGATCATTTATGTATCTTGCAGAGCCAATGAACTGAGTAGATTCTTGGTTCATATGGTCAAAGGTCATGGGCTCATTATGTATGCAAAAATAGTTTGTGAACGCATTCTCATTAGAAATGACAGATGGATTACTATTTAACTCAGGACATCTTGCAGAGCCAATGAAATGAGTAGATTTTAGGATCATGAGGTCAAATATCAAAGGGTCATATATGTATATGAGAAATTGCTTGTAATCACGATATTCTGAAAACCTGTTAATGGATTACAATTGAACTTGAATTTGAAAAATTCCTCCGTTTTGGTTTGTAAAATTGCTCTATGACGGAGGCATCATTTTCGACTGCGCGCAGTCGAAGTTCCATCTAGTTTTATACAGATTTCTTCTTCCTTTTTCTCTATAAGTTTTATCGAACGATTTGGAATGCTTCTAGAACTCTATATTTTAACCCCACTTCCATCTTTCTCTCATCCTTTCAGGTGATATGAAGAGTCCGCAGGGCAACAGGCAAGGTCTCTTTGATCAAGGCATCCTACTGAACGTTCAGACTACCCCTACGAGCTCACCGTCTGCTTCAACCTCAGACTCGACCACGGATCTGAGCACGCTAGCCAGCGTAGTCACATCCTTAGCCAACATGAACAAGAAGACGGAAGAAGGACCAAGTCATTCACAACAGGTGAGAACATGAAAGCATTCCTGCCAACCCTTCCGAATAATCCAGAATATTCTGATTTTCTGGATTTTTAGGACCTAAATATCCAGAATATTCAGATTTTTCACAATTTTTATTTTTTGTTTGTTTTGTTGCTAAAGCCGTATTAAGCTTGTTTTGTCATGTGCTGCGATTTGAGATTTCACGTATTGCGTTTGTTGAATGGCTGCATAATCGAGCAGCGAATTTGTATTTGTTGTTTTTTTGTACACATTTACAGCATATTGCCAGTTACACTGCCGCTGCATGTCCGAATGCCTGTCCAGGGTACAGATTTCTTATTTTCGAAGGCATACCATTCTAGAAATTCCTTATTCTTATTTTCAAATGTTGGCAGGTATTTGAAAGATGAGTAAACTTGGTTCATGGTTTGTAATTCAAATTATGTCTGTCCATCCTTTTGATGGTGTTCACTGTATCACAAGACAAAGTGTGAAGTAAATCAAGTTTTGAAAACAGCAACATGTACTGGTAGTCAGTGAATCATGTATTTCCTTCACAAGTAATTTCATTTCTTACTAATCTTCATAATCATCATCTGCGTGATGCATTGATAGCAAAAGCTGACCTAGCTAAAGAAATTTTCCTGACCATCATTCTTTTCACCTAGATGAAAAGATCAAGAGATTCAGGTGTAGATAATACAACTTTGATTTAATGACATTAGCAGGACCAGGATTCTAATCCACTAATTTGTAATTGAAAGCTGAGGATATATAGAGTTCCTCTTCAAATCTTAAACCTCTTGAATTCTGTCCTTTGGTCACAATTCTGCAGTTCTATACCCTAAAAATCATATAAAATAGTGACCAGGGGGGTGTTTCATAAAGCTGTTCATAAAGTTACGCATGACTTTATGAACGACTTGTATATGAAGTGCCAGATAGGATGCCCAAAGTTTTTTCTGATATTTTCAATAACCTCAATTAAATTATGGCAAAAAATATACTTTGCATTAAAAATGTTTGTTATAATTAGAATGTTAATCTACATCTGCACAGATCAACTTTAGTTGATGCAGTTAATAATGATGGAGCATCCCATTTGGCTTTTCATATACAAGTCGTTTGTAAAGTCATACGTAACTTTACAAACAGTTTTATGAAACACCCCCCAGGATGTTCAAGGAGGTGACATTTTATCTCGTTATCAAAAGTTAACAAAATACATTGCCTCTAGAGCCAAACCATGCACTTTTTGTTAAATTTTGTTCAAAATTGAGAATCCTTTTTCTCTTCATACAGATCTATTCTCCATCTCAGACCCTACAAATCATATCAAATGGTGATCAGGATGTACAAGGAGGAGGTGACAACGTGTCCAAGGCATTTGATGCCCTCACCAAGGCACTCAATACCTCAGGGGATTCAGAAGCAGGAGATTTAAGGTAGTTCATTGGCATCTTCATAGTGATGAGGCCTAAAAAAAAGATGTTGTATTGCCCGTTTAAAAAAAAATATGTTTAATGAGTAAAAAAAAAAAAAAGCATTCAAAACTGAAAAATATCATCCCAAAGAGGGAGAGAGAAAAAAGAAAAAAAAGACAATACAACATATTTTGTTTTTTAGGCCTCATCATCTTTCATGTCATTAATATTTCAATTTCCTTCTCTTATATAATGAAATCTTATAAATGTAATTTGTTTGTGCCATGTGACCTACAAGAAGACCCGTAATATTGTATTACTATTTTATTCTTAAAATTGTGTGTAACATTGATTTCCTGGGTTAGCAAGATTATATGCACATTCAGACATGAGGCGGTAAACCACTTTTGAACAGAAAGGTTGAAGCAAATTATGTGTGTTATGCTTCACACTTCTGTTTCTCAGTTTCTTGTAATATGTAAGTATGTACAGAGGCTATTGTTGCATGCAGATAATATTTTACCCTTTAAATTACATCCAGTCATTACCATTTACAGTTTACTGCATTAGGGGTTTACTGATAAGTTATTTGTCGCCAGTAGTGTCACTGCATGTCATATATAGCTCAGTCGGTAGAGCAGTGGTCTCATAATCCGGTGACCCGGTTTCGAAACCAAGTTGATGCGCTAGTGCCCTTTGGTAAGGCATTAATCCTCATTACCAGGTCCCTCAGAGAGGACCTAAAGCCGTCGGCCATCTGGTTGTTTACTAACAAGCATTTATGCTTCCTTAGCAGTCAGTTAAAATAACTACCATCACCATCACCATCACCATATACATGTACCTTGTACATGACAATTAAATGACGCTTTTTATTGCTTTATTTTTTGCAGTATTGACCAATCTGCGAATGGGGGTTCATCTGAATTAGAGCTAGTGAAACTGGATTCACCCATGCTCTCTGATCATCACATGCAGTTCAAGCTGACCACACCTTCCCCAATGCCTCAATTCCTCAACGTTCATTACATCTGTGAGTCTGCATCAAGACTGCTCTTCCTCTCTATGCACTGGGCAAGGAGTTTACCGGCCTTTCAGGTTCTCAGGTACGTACGCCAAGCAAATTACACTTAGTTTGGTCACAAACATTCGCTGAATTCGCTGATCTTTTCATGCCAGTCCTAAGATATGTAATTTGAATTGAAGTTCATTTAGTTCTGAATAAAAGAGAAGTCGTAGAACGCTAGATTAGGAGAGACAAGGAAAACTAGATTGATGGCATAGTCCGCTTTTGCATAGTCATCACAGTGCCTTCAAACAGACCCCTAAAATTCAACAATAATCTATATGGTATTTGCTACCAACCCTGAGAAGTTCAGTAAATAAAGTAAATTTCCTTTGCAATGGATAGTATGTTTAAATATTTAAAGCGTCTACAGATATTTGTCTTGCAGGAGGAAAAAAAAGTATTTATTTGGCAATTTGTACATTAGGCCGAAAAGAAGAAGATGCTGTATTGCCCTTGAGGTGCCAAAAGATGTGTCGGTCGGTCATAAATCTGTTTTTTTTTTAAACTTTTTTTTTTTTTTTTTTTTTTGGGGGGGGGGGGGGGGGGGGGGGGGGGCAATACAACATCTTTTTTTAAAGGCCTTATAGAAAGCGTGATGGTGTATAGTATAGCACTGATTTGATGTTATGATGTATCTCTCTTCACAGTGCTGATACACACACATCAATGGTGCAGAAATGTTGGAGTGAGCTGTTCACATTAGGATTGGCCCAGTGCGCCCAAGCAATGGCACTGTCAACGATCCTCACAGCTATTGTCAACCATTTACAAACAAGTTTACAACAAGGTAATACATGTCATTTAGTTCATGTAAGGTCATTTATAGTCAAAAGGAGAACAACAGTGTATGTGCTATGTGTGAAACGATGTGATTTCAGGTTTGATTTGTAAGTAGCTAAATACCTTGCTTACATTCTGCCGTTCATTGTTTGGCATATTATGATGAAATGTCACTCACTAGTTCTGTATGAAAACTGCCACAGATCAATGACAAATCTGCTCATAGCCGATCAAATATAAAGATTTGTGTTGCTTCCTTCAGTAGCTGTATCTTGTTATTGTTCACAGGGTCCCGTTTGTCAATTCCTCATTAAAATCTTCTTTCTATCAACTTTGAATTAATATGTTTCATTTACCCCTTTATTCTTAGTAATCTTTTAGTGAAATGTAGTGGCACGAAAAGATACCCCAAGAACGCAAAATTTTGTTACAATCATAATTTAACGGCACTGGGAATCATATCGGCTACCCGCAAGAAGACCGCAATACATACCTGTTATGGGCTACTTGTGGGCTGTTGACAATATCAGTAGGAAGTGGAGAGGGTGAAATTCATCTGTGATATGATTAGACTTCATGCGAATATGTCATCCAGATATGTCAGATTACAATTTTATAATTCGCTGATAATTTACTGGCAGGAATTAATTCCTTGAAATGCTAGAGCGTCGTAATGGCAGCCATGCTAAAGCCAGGGTAATAATCGGGAGCGCCAGGAGTGTCAAGTCTGACAAACATGAGCGCTATACAGGAACCCACTATTATTATAAATTCACTGATATCACAAACACTTATGCGTTTTTTATCCCAGGGCACCAACTTATAAAGAATTGATATCGATCGCAACTATGTCCATAAGAAATAGGAGACTGCAAACCTGCAATTGATTTGGATCAATCGCAACTCTTTACAAGACAGGGCCCAGATGTGTCTTTTCTTGCCAATACATTTCACTGAAAGCCATTAGACACTAAAAGTTAACCTCTCATTAATTCCCTCAAGTTGACAGACATTTTTGTAATTTTACCCCTTTTGTTCCCTGTAATGTTGCAGATAAACTTTCAGCAGATAGGGTAAAGGCTGTGATGGAGCACATCTGGAAGCTGCAAGAGTTTGTAACGACGACGTCAAAGTTAGATGTGGATCAAACAGAATTTGCTTACCTCAAGACCATTGTACTTTTCAGTCCAGGTAATTTGATTTTGGGTTCTGTTGAAGATCGATTGGATCATATTCAATTGACAATCGTAACATCTGTGTTAAGGATTTAAGAATAAGTAGGATGCATCTTGAGGGAAAATATATTACTGGCTGATATTTTTGTTACTGTTTTTTTTTTTTTTTTTTAAAGTAATTGAATGATAACTTGGTATCACATATTTAATGATGGAATCATTTTACATCTGAAGAAGTTCATAGCAGGCATAATTATACCAATCCTCTTACATAATGTATTTCAAGTCTATACAGATTAGCATTTCACAGGAGCTAGACAGTGATACCATGTAAAGAAAAATTAAAAAACAAGTGAAAATTTAAAAAGGCAATTTAAAAAAAGGCAAGTGCTCCTACTAAACATGTCAGAATATAATTGTTATGGTGCATGGACTTTTTTTTCCTTTGAAATTACAGATAATTGCTCATGTGTATGATATATGATATGCCTTGACTTCATATCATATTTAATGGATACCTTCTTTTTGCTACAGATCATCCTGGTTTGAGTAATGTACGACAGATAGAGAAATTCCAAGAGATGGCCATATCGGAGCTTCACGACTACGAGGCTCAGACCTACCCCTCTAAACTCAATCGCTTCTCCAAGCTGCTGCTTCGCTTGCCCACGTTAAGGCTTCTCAGTCCCGCAATCATGGAGGAATTGTTCTTTGCCGGTTTGATTGGTAACGTTCAGATAGACAGCATCATCCCGTATATTTTGCGGATGGAAACGGCCGACTATAACTCCGCGCAGATCACGATGTCGGCATCCCCGGGGTCGTTAATTGGTTGAAGAGCAATGCAAGGGTACCGTACAAGGAGGACCAATGGTGACCAAATGTGAACTCGTTCTTGAACAAATTGGCAAGAAGCAAGATTAACCTTGAATGCAAGTTGGCAGACGTATCTTTGGAGATACCTTAGATTCAAACACTCGCTGCATCAGGAGCTGGCGGAACCTGAAATCATCAAAAGAACACCAAGACAGATGCCAGATTAACTTTGACTGGCACTGCACAGAGCTTTTTTAAAGTTCAGTAATTGTGATATATGTTTCTCTGTTTTCTTCTTTTTATATACTTGTGGTCTCATGGAGAAAGGGTAGTTCTTTACCTATTGAAGTGCATTATGTACATTATATTTGAATACATTGATTATGATTTTTTTTTTCCTCTCTCTCTCTCTAACTTTCATTGTAATTGATTCTTACTATTAATGAGATACCTCTTTGAGGCTCTCACATCTAAGTCTATGACTATACTGACTCTGATGAAAAGCAAAAATTATTATATAAATTTTCAAAGGCTATTAAGTCAAATTCAGAGTTCAAACCTGTGTAATATTTTGTTCATTGCTTCAGAAATTATTAATGAAATACTGAAATTGTTAATATTTACATTATAAGCGTTCAGAGAGTGATATTAGGGAAGGTACTGTGGCTAACTGGGTGATGTTAAGAACAGAATGTTAGATAAATGAGTCGGTGGTTTAACGATTGTTTACTTACTCGAATTCGTGAATAGTCATAACCCTTACGTAGTCTTTTTCTCTAGGTGATATCTTGAACAGAATGTTGGATAAATGAGTCGGTCGTTCAATGATTGTTGATAGTTTACTCACTCACATTCATTATATAAAAACCCTTGCACAATCCTTGTGGTGTTGGCGTGTGATGCTCCTGCTTCTAGTATCGACATGATGTGGATTCAAATTGACTGGGCCACTATGCATGTAGTACCTCAATGTGTTTTAACCGAACAATCTTCTTTCCGATATAAGTCTACATCCTGCCACACATCCAACTTCTGTCACAATATCCGTAGTCATCGTATTGATGATACAATATTGAATATTGGAGCGGTCAAATCTTCCTGATCAAGGTTCGGAACAGTGGTATGAATGTGCGCCTAAAAAGCGTGGTATCTAAAAGGGCTGGTCATCTATCACAAATAACGATAACAATAAAACCGGTCCATGTAGAAAAGGTGTATATAAGTGTTGTTTTTTCTACATCTAGACCAGTTTTAGTATCATCTTTTTGTGACCAGCCATTTTGCATTCCAGGTGTAGAAAAGGTCCAAAAGTAGGAACAATCTTTCAACCAGTTCCAATCTGATGCAGTATATGCTTTCTCTCTGACTGGGATTTAAATGTTTTGCAATTTCTTTAATTTTTTTTAATTTATTATGTCTTATATGAGCGTGGCCTGTTAGAACTGTAATAGAAAAATATGGCACTTAGTCGACTTAGATATTTCATAACTAACCCCTTCTTGGCACTTTTCTCAAAGTTTTGTTGGAGTTGGATCGTGATAGTGTGCCCTGAGCTGCATAAGTGATGTTCTCCTTATTGTTACGAATAGATATGAACAAATGTTTCCTAGCACCTGTAACATTTTGTCTACAAGGTGACTGTTTATGTTTGACAGCCCTTTTTTGCTGCATACTTGGAAATGGATATACTCTTTATACGTTTTGATAAGTTCAAAATACTTCATGTACTATTGCTGGACATAATGATAGACTGCATGTTTCTTTTTCCATTCTTATATCCATCTACTTCTGATTTTCAAAGTAGTAAAGTGTATAACATTATGCATTAATTTCCATTGCCCATAGTCTCTGTGCCCAAATTGTTTGATTTTTAATTCATTATTTATTTCATTACAATATTATAATGCATGGAAAACATTAGTTATGAATGATGAAATCGCTTATTAAGTATTAACATTCCTTGTAATATGAGATTTTAGTCGATTCCTGGTGTCCAATTTTATTTTCAGCAGTTAAAATGTAGTTTTTGTCTTTTAAAACACTTTCACTTTTATGTACCAGGGGCAGTCCATATAGAATGGGTCGTACCTTACACCGCTAGCTTAATCAATGCAATGCTTCGCTTCAATTGGCTCTTTCTTTGTCATGTATTATTTATTGCAAGATATTCATCAGATGTTCGAGGAAAGGGTTTTTTGTTTGACACTTAGTGGTATGTGTATTGAACAGTAAGCTAGACCAAAAATATGATAAATCAGGGATGTCAGTTTTCAGGCCCTGGCGAGTTATTTACAGACCATAGTTAAGGCTTTTTTGTGTACAAAATAGCCCATTCTAGGTGATTTTCAGGCCTTCTGATCAATTCTAACTGGCATCCCTGGATAAATGCATACTTCTCATATAGTAGGGTACCTTGATGAGAAACATTCTTACCTTCAAAATTTAAAAAGATATATATATGATATCCTAGCATGATCAATTTGGATTGACATAATACTATACATGTGCAGAGAATGTGCAAAGCAATACTTTTGATGCCTTGGGTTGATAGTGATGAAAAATGACTGTTTTGGAGCCCATGTGTTTTTAAGTTAAAAGAATCAGGGAATACATGTAGATTGTCAAAACGCAGTTTATGGTTTGAGGGCTGTACAAAGCAGTGTTTGTAGCTTTTTTATACAGTTTCATATCTTTCATCACAGTACAGTCTAGTGAGTGGTTTTATGTGTACATACTTTCTAGCCAGTGTTTTAATTTGTCAACCTAGGGGGGACATCTACTGGAATTTATGAAGGATATTCAATATTGACCATTCTGATGGTAAATGTAATGTATGTTTATGCCTCACAAGAGCCCTGTGATGCAAATCAGCCTATCAAAAAGCAGTTTCTGCTGTTACTTTTTGGAAAATTTGTTGAAGAGTATTAGGAGGCTTGCCATTTACCCCATTAAAGGCTCGTTCAGATATGATGCCGTAAACCCCCGGAAAAAAGCCACGGCTGTTTGTTGACTTTGCTCACAATTTAATGAATGGCAACTGCGCGCAACAAAACTTTTGCACGTATTTAGTAAGCTCTGTGTTATAAGATTTAAAGGACTTACAGTAGATGCCAATGAGGTTATTTCATATATTAACAGTGAAGAAATTTTGGGATGAACATAAGTCTGTTATGTTTGTGTGATTATGGCTCATGATAATTATATGCAATATGACTTTGGTAGAGACCAAATGAAAATGCACCTACAGTGAAGCGGTGTTAATCCTTTGCAGAATTCAAAAATGAACTCTTCCTTTCAGGGAACTATATCCCTGATATTTTTGTTCAACACCAACAAGGGCCCATTGCCTGTGGGCCCCCCAATTTTAACTGTGTACTCCGAAAATGTTGAACTTTTAAAGGGGGCACCATGCACATAGATCCTAACAGTTTATAGCTAAACCCTTGTGTAATCACATCGGTTTAAGAGTACTTGCTAAAATACAAAGGAAAAGAAGTGTTTTTTAACCTGTTGAATTTTGTTCCTTACATCTTTTTGAGTTATATTATGACATGCACATAAAATTTGTATAATATAAGTAAAACAAAATTGGTGAGATATCTGTGCAGCTGAAATGACTGTTGGGACAAATTTTTGAAATTGAAAAAGAAATTGATCTGGCGTTGAATTGTTTATGATGATTTTTAAAGTCTCCCAAATATTTATTTTTCTCTCATTGATGTGTAGAATATGTAGCAAGCATGTATATTGCTCTCTCAATAACAGCTCAAATCATTTTTTTTTCTTTCTTTCTTTTTTTAAAATAATTTTTAATCAGGTGTAAGACTTGCTGTTTGTGAATATGTTAACTTCTTACTATTCTATGTTAACTTGTGCTTGACAGGTTGTTTATATTTGGTTTTTGTGTATGTAAATATTGTCTTCACACACACAAACAAATTGATTATGAATGCTGTGAATATATTCTATGAATTGATCATGCAATCTTGTCAGTGGAATAAATGCTTGATAAAAGTCAAAACATGTTTGAACTGTTCTATGTTACACACAACAGGTGTTTCTCTTTCAACGGCATGTTTATCTGAGAGTGGCAAAGAAAACATGAACCTTTCTTGTAAATTGCCAAACATAGGTATTGTCTATTGAGAAATGCCAATAATTCATTGACCCTTTTGACGATCCATTCATTTTCTCTGTAAGGTGATTCAATGTACAGTTGAGGTAATTAAACTGCCTTGAATTGATTTAATTATTTGCAACCACTTCATTAGTAACCACATCATTAGTAAAATTACCATTTGGTCATTTAAATTAGCCTGTATTGCCAAATTAACTATTCCAGAGTGCCTTGACCTGATTTTTTTTCCTCACTGTTTTGTTGCCATAGAGACCACTTCTCTGTACACCAAACATTTCTCTTTCAATTTCCCCATTACCCCAACTAGATAGATTATGTAAAGCAGCAAATCAAAATTGGGTATAGCCACGACACAATCACGGACACAAAATAATATTAACCCTTTTTGTTTGTCACGCATTGATCAGCAAGAGAATAGATCCGGTATGCTTCAATCTAACAGAATCGAATTTAATTGGGCCAAAGATCAGCATGCTTCACAGAAGGGGATTGAATTTCGTTTTCAAGTTCACCCCTAAGGCTTGCTTTGAGCGGCATTGAATTTCTTTCAGAGAGCTTCCAAATGGCAACTTAATTTCTATCCTTCAATAAATTTTGTTTATATCTTTCAATTGAGATGTATACAGCTTGTCTCCTCTCTACTGATTTGCACCCCATAAATCACATGATATTGATGAATAGATCACTTATCTTTGGATCAGTTGTGATTCTGCTGTATTCATCTTATTCATCCTTGCATGTCAAATGGGTCAATAGATAACATACCAAAATGGGTTCTACTTTCAGGATCGATGGGTCATTGGTTAGATGGCAATGATAACAATACCAGATTTGTTGCAGGATTGCTCTTGGTGTTGGCCTCCCGCATAGATTTGCAGTCACTTGAAACCTTTTTTTTTATCAAATCGAACGACGCTTTTATTTAATTAATGGTCAAAGAAATATCGTTGACAGTGGGTTACTCTTTCTTCAGTGCAAGGAAATTACGATATATGCATGCAGGCTGAAGACACCCCTGGCTCTACTTTGATTACCTTAAGCTAAATACACACAGTCAGCCACAGTGGTTGTGAAATATAATATATTTCTGTTACATTTTTTGTGTGTGATTTCTTCTTTTTTTTTCTACCATGGAGGTGTCGTCATCCCCTTCCTGGCTTAAGCAGCCGATCGATGATTCAGACGAAAATGCTTGCAGGGGACCGCGTGAAGACATCATGATGTTCTCCGAGGTGAGCAGACCTGTCACCCTTAGCATGAAGCTGTTGGGTCTGTGGCATGACCGGTCACCAACTGAAGTCTGTGATCAAGTGAATAACGCTGAGCCGGTACAAACGAGTCCAGCATCCGGCACATGGAACATCATGAACAGACTTGCCGTCTTCTATCACAGCTTCATCACTCTTGTCTTGTGGTTTGATTTCATTCGTTTTCTAGTCGCCATTGCCCCGATGCTAACTTTGGAGAATGCGTCCTACATCTGCTGGTTCTTTCAAACTGCTGCAACCAACACTGTCCTCTTCCTGGCATGCTACAGAAGCTGTAAGATGCGGCGATTCTACCACTACTGGCAAAACTCATCCGCCGAAAAGCACCGATTGGACTGCAACCAGAGGCAAGCTAACATTTTGCAAAGGAAAAGGTTCCAGAAAGTTGGTATCTTGGCCGCTCTGGGAGGGTGGTCGTTCGTCCTTGGGTTATACCCAGTCTCCCTGTACTTCACATTTGGTTACAAAGGTGAATTAGGCTTCCGTCTAATGTGTTGGCCTTGGACAAACGACATAGCATGTGCATTCCTGCAAATCATCAATTTTTTTTCCCTCGCGTGCCACAAGTTCCCCATTGTCTACCTTTGTCTGATTTGCTATGTCCTCTCGGAGAGATTCGACGCACTCACCAAGTCTTTCGAGAGAGAAAATCCACTAGGAACCCAGGCTAAGGCTGAGGTATTGGAAGCAACTCGTCGCCAGCATAACATCTTATGCCTTCTGACATCACAGTGCGATTACATTTATTCCACAGTGGTTGCCATTGCCTTTGCAACCAATATCCCTCTTCTCATCTTACTCATGTACGATCTTTACCTCAATAGCAACAGTGCCAGCACGGTTGAAATTGCTGCAAGTTGTTTCTGGGGTATTTCTAATTTGCTCAACATTTTGCTCCTCTCCATATTTTGCTCCTTGCTCAATGAGAAGGTAAGATTTCTAAATTTCCGTCCATATTTGACTTCAAATCCGTCTTGAAATGCAAACTTAATGCAAATTAAGATAATAGTACATAATTAAACCAGCCTTATGAGAGTTAGCATTTTTATCCTTCTCAGAAATTGTCCATCTCGCAAAAAAAGAACATGGCATGGCAAGATAAGGACGCTTATCCTGCTTATAGAAACTTTTCAAATCCAACAGATCAAGTCATTCCTACTGTTTACCATCGATCATTATTTATCATAACCTTATCCTATAGTAGATACATGTACATAAACAAATCATTATCCGAACTTCTTATTAGGACCTTTAGATGTTATTTTTTATGTTCATAATTATGTTAAGGTAATAGTTAACGGTCCTCGCTAAAATTACATTCTACCAAGTTGATACAAAAATCCTTTGATTTGATAAACTTCAGAAAACTAACTCAAATATCTCTTTCAAAATGTCTAACTAGTGTACTTAGAGTCTCTTTTTTATATTTATGTAAAAGACCAAAATAATGAGAAAATTGTCAAAGAAAGATAAGTATAAATAAGATGTTTTCTGTTAAGTTATGAATAATTATGCTAACGATAGCTTCATTTTTATCGATTTTATCCAGGCCCATTCTTTGCGACGACATGTTTTTGAACTTCATGTGGACTCTAGTGACATCAAAACTTCCCACGTAAGTAAGCCTGTACAGTTGAACATTTATTATATTATTAGAGGAAAATAAAACAATGAATAAATATGTTTTTATAGAAATAAATTTCAATTGTTGGTAAATGACAGCACTCTATTCTGTGATATCATTTACTGGGATATTGCAATGATATTTAATATTCAAACTTTGTTCTGAGACATTCTTATAAGAATACATTATCCAGGCGCGGATCCAGGGGGGGGGCCGAGCGGGCCTTGCCCCCCCCCCCCCCCCCCGCAAAAAAAAAAAAAAAAAAAAAAAAAGAGAAAAAAGGAAAAGAAGCGAAAGGGAAAGAGGAGAGAAAGGGAAAGAAAGAAGAGGAAGAAGAAAAGAAAAGGGGGAAGAAGGAGATCGGGGGGCCGAAAGGGCTTTGCCTCCCAGGCTGTTGACCCCCCCCCCCCCCCCCCCCATATAACAAATAAGAGAGAAGGAAGGAAAGGGAAAGGAAAAGAGGAGATACTGGCGTACTGATAGGGGGGGGGGCTAAGTGGAAATCAAATTCAAACGTGGTTTATTTCTAATTCCATAACGGTGGATTACAAATAATGCTGAAATGACATCATTTCCGAGATTTTTCCTCACTTTTTATAAAATTATACGTTTGTATGTGTTTGTTGGAAAATGACAAATTCCTAAATTTGCAGCCAGGCAAGAAATATGATTCTTGAGATTCCTACATGTCAGGGCCCGAGGTACGGCAGGGATCGGGCGCCCCGAGCTCTCCCCCCCCCCCACACTTTTTTTGAAAAAGTATATTAAAGAGAAATAAAATAGAATGAGAGCAAGAAAGAAAGAACAGTTAACTGCCAGTGTTAACAAATAATAAAGCATCAAAATATGCTCATCTGATCGTGATTAAATGCCTAAAACCCCTAAGCTTCCGTGGGCTCTGCCCACTGGATCCCACCAAAGGCCCTACGGCGGGCCCTTAGATGCTCATCTGACGGTAATTTAATGCCTAAAACCCCTGATTTTTTTTTGGGGGGGGCTCCGCCCCTTGGACCCAACGCCAAATAGTTACCTGCCAGTGTCACGAAATAATAAGGTATACAATAAAAAATATGCTCATATGACCTTAATTAAACGCCTAAAACCTCTGAGCTTCCGGCGCAGGAGGGGAAGGGGGTAAACTAAATTAAGACGAGGATTAAGAGTCGAGAACTGTACAACGAATCGTCTTGTTTCTCTAATGATTTAATGAAACGTAAAAGCTTCCGCGCTTCGCGCGGGAGGGGGCAGAATCTAAATTCAGACGAGGATTATTTTCGAAAACGGTACAACGAATCGTCTTTTTTTATGATGATTTTTAGGAAACTTAAAAGCCTTCCGCGCTTCGCGCGGGAGGGGGGGGGATCCTGAATTCAGACGAGGATTAAGAGTCGAGAACTGTTCAGCCAATCGTCTTCTTTCTCTCATAATCTTATGAAACTTAAAAGCTTCCGCGCTTTGCGCGCGAGGGGGGGGGGGGGGACCTGAATTCAGACGAGGATTAAGAGTCGGGAACTGTACAGCGAATCGTCTTCTTTCTCTAATGATTTAATGAAACGTCAAAGCTTCCGCGCTTCGCGCAGGAGGGGGAGAGGGGGGGACTGAATCTAGACAAGGATTAAGAGTCCAGAACTGTTCTTTCTCTATAATGATTTAATGAATTGTAAAAGCTTCTACGCTTCGCGCGGAAGGGGTGAACTGAATTCAGACGAGGATTAAGAGTCGAGAACTGTACAACGAATCGTTTTGTTTCTCTAATGATTTAATGAAACGTAAAAGCTTCCGCGCTTTGCGCGGAGGGGGGGGGAACTGAATTCAGACGAGGATTAAGATTCGAGAACGGTACAACGAATCGCCATCTTTCTTTTATAGTTTAATGAAACATCAAAGCTTCCGCGCTTCGCGCAGGAGGGGGAGAGGGGGGGGGGGGACTGAATCTAGACAAGGATTAAGAGTCCAGAACTGTACAACAAATAGTCTTCTTTCTCTATAATGATTTAATGAATTGTAAAAGCTTCTACGCTTCGCGCGGAAGGGGTAAACTGAATTCAGACGAGGATTAAGAGTCGAGAACTGTACAACGAATCGTTTTGTTTCTCTAAGGATTTAATGAAACGTAAAAGCTTCCGCGCTTCGCGCGGGACGGAGGGAGAATCTAAATTCAGACGAGGATTATTTTCGAAAACGGTACAACGAATCGTCTTTTTTCTCTAATGATTTAAGGAAACTTAAAGGAGGGGGAACCTGAATTCAGACGAGAATTTAGAATCGAGAACTCTACAACGAATCGTCTTCTTTCTCTAATAATTTAATAAACCCCACCGCACTTTGCGCGACAGGGGAAAAACTAAATTCAGACGAGAATCATTTTCGAGAACTGTACAACGAATCGTTTTGTTTCTCTAATGATGTAATGAAACGCAAAAGCTTCCGCGCTTCGCGCGGGACGGAGGGAGAATCTAAATTCAGACGAGGATTATTTTCGAAACGGTACAACGAATCGTCTTTTTTCTCTAATGATTTAAGGAAACTTAAAAGGAGGGGGAACCTGAATTCAGACGAGAATTTAGAGTCGAGAACTCTACAACGAATCGTCTTCTTTCTCTAATAATTTAATAAACCCCACCGCACTTTGCGCGACAGGGGAAAAACTAAATTCAGACGAGAATCATTTTCGAGAACTGTACAACGACTCGTTTTGTTTCTCTAATGATTTAATGAAACGTAAAAGCTTCCGCGCTTCGCGCGGGAGGGGGGGGGGAGAATCTAAATTCAGACGAGGATTATTTTCGAAAACGGTACAACGAATCGTCTTTTTTCTCTAATGATTAAAGGACACTTAAAAGCTTCCGCGCTTTGCGCGGTAGGGGGGGGGGGCAGTGGCGTAGACAGGTTCGTACACCTGGGGGGGATGACTCAGGGGCGGATCTAGCTTTTTGCTAAGGGGGGGGGTTG